>CM021104.1:441566129-441908505 GCA_007115665.2 Sequoiadendron giganteum
GGATGGATAGGGAGAGAGGGAGGGAGTGGGAGAGAGTGGGAGAGAGGGAGATAGAGTGGGAAAGAGGGAGGGAGAGGGAGAGTCAAAGAGAGGGAGGGAGTGGGAGAGAGGGAAAGAGTGGGAGAAAGAGAGTGGAAGAGAGGGAGAGAGGGAGAGAAAGAGGGGGGTAGAGGGTTTAAGGGTTTATGGTGTAATGGTTTAGGGTTGATGGTTTAGGTTTGAGGGTAGAGGTTTTAGGGTTTATGGTAATGGTTTAATTTTTAGGTTTGAGGGTCTAATCTATAGGGTAGAAGGTATAGGGGTTGAGGGTTTAATGTGTAGGTTAGAGAGTAGAGGGTAGAGGTTTTAAGGGAGATACATAGGGAGTGGGAGAGAGGGAGGGATATGGAGAGTGGGAGATAGAGTGGAAGAGAGGGAGAGAGGTAGGTAGAGGGATAGAGGGAGGGAGAGGGAGAGAGGGAGAGAGTGGGAGAGAGGGAGGTAGATTGGGTTTAGGTTTTAGGGAGTGGGAGAGAGGGAGAGGAAGAGAGGGAGATATGGAAAGAGTGGGAGAAAGAGAGTGGGAGAGAGGGAGGGAGTGGGAGAGAGGGAGGGAGATAGAGCGAGTTTAGGGAGAGAGGAGGGAGGAGTGGGAGTGGGGGAAGAGTGGGAGAGAAATTATATGGTCTGAGGTTTAGGGAGAGAGGGAGGAGGAGGTCTGGGAGAGAGGTGGGGAGAGGGAGGTGGGAGAGAATGGGGGTTTGGGTTTTAGGGAGAGGAGAGGCAGAGCAGAGAGAGAAAGAGTGGGAGAAAGAGAGAGAGGTAAGGGAGGGAGAGGGAGGAGAGGAGGGATATGGAGAGAGGGAGGGAGTGGGAGAGAGGGAGGGAGATGGAGGAAGAGGGAGAGAGGGAGAGAGGGAGGGAGTGGGAGAGAGGGAGGGAGAGGGAGAGAGTGGGAGAGACTAAGGGAGTGGGAGAAGGGGAGGGAGAGGGAGGGAGTGGGGAGAGAGATAGAGGTTAGAGGATAGAGGGTATAATTGTTATGGGTAAATGGTAGAGGGGAGAGAGATATAGGGTAGAGGATAGAGGGTATAAGTGTTACGGGTAAAGGGTAGAGGAGAGAGAGATATAATTAGGGTTTAGGGTTGAGGGTATAAGGTTTAAGAGTAGAGAGATAGAATTAGGGTATATGAGTAGAGAGGAGAGAGATAGAATTAGGGTAGAGGGTATATATAAATAGAGAAAATAAATCTATTAAAAAACTAAATTTCTCATAATGCGAGAGTATTTTGAAGAAGTAGAGATATGATCATTTTTAGCAAGAAATAACGTGCTCGCATTATAATGTGAGTGCATTTTGGCTTGCTCTAAAAATGGTAAAAAAACTCAATTTACCCATGATATTGGCCCACATTCTTCATATTCTCTTGGTTTTGCATGTTCTCTGACAAAAAGTAGCTTTTTGATGATGTTGTTAAGTGTGCATGCATTTGTTTCACATTCCACCCCATTTTTCATTATCTTTCCACCACATTTGCATGAAATAACAGAGTTTTCATGTTGAAAGGCATATAATATCAATTCAAGTTTGAATTCCAGTGAAAACTGATATACAATTGAAGTTTGGAGGAGAACAAGCTTTTGAAAATGTCAAATTGCTGAGGAGTTTGAAGAAAGAAGAAGCAAAGGCTACATAATTGGGTAGAACTCCTCCATTTGAAACTCTGGTTTTTAGGTATGTGAAGTCTTTACACATTTTATTTCATTCTATTATGGTTTGGTTTCATTTTTGTTATTTTTCATATTCCATGTTGATAATTACTTTTTTTCATTACAACCTTAGGTTGTCAATAGAAATTTTAAATAACACAATTCTATACACTTGCCAATTAAATTTTAAACCACATCTATACAAACTAGTTGATTACCTTGTCTATACTACCAAATTTTCCATACAAGCCTCTAAAAATTGGAATATACTCCTCCCACATTGATAGCACCAATTTAAACTATTTTGGTTTTCATCTCTATTTCTAAATTAACTCATTAGTAAAGCTACCTCATCACCTATGTTGTCATATATTTTAAATTTTTCCTTGATTAGTCTACCTACAAGGGATTCTAACCCTTCTCCCCACTCTTTCAAGACTCTTTGTTCAAGGATAAGTTAGAAAAATGGGGAAAGGTGCAGCCTATCTTGCAGAGAATATACCAAAAACAACAAACCATCGAGGGTACTTAACTCAATCTCACTCCAATCAACTTATCAAAACTGAATCAAATATCAACTTGTCCATTCATTTAGGATTCCTTTACCTTCACAAAACTGATGGATAAAAGACATAAAACTGATTTCTAAGCACACAAACACTTAAAAACTTCTCAAACACTTTAAACATCATCAATTTAATTGGTTCAACCCAATTCCCAACTTTGATATATCCAATATGAAATCTTCTCAAAATAGACTCTCCTAATCAACAAACTAGGCCCTTTTAGGCCCTATCAATAAGAAACTTCTCAATTCCAAGCCTATTTCCACTTCTTAATGCTTCAAAAATGCATAAATATCTCTATATAACATGAAGGAATCATTCTCCAAACTTACTTCATGATAATTCATCAAACATGTATCCTAAACCACCATTCTTGACTAAAAATTAGGACTATTACATTACTGTCATGATAGGACAATCATTAAATGAACTTCAAAAATTTGAAAACTCACCAAAAAAAATATTTAAATATATTCAAAATACCCCTAAACACATTTTAAAAATAATTTCTTCAAGAAGGAATCAAAAACCATAAACAAATTCTTTAATTCTCACTATACATTGTGCTTTTTCCTGATTTTTCACCAATATATGGCCTAGGGCATCGTGATTTTAAAAGATAACTTTCACCAATCAATCTGAAACTTTTAGAAATTAAAGAGTACACAAAAAAATACCTTCTTACTAAATTTCAAGGGATTCTATTTGTTAGAATAAGTTAAATGCAATTTTCTTTTAATTTTGTTTACCCTAGCAAGGGTTTTGAACTGTCTTCAATAAACAAGCCATAAATTACTCAAATTTGCATGAAATTGAGTGAGACAAAAAGGAGAATGTTGTAGACTTATATATGAATCATTCCAAATGACTTCCCTACAAAAATATTGTTGTACGCGTCCGTACAATGCTTCACAATGTTGTTTTACCAGCAAAAACATAGAAAATTGAATATGAAACAAGGTCTCTTTATTGTTTTCTCCATTATTTACATCCCATATACCTCTTTCTTGAGGTTCTCCATCAATTTAAGTGTTTTCCTGACCATATAAAATGACCCAAACCAACCTTTCACCTACTTGACTCCTAAACTTCCAAATTTAGACATTTGTCATTTTTTGCATTTTTACCTTGACAACAATTTTGCAAGATTTTATTTTTTCCCACTTTTGAATCCCTCAATGCCTAAGAACCACCAAATTAAGTAATTACATGCTGAAAAGGTCCACCTAGAACCTATTTTGGACCTCTTTTTACAATATTTTATAATTTTTACAAATTGGATAAAACAACCTATCTAAACGTTCATCTAATGACTCAAAGACCATGAACTAATATTCATCTCATTACCATGCTATAGGTAAAATTATCCACCATGCCGAAGAAATGAACAAGGAAGAAACTAACAGATGAAGAGCTCCAAATCTTAAAAGAAAAGGAGAGAGAAAGGTTTAGGGAATATTGTGAAATGAAGAAAATGGAAATGATTGACGAAAATAAGCCAATTGAAGAGGAACCTCAACCATCAAAAAGAGAATAGAAATTGGTAGCACAAAGGGCATGAATGAGAAAGTTTCATTGTAGGAAAGATTCAGATACCGTAGTTGGAGACACACCCTCTATCGAAAGTTAATATGAATGGGTCACACCATTAAGCACAAGTGAATATGGAGGGACACCATCTACCAAAAGTGAATATGGAGGGACACCATCTACCGCAAGTGAATATGGGTGGACACCATCCACTACATCTCCAGTTGAGACTACATCATCACTCAAATTTGGTGAAGAAGGTATTCCATCATCCCCATGTGAATCTCAAGGTATGTCTTCTACTCCAGCTTTGATCGAAGGTTTGCAATCTAGCCCACCTCAATTAAATATTGATGAAATTGCTAATGTTGAGATGTATGTGCCTAGGAGAACACCACCTAGAATTTTGCGTAGAAATCCAAAGTATTTGATCAATATTGATGAGGATATTTTGCAGCACATGGAAGGTAACATTCCAACACACACTTGTAGAAGATATGATAATATTTGGATAATCTTCTTTGAAAGGCTATATGAGACTGCAAGATACCAACTATTTATTGAAATGATGTGGGGTTTAAAGTATAAAAACATCATGAAGAATCTTGGGTTGAGAACATCAAATGCATCAAGTGAAAACACTATTTTGAAGAATCTAATGGATGCTTATGAGAGTGTGGGTAAGACCTCATGCTCAAAGGATAGTAATGTCACCCGGCATGTCATTACATCAACTTTGGTAAGCTATCAGAAAAAGAGAGTTCGTCTTATTAAAAAGATGAGTGAACAAATGAGAATTAGTAGAAAAACTTTATCAAATGCCATTCAAAGGCGGCAAAGAATTGAGGGCACCGATTCAAATGAATTATAGGCATTCTCAGGGAGACTGGCACAAAAAGATAAAAAATTTGTTGAAGCATTGAGAACTCTAATTAAAGAGTATTGGAATAATAACACAAGGCCATCTTTGAATCAAATGGATGTTGTAAGAAGGAGAATTAGTAGTCGAAACCGTGAGCCACATCCAAAGCATTTTTTTGGATACAACTCAAACCCAATTTTTTCATAAATTTCAAAATGATTATCCTCAAATTAGTACTCAAATTAGTATTTCTCAAATGTTTTTTGAAATTCTTAAAAATATTTATGTCAAGATAAATCACACATGCACTACTTGTTTCTGTAGACTTCATATTGAATTCTCTAACCATTATGATGTTTATCGTTCTATATGTTTAGATTTGCATACTAATGATGTTTTTCAGGATTGTGGCATAGAAGCCCCACCAAAATCTTCAAGAGAGTTCTTATCAAAAAAATTATGTGAAATAGAGGATGGCCAAATATTCTACAGGACAACATGCTTGGATGGTTCATGAGAGCATTGTGGTGGCTTGCAATGAATGCCACTATGTCAACATATGGAAAGCACATATGAGGTTGGATAGAAACTAGTAGAGTTTGAGAAGTATAAAATAGTGGCATACGTTACAAAAGATGGGTCTCAAGAAAAAAGGTGTGATTTGGTTATTCAGAAGATTCCAGTGTATCAGTTTATGTCCATGTTTCGTGACACATAGAGCCCGATAGCTAGACACACCATTCAAGCTATGCAAGGAAACCTTTCCAGTTGGCAACATAGTATCAGTGGTTGAATTTGCAAAGAAATACACTCTATAGCCACAACGTGAGGTGCAGTCATAGTATTACAACTCCGCACAAGTTTTGATGTTTGTGCACATAGCATTCATTCATGCAGTTGATAGTACAAAGGACCAAAGGAAGGTATTGGGGGAGTATCACTTTTATATTAGTGATGATCATGCATATTCTCCAAAGTTTGTGCAAGGTTGCTTCTAGATGTTCTACAGTGATATGGCTCAGAGGGGCATAACATATGGTCGGCATATAATATGGTTGGATAAATGTGCAACACAATTCAAGAATGTGTGCATGTTCTACTAGTTGTGCAGGATGCATCTCACTACAGGTGTTCAACATATGTGGAGATTTTTTGAGGTCGGGAATGGAAAGGGGGAGTATGATGGTGTAGGAGCATGTGTGAAAAGAGCATTAGTATGATAAGAGTTAAAGTATAAAGACAATGTAAAGTTGATAGATGCAAGATCAATCGTTGAGTGGTGTAATGCTTTGATGGGTCCAAGTAATGAAGGTACGTCTTCAGTTCATATATTTGTTTGGTTGATAGATGATACTAACATTGCACCATATGAGGATTGTTGTACACTAATAGGATTGAGTGAGCTACACTTTTTCCTTAGATAAAATGCAGGTTCATGGAGTATCGATACATGGAAGATGGCATTATTTTTTTCTTCATGTACAATGCAAGCCTGGAATGATTGTGAGTCAAGGGAGTGGGTTGAAAAATGGCTGATAAGTTATCTTAGCCCACTTCACATGTATCACCCTCTGATGGCATTGGAACTAACACAAATGGAATCATCGGTCGACTTTGACCACGTATCAGATCTAGTTCAACTAGGTAATATATCTACTTTCTTAGTATTTGAAATTCCATATTGTTATCTTACTTTGTATTGTATTCGTAATGTTGACAAATTTCAAGAGATTTGATGCACATATCAATGTAGGGCATGTTTATGCAGTTATTGTAGATGAAGACAATGAAGAGGGAACAAATTATTACTTTTTTCACTTTGTTGAGGCCAAACTTTTTTTGGAGGCCCCAGTTATAGATGGAGAAAACATCGAATACCCTACAGGCTCAATTATTGTTATTGGAATGTGGCTTAGAAGGTACCCACATAAGAGTGTTCAACATTGGCTATTTCAAGACTTTGACACACATCGTAAGATTCTTCATTACTAGAACCTTGTCATGGCATCCAATGTTCATTTGACCAAATATGGGGGTAGACCTTTGAAAAAGACCTTGTGGAAGGTTCGTGAGTCTGACCATGAGGCAATACTTGACACAATAAAGAGTAGAGCAGACCCATATGGTTCATTGGATTAACTTATAAGTATATGCACATTGGTTCTTATTAATTTTATACTTGTATGCACATTAATTTGTTTGATGCCAATGCTATCATCTTCTTTTTCTTTTCCTATTTGTAAGTAACCTGCTAAACATCGATTGGTGTCCCCTTGTAGAAAATGTAGCTTTATGAGCCATCCAAGAGAATCTCAGCTAGAAAAGAAATGCAACATCCGTATTTTGATGATCTTGACAAATCTCAATTATGATTTTAAGCCATTACAAAAGTGTGTGCGAAGCTTGGCGAGGGAATTTCAAGTTATTCATTTGAAGTTAACCTTATCATGAGCACCTATGATGTAGACATTATAAGAGCATCTTGAATTTCAAGATATTCTATTCATGAGAGGTGTTGTGTGCAATAGGTATCTTGAAACTCCAGTGAAGAAGTATGACCAAGACTGACTAAGTTGAGAGACTTTCATGCCTATCTATAAGTGCTTTCCATTTATTATCATTTCATTTCCATTTTGGATCCTCTTTCTTTTTCTTCTTTTACTTTGCATATCTATAAGTAAACTACTAAAAATTGATTAGTCTCTTCTTGCATAAAATGTTGATTTATGATCCATCAAAGATAATCTTAGCCAAAAAAGCAATGCAACATCCTTATTTTGATGATCTTGAGAAATCTCGATTCTGATTTGAAGCCATTTTAAAAGATCATGTGAAGCTTTGCGAGGGAATATCAAGTTACTTATTTGAAGTTAACTTCATAATGAGCACCTATGATGTAGAAATTATAAGAAAATCTCAAATATATGAGTGACATTGTAAGAGATTTCTGAGAACAGAATACCTAAGGCATTGTAATGAGATTTGTAGACACTCAGATTTTTCCTTGCAATCATCACATTATTCGTCTATTGATTAAAATGATCAATTCATTCAAATACTTTCTTCTATTTATGCATTTCATCAAATCATTAAATCATCTCATTATCGTTCATGTACGTTCGTATCATCATTTGCATCCATCACATTATCATTTTGCACCATCATTCATTATCATAATTATTCGCCAACATTTCATAATAAAACTATAATATCATTTAAATCACATCGCTTGCATATATTGCCCACCTCATATTGCATGTTCTTAAATCATCACATCATTAAAATATTATCACCACATGATCATTCATAATGCATAATAAATCACAATCATTCGTAATCCATTTGAATAATAAGTCATAAACATCATTTCCATATTAAATCAATTATCATCCATAATTGTTTCATATTCATCTCCATTAATAAATCAATTATCATAGTCATTTATTATTATTTCATAAATAACTAATTATCATAACTTGCATATTAATCATATCATTTGCATAAATCATTTATTAAATATTACATTTTAGTAAAGCATCTTTAATCATTTTATTCATATTTAATCATTTAGGTACATTTTAATCGAATAACCCTTTATCACTTTCATTCTCATCCATAACATTTAACCCAACAATGTGGGATAATGCCATTTCCTTCTCCTGCATCTTTTATCCCACATTTCATCTTCAACCCCTCTCCATCGTCAGGTAACTCCTATTTAAATGGGATTTTCCTCTCATTTTAGCTCTCGCAAATTTTGCTCACAAATTTACATACTAATATCATCTTTGCATCTTGATTGCACTTCTCATTCACCATAGCCTCTTTATTGCATTTTGTGCTCATAAAATCTGAGAGCAAACACATGAATAAAGATCTTGGTGATAGGGAGACAATGGAGATTGATTTCTTTTAAAAGCATTGTTTTGTTTATGTAGTTTAGATTTGCATTTCTAGTTTTGCTTTTAATTAGAATGGCTCTATTGATGTGGGATGAAATGGTGGTTCTTACTCCATAGAATCATGCATTTGTTTGGCTCTACAAATGGTGAACCTGACGTGAATAGGAGAACAATGGATTAGTTTAGTTTTTACATGCATGTGTGTGTTCTTATCAAGAACTCTATCGATATGATGTTGGAATTAGTTTGAATCCTTTGATTTGAAAGTCTTTGTTTCCTCCATCATACATTTCCTCCATTGATATGAGCGCTACCATCTTATTCTCAATATATTTTTGTTGCATGATTAAGATCTCAACATTTTTTGTTTTGGCAGGGCTATATTTACATATTGGTTTCTAGAATAGCATTTTGTTTTTTGCATTTATTGACTCCAAAATGTATTTCTTCTCTGTTGTTTTGATGTGAACATTCAATACATCAGTGGTGAAGAGATTTTTATGTACAAATGAATGAATGGTCATAAGAAAATATCACCCTACAATCCCATTACATAGTGATTTTCATAAAGTTGCATAACTCTTTCTATTTCAGAAATGTTGTCAACCTTATCAGCTTGAGAATCATTACATTCTATGAGGGGTTGTCTATTTTAAAGCTCTGTCAAAAGTTCATGCATTTGCAACATCTATTCTAAGGCATTATGTCACACAGTTCAGGCCTACAAATTTCTAACGCCATACAATTACAACATCATGTGGGGCAGCGGCTATTTTGACACAATTCTCTTGTAGATATTTTGAATATATTTTGAGACAAAATTTTATTCGCCGTTGGTTTTCCATTGTTTAAAATTGTTTTTCTATTATGTGACGACGCATCATATTTTGCACGCATTCTGCAATTCATCTTGCTTAGCGCCTTGTTTTGGTTTATACGCCTAGGATAATTCATCTCTTTTAAATTGTTCATTTCCTATAAAAAGGGAGGTCTTACTTTTTTAGAAAAAAGTCTTACTTTTTATGAATAGTTTCCCTTAGATTATTCTAACAAGCTTTAAAGAGCAAAAAACCAAAAAAACAAAAAAATGTGTTTCTAATTTAGTTAGTTTAGCTTTTTAGTTTTTTAGATTTACTTTTAATTTAGTTTTAGTTTAGTCTTTTTCTTTTTTAATTTAACTATTTTTCTTAGTTTTAATTAGAAATAATTTCATAGTAGATTAGTTTTAATTAAATTTAATTAGATTAGCTAGATTTAATTGGATATAATTAGATTAGTTTTTAATTAGACTTAAATTTTACTAGTTTAAAAAAAAAAATTATAGATTAAATTAGATTAACTTCTAATCTTAGATTAAATTTTAGTTTGGATTATCTTTTAATTAGTTTTAATTTAGATTAATCTTAGATTTATTTTTAATCTTAGGATAATTTTTTTTTAGATTTTAATTTAGGAATTTTTATTTTGGTTATGTTTTTTATTTATCTTAGTGGGGGCTAATTTAATCCTTTTGTGGCTTGTGTAGGACGTTTTGTTGAAGATTGAAAATAAAAACATTCGCTTATCGAAGAAAGGAAGCATGGAACTACTAATAAGATTGTGATGCAGGACGTTCGTCGAAGACATGATTTTGAAACCAATTGTCTTTTAGATTAGAAAACACTTCAATTGGTGCATTAAAAATGAATAATTGTCTTCTCTCACATAGGCCTAACTAGAGGTTCAATGAACATTGTTTGTTGTGCTTGAAGGTGGTAGGTGATTATGCTCTCACCTTGTGTAAACTAGGTGATCAAAAAGCTAGACCCATCTATTTTATGTGTCACCCTGATTCAATAATTGAAGTATCCTCTCCCCTTGCGCACTTGTGTGATCCTAGGTGCAAGAGAAACAATTATTGACTCTAGAACTTGGGTCTGCCTTGGTAGGAAAAAGTACTCACCCCAAGGCGACTCAGACTGGAAATAGAGCTTTTTGGCCAAGCTACCCCTGACCGGTATATAAATGTGAATCCTAAGGGAAAGCTTAGGATTACGAGTGCGGATGTGTCATACGGACCAATTAGTACTCCCAAAAACCTTGTTGAGTGTAACCTCTTCAAGTTGGAGTGCCTCCTAAACGAAGCTTAATCTTGTGCCCCATGCATGGCCACTCGAATGGGGGTCCTGAACTAAAAACCTTTGTGTAGTTTCCAAAATCCTTCTATTTGCTAGCACAACACCGGTCATTGTGAAGGCATCCATATCTTCTCAGTTTTTAGTAGAGGTGATCAATCTGCCATGGGAGTTTCATGGGGGTTGGACTCTTGGTTGGCTTAAGAAGTGAGTGCACTATAAGGGGGAGCTCATGTGGCCAAGCTTCTGGATTCACATGCTAAGAATATGTGGCTAGGGAAACCCACATGGAATCTAGTAGATATTGTCCTTTCCAACCTTAGGATTTGTGCTTGTATTGCAAAAATCAAAAAACACATTCACAATTGAAAAAAAACTCAGAAACATTTTGTCATCATCCTTCAGTTTTGATCTTTCAATCCTTCCATTCCACCTAGTCCTTGCATTCCATCTAGACCATACATTTCACCTAAACCTTTCATTCCACCTAGCCCTTGCATATCCATGATCCTTACATATTCATATCCCTTTCATCCTAGTCCTTGCATATTCCTAGTCTTGCATATATAGGTGGCATTACATAGTCCTTGCATATAGATAACACTCCACCTAGTTCTTGCATGCTCAACCCTTTTGCATATCAAGACCATATCACCTAACCTTTGCATGTTCCAAGAATTTAGTCCTTTGCATATTCATCATCGATCAAACAAAACCTTTAGCTTGCACTTAGACTACTCTTCCTAGGTTTTGAAATCAAACCATTGGCTATCTATCACCTGCATCACTTGAGGTTCATCATCCTTGAGTAGGGAAATCCTTTTGGAGTCCATCATCTCCTACATACCCTCTCTTGATCATTGGTCCTTGTGTCTATCCATCATAACACAAGTGAAGCCTTTACATCATAACCAACTTTGGACCCAGAGTTGCCTTTGAGCTCTTGCATTCTTAGCTTGTCATATCATACCATAATCATTTTTCATATCTCATCTTAGAATCATATCCTTTTCATTACATCCTAGTCTTAAGTCTCATACATTACCTTGGATTGAACATCAAAACAATAACCTACGACCCCTAGAACAAGAGAAAAAAAATTTCAAGAAGAAGGGAACCCTTGGGGAAGAGACTTTGATGGGGAAGATAACATTAGTGTTGCAACTAGAGAAACAAATGAAACTGATGATGAAGAAATAACCAAATCTGATATAGAAGAAGCACTTAAGGATCATAGATTCACTAAAATTCTTAGGGAGGTAGTAAAACATAACTCACAACAATACTTCAAAGCCCTTGTTGATGAAGGAATGAAAATGCCTCCTGGTTTTGACATGTCACAGCTCACGATGAATGACCAACCCAAATATAGTGAATCTAAACATCCCAAAACAAACAACGATGGTAGAATCAAAGATCATAGACCCTTTTATCTACAACTAGGTTACAAGTGATCTTTAAAGACATCAAAACCAACACCTACAAATGATCCTATTTTGGATGAGCTTAGAACATTGAGACAAGAATTGGACACCCTTAAGAACTGTAAAGAATCATCTCATAAGTTCTCCATCAAAGACATATCTCCTTATCCCTTCGATCCAAGCATACCAATGCCACCTTTTCCTAACCACTAGGACATACCAAAACTTGACAAATATAATGGAAAATGGGATCCTAAACATCACTTAAGACAATTTTGTGCTACTACCATGGAATTTGCAGTTGATGAAACATACCTTATGAGATTATTCCCCCACAGCATAGGAGGAGAAGCTATGGAATGGTTTTCATGATTACCCCCGACCATCAAATCCTTTCAAGAATTGGCCAATACATTTGTCTCCAATTATAGTTTTAAATGTGACTTTAAAGTGACCATGACAAACCTTTTCAACACCAAACAAAAATCAGGCGAATCTTTTGTGTCATTTTTACAAAGATGGAGATATTTAACAAAATGATTACCTTATGCCATTCCTGATCAAGAATTGGTTGACCTCTTTTTTCAAAATTTGAACAAATAAATTGGAAGGGAACTTCACCTCAAATGCTTGGATTCCTTTGACGATTCCATAGAAAAGGGATTTCGAATCAAATAAACTCTCATTGATGATGGAACCATAAAACTTAATAATGACAGAGATCAAAAATCAAATTCAAACAACAAGACACCTTTTTGGATAAAGAATAAGAATGTAGTCAATGACGGAGTTGTTGATGCAAAAACAACTAAAACATCATCACCTATTTACAATCTCAAAGGTTCATCTTTAGATAAAGGAAAAGAAAAACAAAGAAGTTTCCCTAAACGAAATTTTACACCATTGCGACAATCACTTGAATCCGCATTAAAAGAACTTCTTGAAATCAATATTATAATGCTACCTGAAATAAAGGAATAAAATCCACAAGTCAAACCCCCATGGTGGAATGAGAATCACTTTTGCGACTATCATAGACATAAAGGACATAAGACTAATAGTTGCAATAAACCTCGACATCTAATATAGGACCTTATTGATGATGGTAAGATAGTGGTTAACAGACACACTCCTTCGGGTAACTGTGATCGTGAAGTGTTTAAGAATCCTTTCCCTAAGCATGAAAAGGATAAAGGAAAGACCCTTGAATCTGGTGATGGTGTGAACTATACTACTACTAAGTATGACTATACCATACATAACATCAGTGAGGTTGATAATCATGTAAACACTTTTATTATAAAAGGAAAAGAACCTGATTGTAAGGTTACAACTCACAAAGGCACAATCACCCTTAAAGGTCCTAATTCAAAACCCGCTACACCAGGTTCACAGTATAACCTCATAGAGCATTTAGAAAAAACACCCACACAAATTTCTATACTTGAGCTGCTACGCCTATCTCCTGAGCATAAGGCTATTCTAGATAAAGTACTTGCTACTGCTATAGTTCCTACAAACCTACATGTAGACCAATTCCAAGCTATGGTGGGACATATCACCTCGTCTTACACTATCACTTTTACTGAAGATGATGATTCATCCCATCAACAACCACATAATGCAAATTTACACATTGACGTCCTTATCAATAATGCAAAAATCAAGCGAGTTCTAATAGATGGAGGACCGGGTCTTAATATTTGTACCCAAGAATTGATCACAAAATTAGGGTTTTCTAAAAATGCAGTTGATCCAAGGAACAAGATTACCATAAAGGCATATGATGAAGAGGAATGCTCATCTAAAGGACCAGTTACTCTACCAATCAGAGTTGGCCCTGTGGTAAAGGATGTTGTTTTCCAAGTCCTTGATCTCCCACTGACCTATAATATCCTCCTTGGAAGACCTTGGATTCATGCAATGCAAGCCGTACCTTCTACATACCATCAATGCATTAAATTCTCACACAATGGTGTTGAAATCACAATGCAAGGAGATCCCAACCCTTTCATGTACTACCATAATCTAAGTCCTAAAACTGAAATCACAATCCCAAGCAATCGTGAGTCATTTCCTTCCCAAGCATATGTTGATCCTGAGTCCTTAAAAGTATCCTCCTCAAAATGCAAGGAAGTTGAGACCAAAATACAAGTAAAATAACAAGGAGTAGGAGAATATACTATGAATCATGCCCTTTACATTGGAAAATTACCTTTATCTCCCCATACCTATGACAAACCACAAATGACTAAGACCACATCAGATGCATAGACTATGACAACTTGTAAATTAACCAACCTCAAAAAATGGGGAGTCCTCTCTAATGAAGTAGAAGAAGCTGATCTCCTGAAATGGCTATAGAAAGATGAGGATACAAAAAACGATAAACCTAAAATAAAGATACCTATTGGAAAATATGGTAAAGGTTTTGATCTTATGAAAAAAATGGGATATGATGGTAAAATTCCTCTCAACTTACAGAAATAGGGTATCTTGGAACCAATACAACCTACTCATATGAAAAAAGTAAATGGTTTAGGATATGATGCATAGAAAGATAAGACCTTGAGTACCACGTGTACTTCAAGTAAGGAAGTAGAGTCCTCTAATGCTACATAGACAAATGAGGAAAGTACCATCAATGACTTCATTGAAATTTATGACTATGATAGAATCCCTACCCTTGAACTTTATCATAACATTTATACCCTTGAATCAATTCAAAATATTGATTCAAATCATGACCCTTTACCCTTGGTTCACCTTGAACTCATTCATTTAGATCAGAAGGGACCGCCACAACTGGATGTA
Organism: Sequoiadendron giganteum; assembly: GCA_007115665.2. Taxonomy (NCBI): domain Eukaryota; kingdom Viridiplantae; phylum Streptophyta; class Pinopsida; order Cupressales; family Cupressaceae; genus Sequoiadendron; species Sequoiadendron giganteum. Next base: position 441,581,031 of record CM021104.1, read on the forward strand.
TTTCAAAATGATGAGGCAATCATAAAATTTTTGGGAGCACGAGAAGATACACCTTTTGAGGATCATAAGACAGGTTTCACCATAGAACTCAACAGTGTGGCTTACTTTGGGGAGGGTCCCAAGCCTTTCAGTCACAAATTATTGAAAATATAAATAGGTCTTCTAGTGAGAACCACCCCGTGGGGCTATTAGACCCAAAAAAAGTAAAAATAAAGGACGTATCCAAGGGTGAAAACCTCTTTGAAGCACCCGAGGATGGAAGGCTTGACACACTTCCCTTAGCAATATATCATGAAAATTCATCTATGCTAGTGGAGAAGACAATACCAGCTAGCTTGGGTACAGGAGAAGAACCAAAGATAATTCATCTAGTAGAATCATTAACACCTGAAGAGAGAATAAAGCATATATAGTTTTACAAGGAAAGACAATTCAACTTTGTGTGGTTCTATGCAGATATGCCAGGACTTGATCCAGATCTAGTCATGCATCACTTGTCTTTGCCACCGAGGGAAAAACCTATTAAACAAAAGTTGAGAAAAATGCACCCACATATTGCTCTATTGGTAAAAGCTGAATTACAAAAGTGAGATTTATAAGACCTATTGACTATGTTGATTGGATTTCAAATTTAGTACCAGTTTCAAAACCTGATGGGCTCATCTGAATTTGTATGGATTTTAGAGATTTAAACAAAGCCTGTCCTAAGGATGACTTCCCACTTCCAAACATTGACATGATAGTGGATTTGACAGCAGGACATGAAATTTTATCCCTCATGGATGGTTTCTCAAGCTATAATCAGATTAAAATCACTCTTGAAGATCAAATTAAGACAACATGCACTTGTCCTTGGGGAACCTTCTGTTGGAATGTCATGCCCTTTGGGTTGAAGAATGCTAGAGCTACCTACCAATGTGCAATGACCACTATCTTTCATGACATGATGCATACCTATTTGGAAGACTATGTAGATGATTTGTTGGTAAAATCTTACACTAGAGTTGGACATCTAGAGATCATGGATAAAATTTTCACAAGATTAGAAAAATACAAAGTCTGATTGAATCCCAAAAAATGTGCCTTTGGGATAACCTCTGGGAAACTCCTTGGATACATTGTCACATCTAAGGGAATTGAAGCTGATCCTACAAAAATAAAAGGCTATACTTGAAATGCCTCCACCTAAGAATATCAAACAATTGAGATCATTACAAGGAAAACTTTAGTCTATCCATCATTTTATTGCACAACTCATAGATAAATGTCAACCCTTTCAGCATCTATTACTCAAGAATGTTCCATTCAGATGGGATGACAAGTGTGAACAAGATTTTTCAAAAATCAAAGAGTATCTGATGACACCACCAGTATTAGTACCTCCCACAGATGACAAGCCTTTACTTTTGTATATATCCACAACCACCACAACACTAGGGGAACTTTTGGCACAACATGATTTTGAAGGAAAGGAATGTGCAATCTATTATATTAGTCACACTCTAGTGGGATATGAACTCAATTATATTTGTATTGAAAGAGCATGCCTTGCCATAGTTTTTTCATCATAGAAGTTGCGACATTACATGCTTACGCACTAGACAAAGCTCATTGTAAAAATTGATCCTCTTAAGTACCTCTTGAGCAAAGCAGCACTCACGAGTCGATTAGCTAAATGGGTGATGATTCTTAGTGATTTTGATATTGAGTACATAGAAAGAAAATAAATTAAAGGAAAAGCTATAGAAGATCAACTTGTTGATGCTCCTGTGATAGATAATCATCCTCTTATTACCGAATTTCCTGATGAATCAATCTTCAACATGGAATCTACACATCTGTGGACTTTATATTTTGATGGCTCCTTCACACAAAGTGGTTCAAGTGTTGGCATTCTCTTTGTCACTCCGCAAGGGGATTGTATACCTAAATCTTACAAGATACAGTTTCCATGTACCAACAATATTGCAGAATATGAGGCATTACTTTTTGGGCTCCGTATGGCTGTGCAATGGAAAATCCTAGAGTTGCATGTTCTTGGTGACTCTCAGCTAGTGATCAGACAAGTTAATGATGAATAAAAAACAAAAGATGAAAAATTAATGCCTTACAAAAGAATGGTGGATGACTTCAAGACCTATTTCACATCAATTTCCTTTGAGAAAATTCCTTGAGATAGCAACCGAGTTGCTGATGCAATGGCAATAATTGGTTCACTTGTGGAAATGCCAAGCAATGTTGCCTATTATGAGTTCTTAGTAGAGCCTCTTTTGGAACTTGCTTACAATATACCACAATCTGAAATGATTTGCCTTATTTTTGGTCCTGATTCTCAATTGTATGGTGATATTTATACCTATCTCAAAGATAACACCTTACCGTCGAATCTATCCAATAAATCTCATAAAACCTTTATCTATCAAGCTTCTCGCTACGTAATCTTAGCCAATACCCTTTATCATTGAGGTCTTGATGGTACTTTACTTAGATGTCTTGAGCATGACGAAAGGAAAACTGCTTTACGAGAAGTACATGAAGGTATATGTGGGGCACATTCTAGTGTTCCTACCTTAGCCAAGAAACTCTTGCGTATGGGTTATTATTGGCCTACAATGGAAACAAATGCTTATCACTTTGTTAAAAAATGCAAACAGTGCCAAAAACATGTAGACTTGATACCTGCTCCTGCACATGAATTATAGTCTCTTGCTACACCATGGCCCTTTTATCAGTGGGGACTTGATCTTGTGGGCAAGATCCATCCACCTCCATCCCATGGCCATAAGTTCATTCTCATTGCCATAGACTATTTCATGAAATGGATTGAAGTTTTTCCTCACTCATATCATTGGAAAACAAATATCCACTTTCATCCTAAACTACATCATATGTCGTTATGGTGTTCCTTTATCCATCATCATAGATAATGGATGTCCATTCAAAAATCAAGATGTCCATGAACTCTGTGAGAAATTCCATATACAACATCATTTCTCCACACCTTACTATCCTCAAGGTAATGGCTAGGCTGAGGCCTCTAACAAAACCATTCTTAAAATTCTTAAAAATATAGTCAATGAAGCTAGTCGAGATTGGCATATTCAACTGAATCCTACCTTGTGGGCTTATCACACAAGTATCCGCACTCCTACATGTGTTACCCCCTATGCCCTTGTATATGGATCTAAAGCCATCTTGACCATCGAGGTCGAGTTACCCTCTTTGCACATCTCCTTGCACAATCACATCAGTGATGAAGAATACCGAGTTTCCCGTTTGCAAGAATTGGAGCTATTAGATGAATGAAGACAAACTACTTTTAACCATCTTAGAGCATATCAAACAACGAATGAGTCGAAGTTATAATCAAAAAGTGAAACCACGCACATTTGAGGTTGGAGATCTTGTCCTTCATAAAAATCCTTGCAATCAACAAGATAGAGAAAAGAAGGGTAAATTTGAGCCTAATTGGTTGGGTCCATACGTTATCACTATTGTGTATGGATCTGGGGCATACCCGTTATCTACTCTAGAAGGTGAATTTATTAATGATCCCATCAACAGTATGCACATTCAAAAGTTTTATACTTGATTACTTTAGAGGGTACACTCTTTTAAAGTCCTGAAAAAATATTAAAAAATGGAAAAAAGTCCTGAAAAAATACAAAAAAATGGAAAAAAGTCTTGGAAAAAATACAAAAAAATGGAAAAAAGTCCTGAAAAAATACAAACAAACAAACAAAAAGGAAAAAATTAAAAAATTAAAGAGAAATCAACTCGTTCAATGGTGAAAACCACTTCAGTGGCGCCTTGAGCAAGTACCATGGTGAAAACTGATAAATCAACACCATGTGTAGAGGCTTTTCTCCTCTTTCCTTTCGAGCTCTACTTGATCTTTTCATCCCATTTTTCATTTACCCTCCACTTCATAATGTCCTTTCCACACTCACCATGGCTTGTGAATTGTTCAACAATCCCCTCACTTGCTCGCTTTGTCATGCATACTAGGTTGATCCTATTCCTCACTGGGGCATTTCCTCAACCTTAGCCATGGGTTAGGATATTGAGCATCTCGTGGTTAGAGAAACTACCCTCTTTGTCTGTCTGCTCACTTGAGATGCATCTCTTTCCATTGTAAAAGGTCCTGAAAAAATCCAAAAAAATCATAAAGTGTCCTGAAAAAATCCAAAAACAATCATAAAATGTCTTGAAAAAAATCCATAAAAATCATAAAGTGTCCTGAAAATATCCATAAAAATCATAAAGTGTCCTGAAAAAATCCATAAAAATCATAAAGGTCCTAAAAAAATCCAAAATAAAATCATAACGTGTCCTGAAAAAATAAAAATCATAAAGTGTCCTGAAAAAATAAAAATCATAAAGTGTCGTGAAAAAATCCAAAAAAATCATAAAGTGTCCTGAAAAAATCCAAAAAAAATCATAAAGTGTCCTGAAAAAATCCATAAAAATCATAAAATGTCCTGAAAAAATCCATAACAATCATAAAATGTCTTGAAAAAATCCATAAAAATCATAAAGTGTCTTGAAAAAATCCAAAAAAATCAAATAACTTCAAAAATCCCTCAACAATGACACTTTCAGCTCGCCACATAGCTTTGAACTTCAGCAAAATCAAAATGCACCATGACGGACAATCAAAAAAATATAGCTACCAATCCATCCTACAAATCCAACCAAACACACACAACCGTGCTAAGAATCAGTTCTATATCGAAGCATGATGCATGTTTGTTTGTTTGTTTATCTTTGATTGTTTTATGATTTTATCTTTGGTGGCATGTCTTTTAGCTTTTCCAGGATGTCTGCGACTAGAGAGGTGATGATGGGGCATGTTCACTTGTTTGTTGCCCGTGGATTGTTTCTTATTCATAGGATGACTCGTCTTAAGACATTGTTATCTAAAACCATTGAGGACCTATGAGTCTAGTATGGATGAGTGCATTCGTTGTCTGAGAGTGTCTTCCATGAAATAAGTATTCAGGTCATCTAGGGTCCTTATACCTAGATGCTTATACTTCATTACTAAATAAAAATGCAAATAGTATTCAGGTCGTCTAGATGTTCATATTATCTAGACGCTTATACTAATTTGTGACAAAAAAAGCTCGATGATGATAAAAGCACTTAAAACGCACAAGAGGCTTCATCACTTTCATTTTCTCCCATCTTGGATCTTCCATTTATGGCATTTCATTTTCTTCATCTTTCTTGTCATAGAGAAATCAATCAACTTGCATCTCCAAATCTCATGTCCCCTTAATCAATCAATCAATCATTCTATCAAATTGTCTTGCACTTGCATCAATCTCAATCAGCTTCATTAGCTCATCAACTCGGCTATACTAATCATTTCCATCAATTATTCAGTTACGCCTATCAATTGTGCATTTCCATCAAATTTACATCACTACTTTATCACATGTGCAATATCAAGTATCTAATCATTTTATTGACATCTATCGAGAGATTAATCTTCTTACAATCTGTCTGATCAATCTCTCGAGGGGGCATATCATTCTTATCATATTCCTTACCAGAATATATATGGGGCATGTATCAGTTAATTATTCTTTTTCTTTGAAACAACATGACAAGCTGAATTGTCTCAAAGAGGGGAGAAATGTAGACACTCAAATTTGTCCTTTCAATCGTCACATTATTCATCTATTGATTAGAATGATCAATTCATTCAAATACCTTCTTCTATTCATGCATTTCATCAAATCATTAAATCATCTCATTATCATTCATGTCCGTTCGCATTATCGTTTGCATCCGTCGCATTATCGTTTTGCACCATTATTCATTATCATAATAGTTTCATTATCATAATTATTCACCAACATTTCATAATAAAAATATATTATCATTTAAATAACATCGTTTGCATATATCGCCCACCTCATATTGCATGTCGTGAAATCATCACATCATTAAAATATTATCACCACATGATCATTCATAATGCATAATAAATCACAGTCATTCATAATCCATTTGCATAATAAGTCATTAAAATCATTTTCATATTAAATCAATTATCATCCATAATTGTTTCATATTCATCTCCATTAATAAATCAATTATCATAGTCATTGATTATTATTTCATAATAAACTAATTATCATAACTTGCATATTAATCATATCATTTGCATAAATCATTCATTAAATATTACATTTTAGTAAGGCATCTTTAATCATTTTATTCATATTTAATCATTTAGGTACATTTTAATCTAATAAACCTTTATCACTTTCATTCTCATCCATAACATTTAACCCAACAATGTGGGATAATGGCATTTCCTTCTCCCACATATTTTATCCCACATTTCATCTTCAACCCCTCTCCATCGTCAAGGAACTCCTTTTTAAATGGGATTTTCCTCTCATTTTAGCTCTCACAATTTTTTCTCACAACTTTACATACTCATATCATCTTTGCATATTGATTGCATTTCTCATTCACCATAGCCTCTTTATTGCATTTTGTGCTCATAAAATCTGAGAGAAAATGCATGAATAAAGATCTTGGTGATAGGAAGACAATGGAGATTGATTTCTTTTAAAAGCATTGTTTTGTTTCTATAGTTTAGATTTACACTTCTAGTTTTGCTTTTAATTATAATGGCTCTATTGATGTGGGATGAAATGGTGGTTCTTAATCCATAGAATCATGCATTTTTTTGGCTCTACAAGATTTATTGAAATAATGAAATTTGGTGTAGGGGCATCAAGGTTATTAAGCAAATTTGGTTCATGGAAGTCTTAAGTTAGTTTTGTGTTTTGAGTTTTTTCAATTGAATAAGGTCATATTAGACCAATTTATAATGTAATAAGTCATGTTAGTTGGTTTTGGGGTCATTTTGGAGTTCATGTTGCATATTTGTCAAAATGATGTAAAATTGCAAAAATTGAAAAGTTGTCCATGTGAAAAAAGTGCAAAAAAATGTAAACTTTAAGTGATTCTAATAGCAATACAAGGAGGCAATCAACTCACTTCCACAATAGAAAAGGATTCCAACCTCCTTCCTTCCCTCAAAACTCAATCTTGTCTTATTTTCAACTTTGCACCTAGTCACTCTTGTAGGTCTGTAGATCTATTTTTCCCACCTTAACTCTCAGAATTCCATAACAACCTCTGCAACAAACCACCATTTTATGCACCCATTTAAACCTTATTCAACATACATCAAACCCTCATAAAACTCTTTTGGATCAGCTTTCGCAAAACAAGCAACCTCCCTTTATTCTTCCTATCACATGCAAACCAACATTGGGAAGCATTAACCAGTCAGCCAAACCACCAATTCCTCCACTTTTAGGGCGTGATAAGCCCTCTAACATAAAAAACCTCAAAACCCTCTTCATTCACAAGTTAGGCAAGGTTTTATTGAAAAAACATACTCCAAACCTTCCCACAGCCAACCAAACCCTGAAACACCTTCAAAAAGGTCTGCACAAGCTTAAAAGTTCAAGAGATATCACTACCCCCAAAGATTTCTTCAAACCCTAGCACTAAACCACCATTTTCCACTAAAAAATGCATCATTTGACATCTAGGGCATTACCTAAAAACCCTCTATTTTCCTCCCTTGCACACAAAATTGTGCACACATGTTTTATAACCCTAACTAAGTCTTTCCATCTAGTTACAGAAGCATACAGTGGGTGGAAGGCTTAATATGACATTTTAATGCACTCAAAACCCTTAAAACAAGGTATACAAACCGACCCTCAGTAATTGGCTTCTAAAATGTACGAAATCACTTGAAATCAAACCAAACCAAAACTAAAATAGAGTTAAGTCTTCTGCCCACCTAATTCCATCAAAAAAAGAGCACAATTGCTTCGAGCTACATTCAACTGGCTCAATCCCTTAAGGGTCCAAAGTGCAAAAGGGCAGCAATCTTTGATGAAGTATTACTCAGAAATCATGGTGCTTACAAAGTCTTTGTATAAACCTATGAGATCATGTTGGTCCCCTCTATAATTACCTCTCTCAATTTTTGTTATCTTGGAGTGGTTTTCCCGTGGTGCCTAGTTTTCACTTGGTGGAAAAAGTGTCAAATGCAAGCAGTGCAAAGTTACAAAGTGGTGCAACTTTCATTTTGCATCTCGTTTGACCAAATGGACTTTTCCAATGTGTCTAAATAGGTACTTTTACCCTATGAATGGTCCTCTTTCACACCCAAACATGAGAAATTGCTTTGAGCTATGTTCAACCAGATCGATCCCTTAAGGATCCAAAGTGCAAAATGGCTGCAAACTTCAACATGTTGTTACTTAGATACCGTGATGCTTAAAAACTTCTTGTTTGATCATATGAAATCATGTTGCAACCCTCTATAATAACCTCTCTCATTTTTTGTTATCTCAAAGTAGTTTCCCTGTGGTGTCCAGTTTTCACTTGATAGAAAAGTATCAAATGCAAGTAGTGCAAAGTTGCAAAGTGATGCAACATTTGTTCTGCAACTCATGTGACCAAACAGACTGTTCCAATGCATCCAAATAGGTATTTTTATGCTAGGAATGGTCCTTTTTCCTACCCAAACATGCGGAATCGCTCTGAGCTACGTTCAATTGGATCGATCCCTCAAGGGTCCAAAGTGCAAAATGGCTACAAACTTTATCATGTTGTTCCTCGGATATCATGATGCTTAGAAACTTCTCGTCTGATCTTATGAGATCAAGCTGCACCCCTCTACAATAACCTCTCTCAATTTTTGTTATCTTAGAGTGGTTTTCCTGTGGTGTCCATTTTTCACTTGATGGAAAAAGTGTCAAATGCAAGCAGTGCAAAGTTGCAAAGTGGTGCAACTTTCATTCTGCAACTCGTGTGACAAAATAGATTGTTCCAATGTGTCCAAATAGGTATTTTAAAGCTATTTATGGTCATCTTTCACACCCAAACATGTGAAATCACTTTGAGCTACGTTCAACCATATCGATCCCTTAAGGGTCCAAAGTGCAAAATGGATGCAAACTTCAGCATGTTGTTACTCAGGTATCGTGATGCTTAGAAACTTCTCATCTGATCCTATGGGATCATGTTGGGTCTCTCTACAATAACCTCTCTCTATTTTTTCTATTTCAAAGGATTTTTCCCATGGTGGCGAATTTTCACTTGGGGAAAAAGTTGTCAAATGCAAGTAGTTGAAAGTTGCAAAGTGGTGCAACTTTTTTTTTGCAGCTCATGTGACCAAACAGACTATTCCAACACATATGAATAGGTATATTTACACTAGGAATGGTCCTTTTTTACACTCAAACATGCGGAATCACTCTGAGCTATGTTCAACTGGATCGATCCCTTAAGAGTCCAAAGTACAAAATGGCTGTAAACTTCAGTATGTTGTTACTTAGATACTGTGACACTTAGAAACTTCTCCTCTAATGCTACTAGATCACATTGGGCCCATCTACAATAAAATGTCTCAGATTTTACTATCTCGGAGGAATTTTCCCATGGTGGAAATTTTTCACTTGGGGAGAAAGTTATCAAATGCAAGTAGTTGAAAGTTGAAAAGTGGTGAACTTTCATTCTATAGCTCATGTGACCAAATAGACTATTCCAACACGTCTGAATAGGTATGTTAATGCTAGTCATGGTTTTCTTTCACATCCAAACATGTGGAATCGCTCTGAGCTACGTTCAACCAGATCGATCCCTTAAGGGTCCAAAGTGCAAAATGGCTACAAACTTCAGCATGTTGTTACTCGGATACTGTGATGCTTAGAAACTTCTTGTTTGATCCTATGGGATCATGTCGAGCCCCTCTACTATAACTTCTCTCAGTTTTTTCTATCTTGGAGGCATTTTCCTGTCGTGGAAAATTTTCACTTAGGGAAAAGGTTGTCAAATGCAAGTAGTTGAAAGTTACAAAATGGTGCAACTTTTGTTCTGCAGCTCGTGTGACCAAAAAAACTATTCCAACATGTCCAAATAAGTATTTTTATGCTAGGAATGGTCATATTTTTAACCTAAACATGTGAAATCACTCTGAGCTATGTTCAACCAGATCGATCCCTTAAGGGTCCAAAGTGCAAAATGGCTGCAAACTTCAGCATGGTGTTACTCAGATACCGTGATGCTTAGAAACTTATTTTCTGATCCTATGGGATTGTGTTGGGCCCTTCTACAATAACCTCCCTTTGTTTTTTCTATCTCAAAGGCATTTTTGTGTGGTGGTAAATTTTCACTTGGGGAAAAAGTTGTCAAATGAAAGTAGTTGAAAGTTGCAAAGTGGTGCACATTCTGCAACTCGTGTGACCGAACGGACTATTCGAACGCATCTGAATGGGTATGTCTACACTATACATGGTCCTCTTTCACACCCAAATATGCGGAATCACTCTGATCTATGTTCAACCGGATCGATCCCTTAAGGGTCCAAAGTGTAAAAGGGAAGCAATCTTTGACGGGCTATTACTCAAAAACCGTGATGCTTACGAACTCTTTGTCTAAGCCTATAAGATCACATTCAGCCCCTCTACAATAACCTCTCTCATTTTTTGTTATCTTAGAGTCATTTTCCTATGGTGTCTAGTTTTCACTTGATAGAAAAAGTGTCAAATGCAAGCAATGTAAAGTTGCAAAGTGGTGCAACTTTCATTTTACAATTCATGTGACCAAAAAAATTGCTCCAACGTGTCCTAATAGGTATGTTTATGCTAGGCATGGTCCTCTTTCACACCCAAACACATAGAATTGCTTTGAGCTACATTCAAGCGACTTGATCACTTATGATGTAATGGAAACTAATCGAAGAGAGAAACATACACACGACAATTAAGAAGTCTGAGTTTTCCACAAAAAAAGCGTACGATCATTAGAAACTTGAATTTAGTGGTGTTGAAGATTTTGAAGGAGAATATCAATAAAATATCTCTGTTTCTTTGTTAATTTATTTGCATTTTCTTCATTTCTAGCCTGTGTACGGGTCTATACAGCAGGATTTTTCTCTAAGATTATTTGAATATGTTTTAGAATAGCTTTAGCTTTGATTAGAATCCATTATTGTGGAATTCTATTAAGTTCCAAGCAACTTAGAAGTAGATTTCTGAAACAGGTCTAAACTTGCTCATACAAGGGTTTGAGTGTAATATGTTGAAATAGGCCATCCCACCTATTGTTCAGGTTGTGTCTCAATGGAATGAGCCTGATGTAAGTAGGATAGAAAGTAGGAATAAGAAAATAGCATTGGTAAAGGAATTGGAAGAGATTACTAACATTTTCCCTATTGAAAATTTAGAATTTAGGCCTTAAAAGCAAGGCTAGAAGAGGTGAAAAGAAGAAATTGCTTGAGAATAAGTTAGAATAGGTTGGAAATAGAGTGAGCTTGTCAATTTTGATGTCTTCAAAAGGTCTACAAGCATAGGGGAGGTCAAAAGTATGTTATGGAATGATGCCCTAGTTGGGAAAAGAGGGGTTTTCAATGAAAAATAGAGGTTTGAGGGACTAAAAGTGGGTAAAGTTAGGGGGTAGCATAATTTGGTGGTCAATTAAGTTTGTGCCGGTAGAATTAAGAGTGTTGGAAGAGGTTTTAAGGTTGTATGAAGTTCGGGTTCGGGTTTGGGGGTTCGGTTCGCTGGTTCATGCAAAAATGTTTGGAGGGGGGTTCGGTTTGTTTTGGGTTCGTTAGTACAAAAAACATGTAAAAACAAACAATATATATATATGCAGCCTAGAATCATGAATTAGGATTAGAATATCACATAAAATCATATGAAAAACAAAACCACCATAAATTTGAATGTCATTTAAAACATGCATGATAAATATTCATCGTTGAAACATGAATTGTGGTAGCTTGATATACACAGTCTATTGATGCCAAGGTTCAATTTGTATGATTTTGAAAAAAGAATCCAACTGAGTAGAGTTATCAACATTCTTTAGAAATCATAATAATTTGTTTAGTACACTAGCCATTTTGATGTCTTCTTGCAGTCTCAAACATTATTTTGTATCATTGTTACATTGGTCTTGAGAGTGGTAGCTTAATATAGATCCACAATATAAAATATGGTTTACCTGTGCAGTGTAATAGTGGAATAGGCAGATTTTTCTTTGAAAGAACCAAAGGGTGACTAAACAATTGAAGAATATAAACACATATCTTTTTGTAATATCAAGGATACTTTTTAATATCTTTTTATGAATCATTTCATGCAATACCAATTGACAACATGTTTTTTGTTTTTACATAAAGTTGTTTAGCATCAATCAATTAATATTCAAGACAAACCATGAAGGACAACAATGATCAATGCTAGGGCTAACCAATTAATAAATATACACATGAATAAGTCAATCATATACATGTGAATATGGGAATCACAAGTACTCAGAAACACGTAAGCCTTGAAGTATACACACGAATACATAGTATACACAAATTAATACAAAGTATATGCACAAATACAAGGTATACACATGAAAACATGTAAGTTGTAAAGTATACATTGGAACACACGTAAGTCACAAAGTATACACATAAGTTGTAAAGTATACACTTGAATACACGTAACTCATATCTATTGAACCATGAATTTATAACGCAAATATGGACACCATCGATAAAATATTCGCACGCCTAGGCTGAGGCATGTTGAAGCCCTATATAAACCATCCAAATAGAAATTAAACCATGAATCAATAATGGTTTGATTTTTCACTAACTAACATCTATAACAATGAATGTACATTGAAATTTAGTAATTTGCCTCATAACTCCCATGTCAGAGCCATCAAGGATTCTATAGCAGAAGAAACACCAATCTCTATTGCCCTTGTGACATTTGGAGGTGTTTCCACTTGCAACATATGAAAATTAAAAAAAAAATTATTCAATCAAAAAAACTACAATAGCGATCCACGTCATGACTTATAATGTATGACATAATAAACAAAATTTTGAGTACTTATTCAACTATATATTTCTGACTATCATGCTTACTATTTTCCCTATCCATATCTTGTAAAGCAAGTGTTTTTAGGCTTTTACCCATAGCATAAAACCAGTGAACCATTTGATAAAATGCTTTAGTAGACATGTACGATAACTATGGTGGCATAGAGAAGGCAGTGAACTATTTGAAAAAATGCCTCAAAGAAATGAGGTCTCATGGTGATGGAATGCCATTACAAAAAAACACACGTCATGGAATTCCATCACCATAAGACTGCATTTCTTTCAGGCATTTTTTCAAATAGTTCATTGCCTTCTCTATGGTATTATTGCTTACTATTATGCTTTGATAGAAATTTTTCCAAGCATCCATAGTTTATTTGAAAGCACCTATTTTAGGCTTTTAGCCATAACAGCAAGGAAGTGAGTAGTTTTATAAAATGCTTTGGTACACATGTATGGAAAATTTGGTATCATAGAAAAGGTGGTGAGTTGTTTGAAGAAGTGTCTAAAAGAAATGTGGTCTCATGGTGATGGAATGGCATTCCATCACCATGAGACCGCATTTCTTCAAGGCATTTTTTCAACCTACTAACTGCCTTGTCTATGCTATTACTTACTATTATGCTTTGATATATTTTTTCCAAGCATCCATAGTTTGTTGGAAATCACCTTTTTAAAGATTTTAGCCATACCAATGAGGAAATGAAATTTTTGATAAAATTCTTTGCTAGACATGTATGGAAAATGTGGTAGCATAGAAAAGGTGGTGAGCTATTTACAAAAGTGGTGTAGGTGCACCTTTACAAGAGCATGCCTCCATGAGGAAAAATTAAAATTTTGAGGTTATATAGGTATTTTAATGATGTGATAAGGCTTAAATAGCCATTTTTGTGTTTGTAATGGTCTTTGGTAGTCATTTTAGGCATAAATTGTAAAGTTGCAGAATCTTAACAAAAGTTGTCAATCAATGTTGTAAAAATGCAAAAAGGTGCCAAGTGGAGGATTATGAGGAGTCAAGGTAGTTGTAGAGGAAATATTAGGTGCTTAGGAAGTTGAAATAATTGGGAAACTATTTAAAATATGTAATTCATTGTTGTTAGCTATTGTTGAAGCATTTTGAAGGAGAAAACTAATAAAATATCACTGTTATATTGCTATTTTTTGTGTTTTCCTCCATCATCTGCCAGTGTATGGTTCTATGTAGGTGGTAGTGCATCTATAATGTGTTTTAATTCAAGGAGTTAGGTGTTGGTATCAATTTAAAACTAATTTGAGCGTTTGATATTGAGTTTCAAGCTTTTGGTGGCCTAATTTCTCTAGGCGATCAAAAAATAGGGGCTAAGGGTTTGATTGCCCATATGAACTAAAACATCCATTCCACCTTTCTGTAGCAATTATTTCTTGGTGTAATGGACTGGTATAAAGTAGGAGTAGGTGTAGAAGGCAATGAATTGGTTTGGTGAAGTTTTTGTGTGAGTTCTCCTCACTGCCCTAGTGAAAAAACAATTTTGGTGTCTTTTAAACAAGGCTAGAATGAGTGAAAAGAGGACAAGGGTTTAGAAGTTGATAAAATCCCTTGAAAACTATGAGAGAAGGTTAATTGGAGGGTTTTTATAAGATATAAGAGGTTGTAAGTGGTCAGAGAAGTGAATAAGTGAGAAACCCTAGGTGAAAGAGGGTGAAAACTAGTGAAAAAGAGTGATTTTGTGAAGGAAGTGTATGTAGATCTTTGAGGCAGAACTATTTGAGGATGGAATGATCATGTACATACATAAATAATCCTGATTGAAGTTATTATAAGCTTGTGAGAGGTCAAGGCATAATATTTTCAATAAGCCCTAATTGATTGCAAGGAAAGTGAGGGTTTTATGAAAAGGTGTCTAAATGAGCGAGAGGAGACCTAAAAGTTAAATAATCTAAGGTTTTCTTCGCTATCTTTTTACTGTTTGGAGGTTTCAAGTGTTGGTTGTGTTTTTAGAGAGGTGTCTCTTTGAAAAAGAGGCCTAATTGTGGCCTAATTCATTGTTAAAAGTCAAATTTGGGATAGTTGCTCCGAAAGAGTTGCAAGTGAGTTTTAGATATGTGAGAGTAGGCCATAATGGGTGCTTATTTTGGAGCATAGACAAGGTAGTGAACTGTTTGAAAATATGCCTCAATAAAATGTGGTCTCATGGAATGCCATGACAAGCAAATGCAATTGGAATCTACTCCTAGACTTATTACTTATGCTATGTGAAGTAATTGCATCACTACTTATGTTGACTTTCTAAACAACTATATTGTAGTTACAATTTTGTTATCTATCAACATCTAGCTATTAGTTATGGAATATGAAGTAATTCTTTGAGTTTGAATGGTGTGCAATGCAACATAATCAACGATATGAATATAAAATACACAAATCTATTAAGTACAATTCATTAGTTAAACTCTTTATTTTATTACTTGCATGAAGGATTGACTAAATCCACTAGTACTGGGAGGTGTTCCCTCAAAACCTCCAATATTTGCCTATTCAACATCCAAAATCACATATTAAAATACCATTCATAAAACAATGATATTAACATGTAATAAATTTATAATTATTTACTAGTTACATACCCCACTGATAGGTGTATTGCAGAAATAAGTAGGTGTAGGGCCGGTGTATCTAGTATCAACACTATGACCCTGCAATTTTATTAAAATCATAAAACTAAATTAGTTAATCTTGAATTTCAAAATCAAAATTTTATAAATTAAATTCAATGAACATGCTAACTTTTACCTTAGTATCAATGCCATACGCATCATGCAAAATGTCAATTGCCTTCTCCATCTCCATAAGTGCAGGCAGATCCTACACAACAGCCTCTTGAGTGGCGGTGGAGTCATATGAACAAGCCACCCCGTAAGATTGATACACATGGGATTGAAGCCCACTTGTCGAAGACTCCCCTGGATGGCATTGTACAAGAGGGATAGCATGCTAGATGACACTCTGTGTCAAAGAGCTGATGGCCTGCAGAGTCTCTACATTAGCACTCTCCTTCACAATGGAAGGGATGATGATGTGCTCATGAGGAGGCCTAGCGAGAGGTTATCTCACTTGTCGCATAGGATCTGACTGTGCACCAGGTCTACATTGTGCCGACCCCCCACCTCTCCCCTGGAAGTCCCTCATATCAAAATAATTTGAGATTTTGTTCAAGATGAACTCAGCGTATAGTTTCCTGAGGAAATACTGTGAAACTTCACAATTGTTGCATGGTGGGTCATCAAAAACCATGTGCCACCTATCCCAAAAATATTTCCTAATATCTTGGTGGTGACACCAATGAATAGGAAACCTCTTCGCATTGAGAGAGAAATTTCCATTTGACCATGGGTCAGTGAGTAATGCACACAAATCACCTTTTGTAAATTTTAAATCTTTTACTTCTTTATATGATAATTTATCTTGGTAAAAGGCCCTGGTCACCTGCCTCCTATCCTACCAACCAGTTAATTGTTTGCTAATTGAATCTACATTTTTTAACATATCTTGCAGTGAATTTGCGAGGGTCATTCTTTTCGCAGTTGAACCGTTTGGATTGTTCAACCTCCCGATTAAATCCTCAATTTGTTTTTTATTGTTCTCAATTTCACCCATTAAATTTTGTTGAGTGTTAGGAGGGTATTGAGGGATTGGTGGAGGAGGTTGTTGTTGTGGTTGATGGTTTTGTTGTTGAGGATTTTTTTCTTGCTATGGATTTCGAGGAGGGTTTCCAGGTTGATTAACATCTCCTAAAAAATTCAAAAAATAAATATCAAATACAACCTAAAACTAACAAATTCAAAAAAAACAAAAAATCCTTACCTCTTTGACCTCCTCATCGACATGGCAGCATCCTAGTGATGAATCAGCAACCGTTGATGAATATTTTTGCAAAAAATATCCTCCTAGAACATGAGCACAAAATTCTAGGGTTTTTGGTCGCGAGCAACAAGAAAAACACGGTTAGAAATGAAAATTAATTTGAAATCTTTTTTTTTTCTTTTAACATGTCATAACACGAGCGAGTTATAATGCACTCGCATTATGGGCTTTTGGTGGTTGAGCCTCAGGCTCGGCACACCATGCCATAATGCGAGCATGTTATAACACGCTTATGTTATGAGTTTTCAAAAAAAATTTAAAAAAGTGGCCACAAAATTGCTACCCATCTTCATGCACTCGCCTACCTCAAGATCTCTTCTACCAAACCATCTTTTGCACTCCATTCTTGGATCAAATTTGTGCATGCTTGCTCAATTTCTAGCTCCTAGAATGAGTTTTGATGGGTTATTTAATTATCTTATGACTACAACAAGATCAAAATTGGTGTTCCAGAAAAGTTTCAAACTTTACATTTCTAAAGGCAACCCATTTCTCATTTTGGTCCAAAACATCTCTAACTCCATTTTCATCAAAATTAGAGATCATTTGATGCATTATTTTAATGCATTTTAGTCGTGGTAAAGGCATTCGATAGGCCAGTTTACAAAGGAGGTCCTAGAAATCTCTCAGCAATGCAAGTTTTGAGGAAACGGTTTTTCTCTAAATAATTGATAATGTACCTATGCAAAGTTTCGTGGCTCCAGGTGTCCTGATTTGCCCATAGTGAATTTTCCCTATTTGGTCTGCAGGCGAAATTGAAATTTACATACTCTCTAATGTTTCAAAAGATAATATTTAAAAATGCTTGATTATTTTAAATATTATAAAATGACAATACACATGAATTGTGGGAATTTTAGGGCAATTTTAATATTTGCTTCAAATTTTATAATGTTCAACATTATAACTTTTTCTTTGCTCACTTGCCCATTGGAGTATTTGCAACCACCACAGGAAACTCACGGGGAAGCGGGGAGAATGTTGGGAGGCAAGATTTTGATCTACAATATTTCTATTACAGTCAAGATTAAGGTATTTCCCTCTCCATTGAGGCGTCTCTAATGGATTTCCATTGGATTTGAGAAGAGAGTTTTGGTTGAGAGGCTGTGAATCATGTTTTTGGCTTTCTCGAAAACTTTTGGGAGTCTATTTGAGCTCACAATTGATGATTTATGGTCTGAATTCATCCACTGACCATTCCTATTTCCTGGGAGGTGTTTTTAATCATGTTTGTGATAGATTTCCAATGCCAACATTTCCAAAAATGACCCCAACTTGCATTTGTAGTCAAAATGTATAAAAATTATTTAAGGAAATTCTAATTTGCAGTTGCTGAGAAGAGCATCAAAGTTGTGGAAGCCATTGTGATATCTGGATGAGTAAATTTAAAACTACAATGGGAATTTTTTTTTTTGCACAAAAGGATTATATGCTTGCAGAGGAAATGCATCAAAATTGTTTGAAGAATTGTGTGTCGCCATAGATGCCATATATCAGAGAAGTAGTTGAAAGCAAGGTTAGCGCAAAACAAATAAATCAATGGAGGATAGAAAATGGGATCCATGAAATAGATTATGCAGGTCATGCAAGGCAAAGTATGATGCCATCAAGAGGGTCACCCGGTGTGCATGATTCAACCACATGGAGTGTGGGCCCAAGATATTAAAGGCAAAACATTAACTTTTACAATGATTCCCGATAAATGGTGGGGAATTTTGCATTTTAAAAGTTTTTATAAAATGTGTGTAGCACGGGAAAAGTTATTTTCTTGCCCATTTAATAAGAATTGTTTTTAATGTAAAATGAAGGACATGACCACATCCTAGCCCCAACCCACTACCCCCACACATTAAAATATTATTTTCCAAAGAACTTGCATGGTGTGTGGGTAATTGAAGTGTGGGCTAGTAAAATATTAAAGGCAAGGCTTTTAAAAATTAAACAATGCCTGATAAGGTGATTAAGTCGTCTCATTTTAAATGAGGGAAAAGTTTGAGATGAAAGGTGAAAAACAAAGGGGGGTTTCATTTATATTAAAAATGGAAAACAAGCATGGGTAATTCTTGTTTGCCATATAATATTCTCATTGTTTAAGTGCAATGTTTTATGATAAAGGAATATAGTGGTGTGGGTAAAATATTTTACCCAATGAAAGTTTAAATACTTCCATTGTTAAAATGGAGACGAATGTGATTGTTTTATTTCTATTTACATAGTAAATTAAATATTCACTCTGGGTAAAGTGAAACTATTTTTCATTTTATATGCAAATATTATGTGTTGGACACATAAATGAAAGTGAAATTATAAAATGCAGCCACAATATTGCAAAAGGAAAAAACAAAGCTTTCATGGGGAGCTATTTTTCACTTGTTGGGTTAATGAAGAATGAATGGACCTCCACGGGCAAAGCCATTTTTCAGTTGCAAAGTGAAGATTTTTCATGAAGGAGTGAATTTTCTACTGAAAGACAGAGGCAAAGTTTTCTGCAAAGGGGGAGGAGAGAGGAGAGAGGCTTTTCAGATATTTTCTTATTGCAGATTAACGGTGGATGAAGCTTTTAGATGTCATCAATGGATCATTGCTTGGGCTTCTTCTATTTCTTTTTATTCTATTTCTCTTCTCATTGTAAAGGGTTCTAAATTTTTTAATGGGGCTAGGTAGAATAATGTTGACTCTGAGTCATAAATTGATTCTCTAAGTTGTAATTGCTAATTTCATGGGTAAATATTAGCCAATTTGTGCAAGTAAATCATGAATGCCATCAAATTGTCTCCATATTTGTACACATTTGATCAGATGAATTCAATAATACAAATTATGTGTGAGTTTGTCATTTCAGTTTCCCTGAGATTGTTTTATTTGTTCATAGGTCTATTTCAAAGAAATGGTTAAATTACTTTGAATAGATAGTTGTGATTTCAAGTGTGCAGGTTGGATATATAAGAAGAGTTTGATTGAAAACATGAGTGGATTTGTTGGTGTAATGCATTAGTAGTTTGAATCCACTGGTTGAATTTTGTTTGTTGATGAAATTCCTCTTATAATTTTGTATTTGACTCAATGGCCTAGAATTAGGCACTGATTTGTCATTCAGCTTAATGCATTCTCAAAAATAATTTAAAATCAAAATTATTTTAATTCCTATTGTTTGGTTGGGGTTTAGTGTTGAATTATGCTTCCCAATTGCTGAGTGAGTGTTGATATATCGAGAATTTAGCCAAATTTGAAGTTTTCAATACTTTCTTTGGTGTAATTGAATTGGGAATTATCTACTATAAAAAGAAATGTTTGTGTATAATTGAATTGAGTTTTTAGGCATTTTAAAGGTTGATCCAACTTGGTCCTACATAGAAAAAAGTGTAGGATATTTTAGTCTTTAACCGAATCTTGTCAATTGGTCAAATCCATCTTTGAGTCTGAACATAAGAAATTGGCTAGTCTTTAGGATTCATTTGATCTGTTGATTTGGAACACCAACATTCCTGGTAGTGTTTTATGTCTTTGTTGTATCTTTCCACTTATTCTAAGTTATTCATTCAAATACCAATAGTCCATACCCAAGGTTCGCAAACTCATCGAAATGACCGCTGATGATATTTTTTTCAAATTTCTCAAAGCCAGGAAGGAATTGAAGTGGTTTCTATAACTACAATGATGATTTGTGTAGTTTTGTGAACTCCCCACATTATTGCCAGAATGCATTTTCAAAGAAATTAAGAAGTCATCGTGCAAATTATCATGTTTATGTGCATAAATAGAAGCTACTCATATAAGATGAATACAAATATGTCATATAGATACAACAAAGAAAACTAAAATTAAAGACAAAACTACTCGTAAAGCAGGGAATCAACACCAGAAGTATAAAATGATGTAATTTATTATATATATATGTATGTATGTATATATATACTGGTGGAAATCCAAAATTTCTGTTGATTACAAAAAGGGGCTAGATAGTATTAAAATGATGATTTCTTCATGCAAAAAGGGCGAACATCAACACACAGATCGCTTCTACCACCGCCTAGAGGTGTTTTATTTGGGTTGGTGAAAGTAGGTTCTCATGAGAATGCAAAAACTAGAAAAACAACCCCAAGTTGTTCCTCACTAGCCTCGTGTGTAGGAGGGTCACTACCTCTTCGATGAATTTATTCTGGGCTGCAGTTGTGATACAAATAGCATCACCTACCAGGTTGCTTCAAGGGTAGTTTTTGAGGTCGACAATGGCTACATTCACTCCGTGGAGAAATTCTGGTCAAACCAGTCACTCCACTACCCTCATCCCCAGTCATGACACCTGGAGGTGCGAATTATAGTGTACACAAAGTTCTATAAGAGCGTTGCATTGTGCACATGTACCTAGTTCATAAATCTCTCACCCCTAGTATGTTATGCATCACCTCTTCTTCAACCTCACTGTCAACTATGAAGACCTCTTTCAACTGATCAGACAAGCACATGAAAAGAAGACTACATTAAATTTCTTCAATGACAATGAAGTCGTTCATGGACACTCCATCGCTCTGAGCACTCACCATGTTTTCAGGTTGGTGAAGTGAGGTAGTTCCTATTGAATTATAGAGGGTTGTCATGACATTTGAGCTAAAGGTGATCAAGATGATAGGATGGAAATATGGTTGGGATTAATGGTTGATATGATAGGAATTTAATCTATATTCCCAATTTATTATCTTGCTAGATTTCTTGCACATGTGTTTCAATTGCACTACTGTGACTATTATTTAATGCTTGATTTGAAAAGAATTCAAATCACTCAAGAATTGATGATCACGGGGAAGGAGTTAAATCGAGAAATGCTCAAAAAAAATTTAAAGTCTTTTCATGGGTAATGTAATCATGCCAACTATTTATTATTTCCTATTGATCATTTTTCAAGACAAATAGTTAGGAGGCAAGAAGATGTTACTGCAACCAATCTATAACCATCAAGAGAGAAATATAATCCCTATATTTGTGTGAAAAGGCCATTCAATCAAGGTTTGGAGCTCTAGAGAATAAAATATGTTGTAGCTAAGGAAGGAACATTTAGGATTTACTTTAGCTCATTTATTTTTTGATTGCAATAGCTCTCAATCTATGAGTTGTGAGTAGAATGTAATGTTGATCATAGTGACCTGTGATTCATGTGCATAAATAGAATACATTTTTTGTTTGAAATCTAATTGACTGCATTTATTCCATCTATTGTAATTGTGAAATATCTTATTTTATTTTACATTTTATTTTGTCATTGATTAGTACAGTTTGTGAGCTAGCCAATTGATGACCCTTAGGATTTATCTCACATTAGTTGCATTTTTATGAGCTAATGTAAGTTTCGTTATTGCTTGTTGGTTATAAGCCATTTATTTTTCATTTAAATTACATTAGGGAGTTGTACCTATCAATTCAAAGGAAGGCCACAATTACATTGTGGCCTTTCCAGAGCTGTTAGCAAATCAATACCAGTGCTTATTAGGCATGAGAGTCATTTATTATGGGTATATCTATAAGGGGCCAATTCATTCGCTAACAAAAGTCTCAAAGGATTATTTTGACACCATTATGTTTACATAGATTCCAAGGGTTTAAAATGAAGCAGTTAATGCAATGGATACCATTGGATCTCTCTTGGATACTCCAAACAATGTGCATCAATGTCCCCGAATCTGAGCTCGTATGCAAGATTATTGGTCCTGACTTCCATTAGTATTATGACATATATGATTACCTTCATGATAAAATCCTCCCTCCCAAATTTTTGAATAGCCAAAGAAAAACCTTTACTTGATGAGCTGCTAAATATGTTATCATCATCAATACCCTATATCATTGTAGTTTATATGGTACCATTCTTAGATGTCTCAATATGGAAGAATAAAAAATGGCTTTACAAGAGGTATATGTGGAGCTCACTCTAGTGGTGCAACCCTAACAAAAAATCTTATGTGCATAGGATACTACTGGTTGATAGTGGAACATAACTCAAATCACTTTGTGAAGAAATGCAGATAATTTCATATACATAATGATATGGTACATGCACCAACATAGGGACTTCATTTGGTTACTTAACATTGGCCCATACCATTCTTTGATGTCTCGACATGGAAGAATAAAAAATGGCTTTACAAGAGGTATATGAAGGTATATGCGGAGCTCACTCTAGTGGTCCAACCCTAGCAAAAAATCTTATGTGCATAGGATACTATTGGTTGACAATGGAACATGACTCAAATCACTTTGTGAAGAAATGTAGATAATTTCAGATACATAATGATATGGTACATGCACCAACATAGGGACTTCATTTGGTTACATAACATTGGCCCTTTTGTCAATGGGGATTTGAAATCATCAAAAAGATCCACCCTCTGCAAATGGCCAAAAATTCATAATTACTGCAATTGAGTATTTACTAAATGTATTGAACTCATTCTGATGACATACATTTCTAGTAAAAAAATCTCAAAGTTCATACTAAACTACATCATATATCAGTATGGTGTACCCTTGTCTATAGTCACAAATAATGGATGTCCCTTCAAAAACCAAGACATGTAGGAATTAAATGAAAATTACCACATCTAGCATCACTTTTCCACTTTGTATTATCCCTAGGGTAATGGTCAAGTGAAGGCGTCAAATAAAACCATTATAAAAATCTTGAAAAAGACTATCAATGATGTTGGCTAAGACTAGAACATACAAATAAATCCAGCATTATGGGCTTACCATATGATAATTCATACTCCTATTGGTTCTACACCTTATTCCCTTGTCTTTGGTTCTAAAGATATCCTTCTAATTGAGGTCAAGATCTTGTCCTAGAGATTTTCCATGTAGAAGTTCATCGATGATGAAAATTACCATATCTCCAGGTTACATGAGCTAGAACTGTTGGATGAAAGAAGACAAGTTGCATTATTCCACTTGCAGGTATATCAAAATCACCTCAAATGAAGTTACAACAAGAGAATCAAGTTTTGAAACTTCAACATTGGTGATTGTGAATATTTATTCACACACTGCTCTTTTCCTTCATGGTTTCTCTTTTGAGGCTTCACCTTTTATTTTGGTATTGCTCATAGCTTCTTGGCTACTACCACGTGGAATCCTATCGGAGCTTTCTTTCAAGATGCCTCTTCTTCCTTTTTTTAGGCTCCATTTTCTTGAAACCTCACCTCTACTTGTCTTCTTTCTGAGTGGGTCCCACAGTGCAGTTTCCTTTGTTGGGATTTTTCTGCGTGGCATTCGTTCATGCATCCGTTGTCTTGGGTTTGACGTTTGTTGCAATGGTCTCCATTTTGATGTCATGTTTTCTCTCCTTCTATTGTTGTGTGGCCTATATCTCCTCAGGATGTACCTATTGGTGTTGTTGGCGCATCTTTCTATTGGTTCAAGCTTGGTAAGATCTTGATCGTTGGTGGCTTCATTGGAGCATCTTTCTTGTTAGGGTCTCTAAGCGGTGGGTTGGCTTATTTAAGTAGCCTTTTCTTCATTTTGTGGTGGTGGTTAGATAGACAAGATTTAGCTAGTGCTGAGAATTAGCCTCTGTAGTTTTTGATATTAAATCTAGACTTGTAGACTATGCCATTTTTTTTGGCCTCTCCATTTTCAAGCATTTGATAGAACATTAAATTGTGCTTACATTTTCTGAAACATAAATATCTATTTCAAGCTTTTGTAATCTTTATATAGCTTAGCATCATACAAATCATGTTACTACTCTTTTGTTTTAACTTTTGCTATATGGGTTATACTATGCAAATGGTTTGATATTCTTATGTTTCCAGTGTTGGGAATTGTCTATTTGATATATGCTAACTACTACCCGAGCCTTTGTTTCAGAAATGTGCTTACTTGCCTCATTATTTCTTTGGTGCATCACCTTAGTTTAGGTTGTTTATTTTATGTTTATATTCTTCCCTTTTTCCTCCCCCCATTAAAAAAATGAAGAGTCAACTTCGATAAAACCCCGGAGGTCACTTAGCTACGCGCATAAGTCCCCCAATAGCTAAGTTTCCCATAAGGCTGCTACTTGCAAACTTTTGCATCAACAATTATTTTTCTAGCATGCCTGGTGGGACACAAACTAATATGTTTGCAAATCAATAGGAATGTATGAGCCATAGGCCTGTCACTAGGTCTCAAACCACAAGAATTCTTTGCCTGCTTGTACAACCGTTGGTTTCAATCAACGCGAGAAGTCGGCAAGCTAATACTTCACCTCTTTCTTCTCCTTCATCCCTTGCACCAATGGCTAGAAATTTTGTAGCCTGGGATGTTGGTAGTCCTTTGATAGCCCCTGTACCTCCTATAGTGTGGGCTCCAATCCCAACTTCTACTTTAAAGGTTGTCCCTAAGTTCTCTGGGGACTATTCAAAAACTCCAACGGAGCACTTGCAAGATGTGGCTAATGTATGTCTGGTTCATGGAATTACTAATCAGAATGTGGCTTTAAGGTTGTTCTCCACCTCTTTCAGAGGGAAGGCGTTGGACTGGTATCGTACTCTTCCAGCTAATACAATTAGCACTTGGGATCAGCTCGGAGATCCTTTCTACGAGCACTTCTCAAATAATGGTGACAAATCTTCACTATATCACCATTTGGCTCATATAAAGTGGGCTTCCCATGAAGCTTTGGCTGATTTCAATGCTCGGTTTCATTTTACTTGGTAGAGAGTTCCTGTCAGTAGTTGACCACCTCCAAATCTAGCGTTCATGTTCTGTCTAAAGTCTATAAATGTTGATATTTCTATGATGCTACAAGCTCTTAGTGGGAATACCTTACTCGATGCATATAGCCTTGCCATCACTACAAAGAACAATCTATTGCTGCCAGAAAATTGGCACCATGACCTATCATGCCATTGTTCCTAGAATCGACCACAGCATAACTAGAGGTAGCTTCAACCAGTGTTCTTGCACCCCCTAGTCTATGTATGTGTACCCAGGAATGACGTTGAGCGTGGCTCCAGTGCCTAACCCCCTGGAAGCTAAAGTGAACGAAATGAAGGAGTAGTTGAAAACCATGACAAATGAGTTAACTAGTATAAAGCGGAAATAGTATACCTACCAGAAGCCTGCTTACCAAAACTACCAAGGCGGGAACCCTCCTTTCCAACTGAACCAGTGGCAGGATAGATCATGCAGTAATACCCAAGCTCAATAGAACAATCAGGTCATTCCCATGACTATGCTGATGCAAACCATCTATCCTAGTTCAAGTAAGGAGGTAGTAGCAGGACAAAAATATATTTCTAAGGAGATTAATCCACGGCGCTTCCCTTGCAACGATGCACACATGCCCCAAAATTGTCCGCGAGGAAATTTACAATAGAAGATAGCAGAGAAACATATTCAAGGCATAATGCTTGATGCTGGAGGCCATACATATGCCTCTTAGCAAAGGGAGAATGTAGTTCTCACTGCTCAAATGTAAGGAATGTGTCTAGAGCAGGAGCTAGAGATAGCTCCAGACCAGGCACTCTTTTCTTGGATGGAAGGAGAGGATTCGACATTCCTGAATGACATTCTGGTGACCCAAGTGCCACAAGTATAGTTGGATTACAATAATTGTTCCAAGCGGTGGCTCACTAAAGAATTCATGTCTTTGTAGACTAAAGGGTCACCTAATTCAACGCCTAGTCTGTCGGCAACTATGTCATTAGTTCCGCAGCAACCTAAGGCCATTGTTCCAAGTCTCAAGAATCCACCTCCTTCAAAAGAAAAAGCTCCCATGGCCACCCCGGCAATTTCCAAATAGTTGGATGCACCAACTACGAGGTAGAAAGAGAAAACTACCATAGCTCATCAGTCACGAACACCATTCAACATGGCAGAATAGCTAAATAAATCATCTGCTAATGTTTCTTTGTGGGATATCCTTGCCATCTCAGAGAAAAAGCTTCTATTATAGAGGGCATTATCAGGAGAAGAGGACATGAAGATGCTTGAGCAGCCCTCAAAAGATAAGACAACCAAGTCGGACCTGGACAGAGTTCTAGCAAATCAACCAGAAGAAAAGCAAGTCAAAAAAGAGAGTAAGCCTAAACCCAAGCCTTTATTTCTAACACTTATCATTGGTAAAACACTACTGCATAATTGTATGATTGACTCTGGTGCTAGCACCACCATCATGCCTAAGCAAGTAGCTAAAGCTCTGGGACTCAAATACAAGCCTCTTAAGAAGGGATTCATGCAACTCGATGGGAACAAGGTTGAAACCGTCAGAGTAATCAAAGGATTGCCTATGACATTGTTTTCTTGTCCCACCATTATTGTGAATCAAGATACTGTGCTCATCGACATCCCTCCTCTGTTCAGGATATGTTTGTCCTAAGAATTCAGTAAAAATTTTGGAGGTTACCTAGCATTGGACTGGTTGCACTCTATCCTAAGAACCAAACATGGAGCTAAGATGAAGCTACTATCATAATCTTTACATTCTGAGCATGTGGTTGATGAAGCCATGATCAATTTTGAGGTATCACATACCTCAATCAACTCAAAAGAGATGCTCAATGTCAAACTTCTTGAGGATGAAGAAGCAAGAAGCTCCCAGATAGAGAAACAAGAAGCTCTCTTGAATGAATTTATTAACATAGAACCTTTTGGAAAATATCATGCAATTGGGCTAGGAACATATGTCATACATGAAGAGGATCATATTCTGCCCATAGTGACTAAAGAGTCCGGAGGTGAAGGGACCTCAGAGTTATGGACCTTGCACTTTGGTGAAGAAAGATGCAGAGTAGGAACCGATGCAAGAATATGTTTGGTATCTCCATCCAAAGAAAAGACCTTAAGGTCTTACCGCTTCCAGCTCACATGCTCAAACAATGAAGCGGAGTATGAATGCCTTGTCCATGGCTTGAGTTTAGTGGAATGAATGGGTGCAAAGAAAATATGAGTGTTCAAAGATTCATAATTGGTGTTCAACAAAATCTGAGGGCTATCTATTGCCAAGAATGTCTATAGGTGATCATACTGACATAGGGTCTAGGATCTGATTGAAGGCTTCAAGGCATTCAACATCCAAGCCGTACCTAGAGAGCATAACTCTAAAGCAGACTGAATGGCAACTGTCGGATCTCAGTTTGAGCTAGCTTCTAAGTTAATTAACAACAAACATTCACTGTGAGTGATCGTGCAGCCTGTAGTCCCAAATATTGATCAAAACTAGCAATTTTTTGATAGTGATGCTCATATCGTGTCATTTCTCTAGTTGTCTAGAGAATTTTCTGACCAATTACAGCCAAATATTGCTGAGGCCTATGAGGATCAAGTAGTCCAACTTAAATCAAACAAGCTCCCCAGGGGTTTGGTTACTCTCAAGAGTATTTTTTATTCTAATGATGTGAGGAAAGACAAGAGCAAGCTTGTTGCCGATAAAGGCGATTATTCTGATTTGCACATCGGAGAAGATAAAAAGCTTAAGGTTGGAAAAGGAGTCTCACAGAAGAATAAAGAAAGGTTGAAATAGTTTTATGAGAAGTATCTGAGTGTGGTAGCATGGTCATATGATGATCTTAAGGGATATGATCTTTGGATTATCCAACACACCATTGAGCTACTAGAAGGAGCAAAACCCATGTGTCAAAAGCAGAGGCCAATAAATCCAAAGATTGAGTTGCTAATGTCACAAGAATTAAAGAATTTGATTGAATCCTAGATAGTGTTCTTGATCAAGAATAGTACTTGGGTGCCTAACCTAGTTCCGGTCCAGAAGAAGAACGGTGATATACGATTGTGCGTTGACTTTCGAGACCTAAATAGAGCATCCCTGAAGGACCACTACCCTATGCCTTCCATGGAGGTAATTCTGCAAATAGTTGCTAGTTTTGAGATGTTTTCAATGCTAGATGGTTTCTCCGGCTATAATCAGATTTAGGTGAAAGAGGAGGACCAACACAAAATGATGTTTATTACCAAGTGGGGAACATACGCTTATGCTAAAATGCCCTTCGGACTTTCAAATGTTGGAGCCACTTTCCAATGGGGTATGGACATTGCTTTCAGGGATTCGATACATAAGATCATTCTTATTTATCTAGATGACCTAACGGTGTTCTCAAAATCTATTGAAGATCATTTTGATCATCTTGAGCTTGTCTTCCAGAAGTGCCAAGATTTTGGGATTTCTTTGAACTCAAAGAAATGTGTGTTTGGGGTCCCACAAGGGAAGCTATTGGGTTATGTTGTCTTGAAGGAAGGTATTTCCATCAACCCAGAAAGGGTTAAAGCAATCAAGGAACTCCCTCTACCCGTAAAAAAAAAAGGAGTTCAATCCTTTTTGGGTAAGGTTAACTCCATCACTTGGTTCATAGTGGACTTCGTAGTTATTTTTCAGCCCATCACCTTGATGTTGAAAAAGACCAAGTTTTCAAGTGGACAATGGAAGCTAGAAAAGCTTTTGAATAGATTAAAGAGGTCATCTCTTCTACTCCCATGTTGTTTTAGCCGGATTTTTTGAAAGACTTCCTCATGTACATCTTTGGTGGTAGCACGAGTATCACTACTGTCCTGATGCAGAAAGATGATGAAGATAAAAGATAATTACCTATTTCCTTCTATTCATGCACTCTGAAAGATTATGAGGTAAAGTACAACTTTGTGGAGAAGTATGATTTTTCTATTGTAAAGGATCTGAAGAAGTTCTGACACCTCATATCGTGCAACAAGGTGATTGTTTATGTGCTGCACCCTAGTGTGCATGAATATATTATGGAAGGTGAAATCACTGAGAAGAGAGCTAACTAGATAACCAAGATTCTTGAGTATGACATCGAGATCAAGCTAGTCAAGACTGTGAAAGGGAAGGGACTATGCGAATATTTGGCTGAAAACAATGAAGAAATTATTGAGGTTGAAGTTCTGGAACCTGTGTTGCTGAATGAAGAGAGTTCTAGAGATGATTGGCAGGACGATAGAATTAATTTCATGCAAACAAGAAGGTACCCACCCGACCTCCCCTCATTTAAAAGGCATTTTTATCGACTACAGAATAATGGTTATGTACTCTTGGAGGGAGTTCTTTTCAAGAGAAACTTCAATGGCGTCTTGTTAAGATGTGTAACAAAAGAGCAATCAAAAAGGATATTGGAGCAGTAACACAGTGGCCCAGCTGGAGGACATTTTTCAGCAAAAACTACTGCAATTAATATTATGTGTGCTAGTTATTTCTAGCCGACCTTATTTAAGGACTCGTATTCATTGGTGAAGTCTTGCAATGAGTGTCAATTTTTTGTTGGGAAAAGGAAAAATGTTGCCATGCCACCGAAACCAATTATAGTGGAAGAACCATTTTCTCAATGGGGTCTTGACTTCATTGGCATGATCAATCTATTTTCATTAGCCAGACATAGGTGGATCTTGACAACAACTGACTATTTCACTAGATGGACTGAAGTTGTACCTTTGAAGAATGCAACCAAGGCAAAAATCGTGAACTTCCTAGAGGAATTGGTAGCCAGGTTTGGCCCACAAAGACAATTATCTCAGATAATGCCAAATATTTTCTCGGCTCCAAAATCAACCAATTTGCACTAAAATATGGAGTCTTCCTAAAGACATCCTCCAACTACTACCCACAAGGAAATGTCCTTGTTGAATCTACAAACAAGAATCTTCTCTAGTTGATCAAGAGAATAGGTTTGAAACATCAAAGGGAGTGGCATAAACACCTTTGGACAACACTATAGGTAGACCATATCATGCCTAAGAAAATATTGAAAACATCTCCTTATGATATAGTATACAGGAAGGAGGTGCTATTGAAAATCTCTATGGAAATCCTCGTGATCCAACTACTCAAGTCTCTTGAGATTGAGAAAAATGGAGCGATGGAGGTGCAGTTTCCAGAATTACTTGAAGTTCAAGAGAAATGAGAGCACCCTCTCGAGGCAATGACCAACCATCAACAGGTGGTAAAGAAATGGTTTGACAAGAAAATGTCTGACCAGGGTCTGCAATGTGGAGACTTGGTGCTCAAGTTTAATGAGTGTGAAGAAAAGCCCGGTCAACATGGCAAGTTTGATAGTCTCTAGGAAGTACCATTCAAAATCACACAGTGCAAAAAGCACAACTCGTTTGAGTTAGAAATGATGGAGGGAAAGGCCTTGGGTATTTCGGTTAATGGAATACACCTCAAAAAATTCAATTAATTCAACTTTTGCAGTAAGTGTGTAAATATATTTATATTTTCCCTGCTTTGTTAGTTTTGGGTCATTGTCAGTGCTTTCTATGATCAACAACCACATTGATGCAATGAATTGAAATAAAATGAAGAAAATAGCCAGAATATAGGAAGATACATATATTGTATTAATTATGGAGACATTTACATTTGTATACATATTGATTAAACGGGGCCCTTAGCCATGTTCCAAAATATATATACATATTGTCACTGACAAGTGTTATAGATAATGTTTCAAATACAAAAGAAAAAAGAGGAGGGATCTTTTGGATGTCTCTTCAGGCACTCGAGGGTCCAACAATGGAAACAGGTGGCGCATGATGAGGAAACACCATCCTCTGAAAATTCTCATACCATTGCACCTCGCAAAAGTGTTCGACGTTGTGCATTCTCATCAGGAAATGGCAGGCGGTGCAAACTTTGCGGTGATGTCCCCCCTAAGTTTCAAGCTCAAAGCCACATAGAAAGGGCCTAGTTGGCATAGGTCCTCCTTCCTCAATAATTAGGTGCAAGTTGTGAACAGATGGAATTCCATGACTGATCTCGACAACTCTCATAACATTCTCCAACCCCTCAAGGTAGCGTTTGGGAAATACCTGCTTTGTCAACTTCAGATCTTCCTCTTAGAAACGCCAATGTCTAAAAGAGAGGCTACAAAGTGGGAACTGATACTGGTGTTTACTCTATACTGATCCTCATAGTCTATGCAATCTCTACCTAGAACCCACTTTATGGCTTTCACATACAAAAGGTTCTTCATGCCAGTCATGCGTTTCAGCTGCTTAAACCTAATTTTTCTTATGAAGGCAGCTTGGGTCTTCTTGCACGTAAGACTAATTGGTGTTTCCATGACTACCACTACTCTCACTAAATAATGAAGTTGCCAACGATATCCTCAGGCTAGCTACTAAGAAATGCTAAGTGCAAATATCGATTGCCAAAGTGCCAAGGGTCCTTTTTATAGATGGGAAGAGGCCTCCCTAATTAAGCAAGTTATGTTTATGTCAAAGACAAGTGGTATGAAGAGCCCTAACAAGTCATGTTGCAACATGTGAAATAATGAAGATAATCAAATGCAGTTTCAACTTGTTCAAATTGAGCCTTTTTGAAAAGGACAAGAGGGAGCAAGTTGTCGCCATATAGAATATTTTCATCCTGGTTAAATCAAAGGAAATATTTTAAGTTGAAGCCATTGGTTGATGTGCCCAATTGAAATCAAGTAATTATTAAATGCAAAAGCTTGTGAAAAGATATGGCGCTATTGATTTAGTACTTTTTCTAAGAAAATTTAGAGCTACCGTATGTGAGGTCATATCTCTTAATGAGTGGAATATTTTGGCAAGTTGGCGGTGTCTTCGTATGCACGAAAGTGTTAGTGGTGCATGGCATAACTAATGTGAAAAGATAACATGTACCCTTGCTAATCCAATATTCTCGAAAATCAAAAAGATAGATAGGAGCATCGTGTAGAAGGAATTAATTATGCAAGGTTGGCAAAGCATGTAACCGCCTAAGTCATTTTGAGAGATAGAGAAAGGTTTTCAAAAACTAGGTTGCAGAGTCCTTAGAAGACGCAAGTAAAATGGCTGAAATTACAGAGAGCTCAACTCTGGTCGTCGCCACCAAAAGCATTGAAGAATGAGGGATGCAGGTGCTTTGCATGAATATCTATGCCCAAGATTCTTATGCAACCTTGGGAATTCTAGCTAAACCCTCATGGCCTTACACTAAGCTGGTGGACTAGAAAGTGTTAAACGTGGTTTCTCCTAGAAACCAGACTTTGGTATCAGAGGATTGGGATAATGTCCAAGATCCAGAGTTATCTCAGAACCCCAAAAGTTTAAGAGAGGTTGCATGTGAAAAGATGAAAAATATCACTGATCCTTTTCATAGCCGATTGTGGAATTGTGGTCTCCCTCAGTATATGGTTCCTTTGGTACACCATTGTCTAGAGATTATGGTTGCTTGTGCTAAAAGTTTTGATGCCAAGACAAGAATTATAAGAAGCCATAATTTAAGGGTGGTAATCTATCACTAGGCTCTCTAGGATATGTTGTGCATTCCTCTTAATGATTCTGAGGGTGTTGAGGATTTTGATATTTCTAGGCTACAAAATTACTAGAGAACGCTTAGGTTAGCGCAATTTTTTTTTAATACCGAAACGGGTAAACCATCAAATAAATCTATCCCTCCTAGTTTCTCTCTTAGTCTGGATTCTTTTAAGGTAGGTTCAGCTTCTGTCCTCTCTATGTTGGCATTGGCATGTGGATTGGATACAGATAAGGAAGTCTCAGACTTCTAGATGAGTGTAATCTTTATACTGAAAAAGAATAACAAGGATTCGCTAATGGACTTTGCAAAGGTCATTTTGGAATGGATGTGCTGACAGCTGAAGGAGTTTTAGCATGGTTCCAAGTTTAGGTATTCTTCTTTCTTTCCCTACATTATTTTACATCAGAACCTAGATTATTTCTAGCAATCTCTACCCCTAGCAGTATTTGACAAAAATGGCACTAGAAAGCCATTTTCGACCTAGACTCCTGTCCTCTAAAAAAATTTTGATTATTACGCATTTTCAGATGCATTCCTAGCTCTGACTTTAAGATATTTGGATCATACGGGAGGCACGAGGTCTAGTCGCTTGACATAGAGTCAAATATCATGGATGAGAGGCCTTGTACGACCTTGTGAGTGGTTCTTCAGTTCAAATTTTACAATGCTCTATATGTAGGGTTTTATTCGAGAGCCTTTCTGGCTCCCACGTTTTGTTTCAGATAGGGTACTAACCTTAGAGGTTTTGAGGAAGTTGTGTAATATTGAGAAAAATTACTGGGGAGGAAAGCATCTGACTTCTTATTTGATTCTTCCAAACATGTTTGGCTCTGTATCATTGGTCAAGAAGAAGAATCCAAGGGTGAATAGTTCTGAAGTGTTGTACTCTAAGTTGGGTCACCCTGGATTGGTGGTTATCTATGATGCATGGCACTATAATCTAGTAGGTAATTTGGCAGAAATAGGCATTAAGATCTCTCACCAGCCTTAGTCATTTTGGGGCCCCCAAAGAAATGCAGAGGAGGAAAATGAGACATTATACGTCGGCCTTGAGAACATCCCTTCTATCTCGGGTCGACCACCTTGGCTGAATTTTTATCATATAATGGTGAAGCCTAACCCTAACCACAAAATAAATCAATTCCTCTACATCCAATTAGCAAGGCTCTGTTAGAAGCTTGAAAGGATTAAAGATTTCTAGATTTATAGGCAAGAGATAAAAAAGACTAACGGGCTCTTTTAGGAGGTGGATTCAAACAACCAGTTTGATGATATCTTGTGCCACAAGAATTCAGATAGTGATGATTCTCCTAATCCTTTGGGGTTTGAGAGGTTCGATGAGGTCGAAAGTGCAGCTTTAGAGCATGAAGAAGAGGTCTCCCAAAAGACTCTCATAATTGAAGAAGATCCTACACCAGGAGAGACAGTCAATGGACAACAGTTGCAATGCAAGGACTCCTCAAATACAAAGTTGTCATAGCCTACTAGCTCCTCTAGATTGGGGATGAAGAGGTCGAGATCTACTGGATGTCATCAAAGGGTCATTTTGGACCTAGACAATTCCTCGAAAGAGAAGAGACCTCGAATAGAGGAAGCTGGAGGAGGAGGAGAAGAACACTGTGAAGAGGTAGTTGTATCTACTACAAATCTTCAAGAAACCTAGGTATATTTCTCCCCTTCTCTCTCTTTTATGTCTTTAGCTTCCTTTGCATCTTCTTCTTTCATGTCACTCGTGCTAGTTGTTCCTCTCATTGGTCACCTAGGGTAGGTCAATATTAATCCCCCTAGGGGTCCCCTTTCGTCCCCTCCTATGTCTACTGCCCATGAGGCACAAGTAATGGCAACACATCTTGGCCTACTGAGTCAATAGTTTGTATCTTCGAGGCTTGAGCATTAGGTGAATGCTTCCCTGACCTTTTTTCCCACCATGTTTTCACAATCTTCGGGCAATCAGTTTATCCCACCTTTTTCCTCAACAACTGTTACAAGACCTAGCAAATCCGCTAATAGATTAAGCACATTATCATTCCCATTAGCAGTTCCCCTGGAGTTCCCTTTTGCTAGAGGATTAGGTATTTCATCCCAAGAGTATTTCTCATAGGTGGATGTAAACAAAAGTGCCCAAGATAGCCAAATACAAAAAATAAGGGAAAAGGATGCAAGCAGACCTACGGAGTCCCTTTTGCAAAATGTGTTCAACAAAAGTCAAAATTCATTGATGTTTGCAAATGTAACACCCAATGTCATCAAGATGGTCAAAGAAATGCAACCAAATTATTATTATGTCAATGTTGTAGGGATTGATTTGCAACATGCTTGTTCATAGGACAAGGTTGAATTAACGGAGGAAACCCAAAGGGTGGTGATAATAGATTTCTTCAAACTCAATCGCTAGATGAAGAAGAAAGATGAACAAATGAAGGACCTGAAAGGAAAGGTGGAGATCTGGTCGAATAAGTATAAGGCCCAAGAGGTTGAAATCAATTAGCTATGGAATGAGAGGAATTCCTTTGAGAGAAAAGTCACTGAGCTTTAGGCTCTGGGTGTGGAGGTTGTTCTGGCCCTACAAAGAGAAATTGAGCAATTTCGAGTGATTGAAGTGGTCCTCCGCAATGAATTGAGGTAGGTGAGTGATGGTTTGAAATAGCTCCGAAAGAGTACCAATGATGAGGTAAATGAAATAAATGTTGCATTGGAGCAAGAAACAAAAAAACAAAAATAGGTCGAGTTAGCCTTGAGGGAGAAGGAGAAAGAAATTACTACTCTAAAGAATTAGTTTTCGGCCCTAGAGGGAAGCATTATGGAGTTGAAGGAAGATTTGAGTAGAAAGGCTACAAATTTGGACCTTTTGAAATCCCAACCTCCTACATCCCAAATGAACTCGCTATAGATAGCCAAAGAGTTGCATGCATCATACTAGGATAAGGTTAAGACACTATGCCTTACCTTGCAGCCCACTCTCAAATTTATGGCACAAGCTACCAACCTATATGGGGTGGTTAGTGAAACAATACAACGGGTGCAAGAAATGAATTCTAATAGAGTTCTGGAGGCTAGGAATTTGTTGAGAAAATTGTATAGAGCTTTTGACGAGGTGTTGAGCAGTGTGGGGATCGAAGAATGAATAGTGGCGGCCATGAGCGTGAATGTTCTCATCTCTATGCATGAAGCCATCCAGCATGTCGATGAGTGTAGAGCAAAGCTGACTCAAATTACCTATGATATGTGGGAAAAATTTTCCCACCTAACTTAGCGAGGGCTTCCATCGCCCTTCTTGACTGATCAAACAGTGGTAGGCATAGAACAAATCATTGAGAAGATTAAGGAGAAAAAATAAGATTTATCAGTATTCCAGTCGTTCGATCAATCTCTGACTGCCAAAAATATTAAAAACATGGTACATCAGTTGGCACAACTCTTCTTCCAGCTTGAGTCTGAGGCAAAAATACCTGGTGGATTTCCTTTTAAGGAAATTATTGATCTAAACGTGGAGCATGAAAATTTGCGCACTCTTTGCACCATCAAATGAGGTATGGACGTCCCTTCAGGTTTCCCTCTCTAAGCTATGAGCGATTGGTCCAAGGGGTTGAACTAGTCTACGAGGCCATGATCTAGAGTCCTCCATTCTATGGGTGAAATGTTCATGTGATTCACCATGTTGTGAATGTTTATTCACACACCGCTCTTTTCCTTCGCGGTTTCTCTTTTGAGGCTTCGCCTTTTATTTTGGTATCGCTCGTAGCTTCCCGACTACTACCACATAGCGTCCTATCAGAGCTTTCTTTCGATATGCCTCTTCTTCCTTTTCTTGGGCTCTGTTTGCTTGACACATCACCTCCGCTTGTCTTCTTTCTAAGTGGGGTCCACAGTGCAGTTTCCTTTGCTAGGATTTTTTCGTGTGGCATTCGTTTGTGCATCCATTGTCTTGGGTTCGACATTTTTTGCAATGGTCTCCATTTTGATGCCATGTGTTCTCTCCTTCTATTGCATGGCCCATATCTCCTCGGGATGTACCTATTGGCATGTTGCTAGTGCATCTTTCCATTGGTGTCAGCTTGAGAAGAGCTTGATCATTGGTGGCTTTGTTGGAGCATCTTTCTTGTTAGGGTCTCTAGGCGGTGGGTTGGCTTATTTAATCAGCCTTTTCTTCATTTTTTGGTGGTGGTTAGATGGACAAGATTTAGCTAGTGCTGAGAATTAGCCTCTGTAGTGTTTTATATTAAATATGGACTCCCAAATTTCCATTCTGTTCGACCTCTCTATTTTCAAGCATTTGATAGAACATTAAATTGTGTTAAATTTTTTGAAACATAAATATTTGTTTCAAGCTTTTTTAAACTTTATATAGCTTAGCGTAATACAAATCATGTTACTACTCTTTTGTGTTAACTTCTATTGTATGGGTTATATTATGCAAATGGTTTGATATTCTTATGTTTGCAGTGCTAGGAATTGTCTATTTGATATACGCTAACTACTACCCAAGCCTTTGTTTCGGCAATGTGCTTACTTATCTCATTATTTCTTTGGCACATCGCCTTAGTTTAGGTTTATTTATTTTATGTTTATCTTCTTCCCTTTTTCCTCCCCCCATTAAAAAAATGGATCCGGTTTCGATAAAACCCCAGAGATCACTTAGCTACACGCATAAGTCCCCCAATAGCTAAGTTTCCCATAAGGTTGTTTGCAAAATTTTGCATCAACAGTGATCTAGTCTTGAAAGAGAGCCCTAAGAACCAATAAGAAAGAGAAAACTAGACAAGTTTGAGCCTAACTGGTTGGGTCCTTATATCAGTACAACGACCTACAAATTTGGTGCTTATCAACTGGCTACTGGTGAGGGTGAACTACTACCTAATCTAATCAACAACATGCACCTTTGGAGGTACTATACATAATCTCTAGATATCCCATATAAAAGAAAAAAAAGAAATAATCCATCTTCTGGTGAAAACCATTATGGTGGTGATTTGCATAAGTACCATGGTGAAAACTTGGAAAACAGACACCATGTATAGCCAACTACTTCTCTACCATATTTCATGACTCTATCAAATTATGTCCATAATAACTTAAGCATATGCTCTTTCATAATAAATGATTTATCACCCCTTCTCATGGCTTGAGATTGATTCACATTTACCGTCAAACCACTTGTCATTTTCACTCATTCATAATAACTAGTCTTGTTCTAGACTAGGGGAGATCCTCAACCTATGGGTTTCAAAAGGATCTTAAACATGGTATCCAAGGACATTATCACAAAATACAAAAACATTGAAACATTCAAATATCTTTTGAAAAATATAAAGAAATCATAAAATATCATAAAAATGTAAAATAATATCAATCCAAGTATCAAACTATGTTGCCTCTGCACGTGTACATAGGAAAAGAGAATCATTGATGATCCCCCAAGGAATAGGTCAATCCCTTAGGGTCTTTCACATTAAATTTTCAAACCTTAACCATAATCCACATTCCTAAATAAACTATCACCTATCAAGGTCAGTTGAACTATGTTGTCTCTAAGTGTGTCACGTAGGCAAGTCCATCACTGATGAGCCCTCGAGGCATAGGTTAGTTCACTTAGGGTCCATCATAATAAAATTTTTATCACAGTCGAAATTTCATAATAATACTATCCTTTTTAGAGAATGAACATATTGGACACAAACATGATATCCTACATAAAACCAAGCTTAACAAATCATGAAACAATAGACAAAAATCCCAAACTAGTCCTCAACTAGGTTGATCAATTGTCTAAAAATATTACCTATATTATAAAAATATATATTTATCTTCTATATCAAAACCAGATTAGGTGTCTTACATGAAATGTCCCACTCCTTAAAAAAAGAACTCCTTTAAATCATGTCAAACACTTATCAGTGGAAAAAAATATCTAAATAGATGATGACTCATTTGGTCAAGTTAAGTCTTATCTTTTGATTTATCTTATGTCTTATTCCTAAGCTACTCAATAATATCTACAAGTGATGAGGGGAGTGATGATAGATCATGACCTTTTTCTCTTTTTCTTTTTGTTTGTGGTTTGTCTTGGTAATATGAATGGGGTAACTAAGGTCCTTGTGTGTGATTAGGATTCCATCTAGCATAATAAAAAAATCCTATGCAATTCAAAGGTCAACTAACACTTTCTTGCAACAAGATTAACATGCTCTATGGTTATTTCCTCACATATTCCAACAAGTTTCTATTGTCACTAATATGAATCAGGGCACTCCTTGTCTAACATGTCTTAATATTTGACAAACGGATACTAAAGTTCACCAAGGTTTGTCTCAAATTAGTGTACACTATATGCTAGTCTATATCATAATAATTTAAGAAAA
The DNA here is from genome assembly GCA_007115665.2 of Sequoiadendron giganteum. Classification (NCBI taxonomy): domain Eukaryota; kingdom Viridiplantae; phylum Streptophyta; class Pinopsida; order Cupressales; family Cupressaceae; genus Sequoiadendron; species Sequoiadendron giganteum. The sequence goes on from CM021104.1 coordinate 441,620,492, forward strand.
ATGGGAACACAATTTTCCTTCACAATTCATGCTTAGGTCTGCATACATCTGCTTGTCCCATAATAAAATTCTCTATGATGATAAAAACATGCAATGTTGAAAGCTCAAATACTATGAATCATTACATCAATATTTAGTTGGATGAATGATCCATCTAATTATTCTTCACTCCTCACTAATTATTTCTTCGCACTAACATTTCTTCTGATAGTCCCACGATCATCTTAGTGGCGTGCTATGACACACAAAGACAAATGTATGAGTTGCACCATCCTAAATTCATCATCATGTTAGAACATCATATATCACATGTGCATATAGGTAATACATATTGCATAAGAAAATACAAAAAGATAGATAAAATTGCATTGCATTTGTAGAATCATCATCCATATAGTATCATATCAAATATAGCATAACATATCCCGGGCAAGGCCCCGACTGAGTGGGAAATAAAAATGGCGAAAGCTTGGCATCAAAACCTGGAGGCCAATTCCTTTGACAACTCCAGATCCCAAGATCGATAGGACACTGTCTGGAAACCTCCTGACCATGGTTGGCATAAACTCAATTTTGATGGAGCTTCCAAAGGAAACCCAGGAAGGGCAAGTATAGGAGGTATAATAAGATACTGCAAGGGAATTTTGTGGTCGGTTACTCAAGGGGGATTGGGACTCAATCTTCTATGATTGTATAAGCTAGAGTGTTGCTAAAAGGCATTCAGTTGGCTGTCACGATGGGGATTGGGAATCTACATATTGAAGGGGATTCTAAGTCTTTAATTGATGTGGTCAACCTGGGCAGATTACTGGAATGGAGTACTAAAAACATTTTAATATACATAAAATATCTTATTTCTCAACTAAATTTGAAGGTTACTACCCACATTTATCAGGAGGGTAATCAAGTAGCAGATGCTTTGGCTAATTTTGGCACCCATTGGAAATTTTCTAAGTGTTGGATAAATTTGGGGAACCTTCCACCTGGTATTCAAGGTTTAATCCTTAAGGAGCAAGGCACATGTATGATCCATGATGATGAATAAATATGCAATGAATTTGGCCTTATGGGGGTCCACATTCTTGTCTTCTGGGCTATGTGGAAGGGTTGGAATGTTGAGGTGTCTTACAAGTGGAAAATTTGGAATAATAAGGTGGAGATAATTTTTTTAAAGGAATTTATGAGGAGTTATGGGGAGTACTTTATGATTATGGCCAAGTTGGTTTTGTCCTTACATAATCTATTGTTGGGGTTAGATATTTTCACCTATTTAAAAGTACAAATTTTTTAATTTAAATTTGATGTGACTAGATTTTATGGTGTGAAGCTATTAATTCGTCCTTTCTATCCTATTAAAATGATTTTATTGCTAAAGGGTAGGATTATGGGTTTAGCTAAATTTGGCCCCGCAACCATCTTTTATTGGAAATTATGCAAAAGCAATGTGGATGGAAAACATTCCCATTTCATCATTTCTTACTTACTTGGCCGCAAGAGTTTGAAGATCTGCATTAATATGATAGCCAATATTTCCTTTTGGGATGATACTATTCAAGTGTGTGTTTTGTATATGGTCTTGATTTCCCAAGGCTGCATTGTTTGGCTTAAAAAATTATGTGTGTGGGAGACCGCTCAATTTATTGAAATTTCAAACCTTTATCTCTCATAGGCTTTCTAGTTTTTCCATGTGTAGAGAGGTGACATGGGTGGTGATAGGGTGTGAATGAATCCTAATAACTATGGGGAATTTCACAAGGATCCTCTAGTTTGGCACGTATGTCTGGAAGATGGGCTAGAGCCTCTAATAGAAAATTTGGTGGGTCACGATCCTAAGTTTTCTATGCAGTTTGTGAACTCCTAGAAAGAATGAAGGGTTAACATGCATAGTATCTCCTTTTAAGTTAATGCTCAAGCGACGAGGCTGAAATGCACCAAAAAGAAGTACCTAAAACACACTAAGGTGTAGGACAACAAAAGCCTGAAAGCTTTCTTTGTTGGTAATGAAGAACCTATTCACAACAAGTCAGGGTTTGAAAGAGAAGCTCTTCCATGGCCTTGGGATCAGGTTTTCCTTGCCCTAATGAAGTATGTCACCTTGGAAGGTAGATATAAAACCTACTATTTCTATCATTTTCCTCTTCTGAATCACCTTTGCCATAAAATTTTGCTAAGCTTCTCATTTTTCTTGCTTACGAACTTGGAAAAATCTATTGAGAAATGTATGGAATCTGCTACCCAAAACTCAGAGGATCCTCCTCCTCTGCCACTCCATCAAGGTCTCATTTTGAGGCTCTACCATTATCATCTCGCTCTTTTCCTGCCCAAACCTATCTCTATTGATTTAATTAAGTAAATTGAACCCCCTACGCATACTATTTCTCTGGCCAAGTCTAAGGGTCCCAGAAGAAAAACCCCTCTGATTACTACTGAAACCCCTAAGCCTAAACTGAACACCAAGAAGATTAAGGGAAATATAGGGACTTGTCAGTCAAGTGTTGTGGCTGGTCTTTGTGAGCTAAATTCTAGCCCTACCAAGATGATCAATAAACCTACCACCAAAAAGAAAGCGAAGGATGAGGGGCAGCGTTAGACAAAGCTATCGACCATGGAAAGTAGAGGCAAGAATGTGGTGGGGAAGGATTCCAAGGGTAATAATATGGTTGCTACTACAGTGGAGATTGGGGTTGAGATGACCAACATCAGAAGATCTGGCAAATTAGCAAAAAATAATAAGAAAATTCAATTTAATGAGTTGGATTCTAATGAGGAGTGGTCTGAGAGCAATGGTCTTAGAGATGTGGAGGAGCTAGAGGATGTTGAGGAGGATTTTTTTGAAGGGCCTCATACCCTCCCAGATTTCAAAAAAGTGCATAATGAGAACTTGATTTCCCAATCTTTTGACCCTCTGGATGTGGAGCGCATTAATATGGTGAAGGATATGGATGAAGGGGGGGAACTTTGTGTGCTGCAGGAGAGGATGGGGAAGATGGAGAATAAGTTCAAAGGCTTAACCCAATTCACAGTCAAGTTGATCCACTGTGTCACGAGCACTCTCTCTATTGTAATGAAGTACGAGTTGGACATGAAGACTGCTAAAGAAGGCCTGAATGGGTCGATGATGATGTTATCAACACCCTCTCCCAAAATTGGTAGAATGCATGTTAGTCTGTTGTTGATCTACTATGTTTTTTTTTTGCTATGTTATTTTAGTTTTTTGGACTTGTTCTTTTTTGGCCCTAGTGTCTTGTTGTGTAAAGGGCACAACACCCTGTAAATTTTTCTTATCATATCAAAAACATATCCTAAAAATATATTGTCATCATATATATAGATCATATAAGCATCATAGGTCACATCATAGATTATAAATATTAAATATTTGTACATCATGATATACATACAAGCATAAATTAATATCATGTGCATCCATCCATACATAAGCATACACATAAAATCATAAATCCATAAGAATCCATCATATAGAAATATGCATACATATGACATATCATGTAATCGCCTTCAATGATGTATCTCATATATATATCAAAAAATGTGTCATAGTACAAAAATCATGATACTGTCAAAAATGTGGAGTTTGCATGCTTGATCAAAAATACATATATCCATATATACAAAAATTAGGCTAGCCTAAGTTTCCTGTATCCTCGCGCTTTGTTAATGGCATGTCCTACCTCAATGCAGACCTAAATGGTCCTATAGCATCCCTACGAGGTGGTATAGGAGGTGGTCGATCATATGGGGACCTCCTCATTCTTGAAGCTCCCCCACTACTATGTGATTGGTGTGAGTGGGATCTACTCTAGCTATGGATATGTGTAAAGCTCAATGCCCTCTTAGCTACTGGAACCATACCCTCATATAAATCCCTATAGTACTGAGCCTCCCTGCTGGCCCGATATAATGTCTAGGAAAATTCTATGTTGGATACACTAGTAGAAGAAATAAAATCAAGTGATTGTTGGTTAGCCCTTTGTGCTCAAATCATAGCCATATCATGCTCAAGAATCATCTAACTAGCCTATCCTTGGAGACCCTAAATCTATACTAATGTAGCCTAAAGTTGTGCCTGCATAGCTGACATCTGAGGATCCTACGCCCTCTCCTTTGCCTCCTCTTCCATCACATCTCAGATGGACTCCCTGATGGGCACATCCTTTAACCCCTCATCAATGTCTACCTCTTGGGAAACCTCCTCTATATCCACATCCACCCCAAACCCCTCCACATCCACATCGACACCTATGTCGACATCCAACCCCATCTATTAATCCCTCTACTCCTAATAGTGAGGAACCTCCTTCTCCCCCTCCTCCCAAATGGGTGATAATTTGTTAGGGATTATAGGCGACACTTGACCTCTACTTCTCCCCCTCTCTCCACCCCAACCACCCTCTCCATCATCACCATCACCCCATCCTCCTCCCCGGTCACCATCATCCCCTCTCCCTTGGCCTCTCTAATGCAATCTCCCCTACAAAGATCTCCCCAACCTCTCAATATGAGTTGGTGCATTTGGATTTGTAAGTGGTGTGGGTCTATGATGTAACCACCATGCATCATAATTCAATGTCATCCCAACATCTTTCAACTCTATTGGGGAACCCCACTGTACTAGTTGGAGCTACTCAAACTCCTAAATTTCCACCTGGTGGATAATCATAGGACCCCACTAGGATACCTCATAAGCTGATCTCATGAACTCTACTACCCCCATGGGTACATCCTGTCTCTCTCTAAAATTCTTGAGTACCCACTCTAACATCTGACACTCAATAATATGCGAATCTAAACTATGTGTCTAATCAAATACTGATTTTGCCTACAATAGGGAAGATTCTCAATGTCATCCTCCCATAGTACACACTATCGATAAGGCCTCCATCTAAAATAATCTAGAAGATCAATGGCATGTCTCCAAAAATTGACATCACCAAAAAAGTCTATATAACTACTCTTACATACATATATACATAGGGAAACCCCAGTGGAAATACCCTCTCTACTAGTGGTCTAAACAACTATATGCTCCCATGCCCAGACCATAAGCAAAGTGGTACCATAGCCAACCGACTGAGTGACTCTAAAAGTGACATTGTGTAACTAGAATTAAAACATCACAAGCATACAGGGACTCCAAGTGTCTATAGTAGCATGCTTCATCATAATTGCTAGCATCTCACACCATCTGACAAGGAATCCATGACCTCAACAATCTGGAATCACGATGCTCTAATTATACTATAGATGACAACAATGAGTCAATCATATCTATCCACTAGTGTGTCCCAACAAATCTCATAATCCTCCACACCTAGGAGGGCTACATCATCTATACTAAAACATATTTGAATGGTAGCTAGCTAGCCCATGTTTTGTATCATATACAACATGCTTTCCATGGATTGGGAGTCAAAGAATACACCACACATCCTGTAGAGTCACAATCACCTCTCCAATGGGTAAGTGAAATGAATGCATCTGAGTGCCATCTCTCTTCCAAAGCGGTCAGTAGTCCTCAGTTAGTTTGAATCATGGGCATGAATGTAACATGATATGATCCTAGGGCATGCAAGGTATCCCTCTCTACATCATCTAGATGATCTCATAATCTAAAGGAGGAAGGATGACTCTCACATCTATAAATGGGAGGAGATATAACCTTCACTCATAGAGTTCACATTACATCAATCAAGATGCCTAAACAACCCTATTGGATCTTTTACACATTGAAAATTTAATCAAAAATTAGGTAAATTTTATTAACAGTTAGATGTGTCACACTAGCCAACAAATGTGGCTTACTAATGCAGCGTACATTCATTTTCGGGTAGGCTAAACAAATGTGGTGCAATGTCAAACATATGTGTCATCGAAAACAATTATGGGTTTATATATCCTACACATGTGGTACAACATAATAGTTGTGGTGCAAAAAGAAATTGTGAGCAACCTAACAATTGTGGTTCTGGACAACACTTTATTGCATCATATAGATGTGGTGCACCTATTGAAAAATGTAGAAAACACGATTACAAATGCGATGCAAAAACTGCACCACATCTATTTGGTCATTTTTTACCCCTAAAATCTAGTAAAAAATTAAAAAAAATAAAAGCAAGAAAGGGTCACAAACTGCATTGCCTTATCCCTCAAGCTGTTAGAAGGTCTAAACTCGATATCTACAATGTGAACCGACTGGAATTGGTGCCATAGCTTCATTGCTCTGCAAGAAAAATCTCACCTCAAAGCTCTAAAAATTCTATAGAAAAAATGCACAAATGAGGATTTAGACCCTCTTAGGGCCCATTTACAAATATTTTTGATCTAAGAGGGCCCCCCTTCACAACTAAACGCATCAAATTTGACCTTTCAATGCAAAAAAAGACACCCCGAGTGCCCTAAAATCAAAATATTTTACTACCAACATGATTACCACTATAAATTTAGCTTGTCGAAACAATTTCCTAATTTTTTTAAAAAATTCAAAAATTTGCAAAATTTTTTAGGGGGCACATGCTATCCCGCCATCATCGGGGCATACCAGGGCAACTCCTAAGCACATTTTTTTGTATTTTCTTTGAGACAACACTATAAAAATGTATTTTATCAAAGAGGGGTAAAATGTAGATACCTAAAATTGTCCTAGTCTATGAGTAACACCTTTTCACTAATTTTCACCCTTTTTCCTAATGATTAAATAATACCTTATTATTTAATTATTATCAAATATCATATTCTACTACTAATTAAGTGACTTTACATTATTTAATTAATTCATTCTAATTCACCCTTTCTAACTAATTTAATAAATAATATTTATTTAATTATGTCTAATTATCAAAAATGTTCCTAATTAATTAAATAAACCTTATTTATTTAATTGTGTCGTTAATTATACTTTTTCTTCTATTTTAATTAAATAGTTATCAGTAATTGTTTAATTAACATTCAAACACCCTTCCTAAATTAAATAATAATTATTAATTATTTAATTAACCACTTCCACACTTCTAGATTAAATAATTAAATTAATTATTTAATTCACCTATTTCATCTCAACATTATCCACTCATTATTAGTAAATAAATATTTTATTTATTAATTAATCCTCACTTGCATGTTCCTCCAATAATTAATTAATTAATTAATTAATTATCCTCTCATGCATAATTCCCTCAAACATAACTAACACTCTCTTCCAATCGACTGGGTAATCAATCCTAGTTCATTGATCAATCAAATCACTTTACTCCCACTCACTTTGAGTCTTCAAATCAATCAATTTAGTTAACTAAATTTCAATATTAATTGAATCTTCAATCAATTATTCATGCAATCAGTTAACTGGAATCCTACAACCAATTATAGTCAGTTAATTGGGTAATCAATTTCTCGCAACAATCCTTAACCATTGATCTTGATCTTGCACCTCTTAATCTAGATCGTTCATCCAAATCAACCATTTCTATAAAATCGGACCTCACATCACGTTGATGGCTAACCATGAACTTTGGATTTTTACATCATTGTTATCATTCACACACTTTTGAGCTTGAAGTGAAGAAGAATATACCAAAATCTAAGATTAAAGAAAAGCAAAGGACAATGGAAGTAATCCATGACAACACGGTGAAGGTAAATGTATTTTTTATTTGAATTTGATTTCGTTTGTGTTTCTTATTTTTTATTGATTGATTTGGAATGAAATTAGGTATTGAATTGCAAATTTGTGGTTGTTTTCTTTAATTATTTATCTCTATTACAAAAAATGTCAAATTTTCCAAGTTACATCTCCTTGTCCCTTTCTTCATAAGAAACACCTTCCATTGTTGTCTTTATTTTCTCAACTTTCTATCTTTTTAGATTGTATCTCTGTCTCAACAACATTAATTAACCTCCTTTTCTTTCAATGATAAAATATTCTTCTAATATTTTAATTCCTTTTCTAAGTGGTTAATTGCAGTGTTTATGTTGTTTTTCTTTAGTTTCAACACTTCTAACTATTGCTTTTGCATCTACAAGTTGAACATCCACACATTTTTCCTCATCCCCACTGCTCTTACTTGTTAACACCCCCCTAGTATTCCTTTTCGTGATCTTCTAACTTATTTTTCATATATTTTAATTTAAGCTTTGGAGAAAATGTTCCCTCATCAGCCCTTACGAAAACACCATCCATTTCTTTGATAGAGTTTTCAATGTGTCCAATACTTTTATGTAGCTTTGTAGTTTCTTTTTCATTAGCTTTTCGAGTGTCATTTTAATTATAGAATACAAATGTTTATTTTTAATAAGCTTTTTACAAAAATAGTCTACCTTTTCACATAAAACTTTCATGTCTCAAACCAACTGATTTTGTTTTTTGCACTAACATCTAATATTTCCTTCTTTTCATCTATTTCCAATTTTATGTGTTTCATGGAATTCTTATGTTCAATAATCTTTGAATTCATTTTTTCAACTCCACCTATAGCATCATCTCTCACTTTCTTTTCCTACACAAATTCTTGTGCAATACAAAACCTCTTGAGTTTATCCACTTTTGTATTGCCATTTTCACATTGCACATACTACACATGCACCTTCCTCAACTTATAAAGAGCAAGAATAATCTCTTTAATCAATACAATATCTATCTCTCACTTTGTTCTACTTCTTCTCAAGTGTTTTCAAAGAAGATTCCTTTTTCATTCCATGCATTCTAGTACCTACTACCTAGAGTTCTACATTGCAATTTTCCCATTGCACATACTACACATGCTCCATCAACTTCTCAAGAGTAGGAACAATCTCTTCAAATAATAAATTATCTATCTCATTCACTTTGGTCTAATTTTTTCAAGTGTTTTCAAATGTTGAAAAATGAAGGTAATATTTTAGCTTAAAAATTATAAAACTATGAGATTGTAGATCTAATTAAGTGTTCTTTGTCACAATTCTTTGTGTATGATTAATCTATTTAGATCAATTTTACCAATTGTAGAAAGAGAAAGAAGATTGTAGAAGAATGAGACAAGAAGATAGAAGTGACACAACATATATGTGGAGAAACCCTTTCAAGAAAAAACTCCACCAGAATCAATAGTGCTTGTATTCTTTAACCTTAGAAAATGATTACAATAATATTGTATCAATCCTTGATTGATATGCTTCATTGCCTTCAACAATCCTTCTTCACAACCTACAATAAACTCTCATAGAACTCTCATACACTTGCTGCAATTAATAGACAATAATGAGCATGTAAAACTCATAAGAGTTGTAAATAAAAGATCATAAAGCTCTTCACAAAAATCTATGCCTAGATTGGGAAATTAGAGTTCCACAATGTAATTTGAAGTCAAACCAAAGTCTTCCTTAATTTAGGCACCCCAAACTAACCACTTAACTAAAATTTGGTCAAGAAGATATCTTGTAAACTTCACCTCAAAGTTGGTGCCCAAGAATGGGCCCACTTGACTGAGCCTTGTAAATATATTCTCATGCAAAAGGTGTTAATTGAAAGATGCCAACTTGGTGCCCAAGGTGGACCCAAGTCAAACTTAGTTAATTGAAACATATCTCTCCACCAATTCATGCAAAAAATATGCATGATTGATCATCCCCACTTAACTGAAATTATCCACCTGTTATTTTTCATGCAACTAAATTCATTAGTCATGCAACTCAATTCAACTCAAGTCAACTAGCATTCAACTCAAAATAACTACATGCAACTGAAGATAACTGAACCACAACTGAATTGAACTGAACTGAACTGAACTGAATTGAATTGAACTGAACCAAACTAAACTAATCTAAGCTAAAATAAACTAAACTAATTGTTCCACTCCACTCATGTAAATATCAATCCCTAATTTTTAGGAATAAAACATGCATTACTGAAGTATTATCAATCCTCCAAACAGTTAATTGAAGCAAGGTGGGTTCCACCTTCCATTTGGGTGCCCCATGTGCTCCTATCTTGTAAGAGATCTTCTTGGACATCCCCACATGTTCCTATTATTTAGGAATAATCGTAAATGTCAATTTACATGTTCATTTCATTCGAATCTAACCTCTTTCTAATCCTAGTGTTGGGGAACACTTTCCAAGGACTTGGGAGATACATGAAATATGTTTAGGATTGCAATTAAATGGCATCCTATTCCCAAAATTTTCCCACTTGACATTTTACATTGAAATTATTCTAAACAAGGAATCATTATTATAAATCAAGTATAGGACTCAAGGCCAATGGCATTCCTACACCAAGAGAACTTATCTGTAGGAACTAGTTTCGTAAGATAATGTGTAGCATTGATCAAAGTGTCAACTTTCTCAATCAATACCTTCCCACTCTCAACCATTTTTCACACAAAGTGATATTGAACATTAACATGCTTAGTATGATCATGATACATTGGATTTTTGGCTAAAAAAATAGCACTCTAACTATCACATTCAAGTCTAATTTTCTTGCAATTAAAACTAATACCTTTCCCAAGTCTCTATCATAAAACTTCCTTTTTTAGAGGCATGTGTAATAGCCATGTACTTTGCTTATGTGGTGGACAAATAAACTGTGGGATTCCTCTTACTCATCCAACTAATCGCAGCTCCAAACAAAGTAAACACATAGCCACTTGTCGACCTTCGACTGTCCAAGTCTCCTACCCAATCTGAATCAATAAAACCATGTGTGTCCAATGATCTATGCATAATATCAATATCATTAGCACCATGATAAAATAAATAGTAATCAAAAGTACCTCATAAATATCTAAACACCCTCTTAACATAAGTCCAATGTTCTTTACTAGGGTTAGACATAAACCTACTTAGAACTCCCACTGCTTGGGCTATATCTAGTCTTGTATAGACCATTGCATACATCAAACTACCAACTATACTAGCATATGGAATTTCAAAAATTTCCTCATGATCAAAATCAAATTTAGGACCCATGTCTAAACTTAACTTTGTGTCAACTAGTAAAGGAATATTAATTGGTTTGCTATCATGCATGTTAAACCATTTCAAAATAGTATCAACATAGTTGCTTTGACTTAAGAAAATATTTTTGTTACCTCTATCTCTTCTAATCTCAATACCAAGGATATATTTTTCAGCCCCTAGATCTTTCATCTCAAATGTGCTAGAGAGCTGTTCTTTCAATTCTTTGATCATTGCCTTGTTGTTACCAATAAAAAACATGTCATCAACATACAAGATAATAATTAAAATTTGATCATCAATTAATTTTATGTAAACACAATGATCTTCCTCACTCCTAACACAACCAATTTTTAATGCAAATGCATCAAACTTTTGGTACCACATTCTAGGTGACTGTTTCAATCCATATTGTTGTTGTTTAACCGAGCAGACATATAGAAATAAAAGTAAACAAAAATGCAACACATGAGACAATGAACACAATCATATACCCTAGGAAAACCCTCCTCCTAAGGGAGAAAAACCCAGCAAATAAGTCTCTTATATATTTTAGGAACAGGAGCAGAAATCTGCTTTACAATATAGGTCCAACACACAGGTGAATTTGATACAATGAATAATAGCACCTCTCCTAGATGCAAAGATGAACAAGTATGATTCTCCTTGAATTCGATCTGCTGCTGCAAGATAGTGCTCTGCTACTTAAGTGTGGACTGCTTGAGGAAATGCAAACTTAACTTAATTACAATTGACAAGGAAAGACCTTGTACTTATACAACATTAGGTGCCTCTTCACTTAGGTCGGCCTCCTTAAAGAAACATAATAAAATGTTAAATACCAATAAGGTTGGCCTAAGCAATAAGAGATATATGTGAATCAATAGGGTTGGCCCTTTGTTTGATATAAATTAAATAGCCGAATGGCTACACATTTAATTTATGCTTTCTTCTTGGAATTTGTGCAATGGAAGTGCAGCCCTAAGCTGCTATAACATCAACACTCCCTCTCAGCTAGGGATGAACTTCCACCTACACAAGACACATCATATCAAAATGAAAACAAAATAGAATATCACCTCATTGTGATAGCAACCATTATGGCTATCTCCATAGATGGTATGAACAAGTGCTCATCACTTAATGTGATGTTGTCACCTCAACGTGACTTTCACCATGGCTCTCCTAGAGGGTGATACACAAGCACAAATAAATCATCACGGATTCCCTCATGTGATGCTATCATGGAGTCACACACATGACATCCACCATCGCTCTCCTAGAGGGTGGAAACAAGGGCTTTCACCTCAAATCTCAAAGATAAATGCATTAAAAAAAAAATCATCACGGATTCCCTCACGTGATGCTATCATGGCGTCACACACATGACATCCACCATGGCTCTCCCAGAGGGTGGAAACAAGGGCTTTCACCTCAAATCTCAAAAGAGAAATGCACTATCAAGGACTTGCACCTCAAATCTCTCTCAATAGAGAAATGTATTATCAAGGGCTTGCACCTCAAGTCTCTCTCAATAGAGAAATGCATTATCAAGGGATTTCACCTCGAACTTCTCTCAAAGAAGAACTCATTAAAAAAAGGAACACTGATACTGAGACTCCGTCTCAGCTAGGACTTCATTCTCCACCATATCAAGCTTGTCTCAAAGGTACACAACCATTATCCCAAAACTACTTGATGAGAATGACTGCCATCTGCTCATCAATGCTGATATACCTCAACTGAATACCATATCTCTGATATAGTGGTATTCTTACTTTATCATGAAACCCATAGAAAGACAGAAAGCTTCTCAAAGCTTTGATTAACACAAAGGATGATAGTTGGCTTCAATGATTGTTCAACCAATCCTACAAGGAGCTTTCGAAGTCACACTGCTTCTTGAGCTGCCACAAAAGACTGCTTCCTGCTGTAATAGGATATCATCACAGACCTCAACTGAAGTAGCATCCAGAGCAACACAAACATCTTCTTTAGGTTCAATAGGCTCCCTCTGAATCTTCAATCACTTGCATTAACCACTTGACCAAGATTTCCTGCAATATTTATTCATTCTCAGTGAGTCATAGAACTCCCTCTTGATCCTAGCTTTAGAGGTTGCAAAGAATACTTTTGGAGATGTACTCCCTCTAGCCACCAACTTAGTCCCTCTAGTGTTTACTCCCTCTTGATCATTTCTTTGGTTGACATGACTTCTTCACAAGATGCCTCAATATTTTCATCACTAAGTAATCTCTTATCATCTTCTTCCCCCTAAACCTGTCCAGGAAGCATTTTAGATAGAGATTACTAACAGTCCATAATTATCCAAAGAAATATCAAGATTAGAATCGTACAAGTTATATCATGAATGAAATTTTCCAAAAGATCTTATGCTAGTGAACACAACACAATTCAAGATAATCTATTATCTCTCTTAATTACAAGATCCAAAGAATAAATAAATGATATAACTCAACAACCAAAGAATACTTATCTTTTTAACTATTGTGATAGGTCCAAATGCTAGACATAGTATGATACGTTGTACTTGAGCTCAAATCAATCCATACCCTTCACAGTTTGAACACAATGACAACCTGAAAGGTACATTGACTTCAAGAGATATCTCCAGCCATCAATATAATCCAATGATTGCAAGCTATGACTCCAAGCTTGATCATTTCTTCATTTGGTATGACTTCAATATCCAATCTCTCCATATGCAAATTGCTTGATGCTCAGGTTATCTTAATGTTAGAGCATGAATTAATAACTACAAAAAAATTCATGAAAATTATTCAACTGCCCAATACTTATCTCATAGAATTCAAAATCTCCTGAGTAATAGATAATTAATTCATCAATCATGACATTTCTTTCTTTCAATTTTTTCGAAGAGTTAATCTCAGCAAGACAAAAGACAATCTTCATAAATTAGCATGATCCTACTTGCAATGAATAAATCTAAAGAATCTTATCACAGTGATCACTATTTACTGGTCACACATAATCCTAAGTAAATAATGTCAGAATTGCACAACTTAGCAAACTAAATTCATCTCAGATTTAAAATAAAAAAATACTTATCTCTTTATTTATTTTGATGAAATCAGACTCTCCTTTTCAAGTCTGGACTTATCTTTCTATAGCTTTGTATATGTTCCCAGTTCAGCTACAAGACAATCATCTATGACTTCTGAACCCAAGTCAACATACACGGCTCTAGGGATGTAATGATGAATATTTGCAAAGAGCCTTATCTTCAGGCAACAAATTTCCCAAATTTAACCTTTGACCTAAACGGCCCAAATGCTCGATTTGCATCACTTCTTGACTTTCCAGCGGCAGCCTAAAATTTTATTTTTATTTTACAAGGACACAACAATACCATGTTGTGGCTTCTAAAGGAAAATATGGCAATCAATTCATGCGCTCAAATTGATACAAAACTTTAACATCGACTTAATTTCAAATGTATGCCTGTCGTTTCCAAGAATTGACCCTGTCCACACTTCACAATCTCGAGTTGATTGAAGACTCACTGATATCCTTAATGAAGTGACTCCTTCAAAGATTATTATCCATTACAAGCAGCTCCAATAATTCATAGCTTTGCCTTTACCATGATTTGATATCAGGATCGCTTCATTTCTGCCTACTGCTCACGAAGGGTTGAAGTGGATGCGATACGATGATGTCACTCTTAACTCTAGGGAGACCCAAGCAAAGTGAATTGTGAATGCCTCCTACTTGGTGCGACAATGATTGCTCTGCACGATCCATGTTTTCCTTGCTTATGACTTTCGTTGTTCACAACTAAAATAAATAAATGGTTGCTTTCCTTTAGTTGTGCTCTCAATGACTCGAGAAACCATCCATAGCTTTTCTCGGACTAAAAATCCTCCAGACTTATTCTCTGAACAATCGCTTTGGCTTTGTCGAGTATTCCCAACTAAAGTTGAATTCCTTCCAATCAATGGCATTCCCTTTCTTAAAGGCTCCAAGCTGCTCCTGACAATGCTTTGGCGACTAGCTCTATGTTGATTCAATACTTTCCTATGATTATTGACGTCGGTTCAAATCTCTGCTAATTTGCTGGTCTTTATATGGTGAACCCCTACAACCATGACTGGTGATAGACTGCAATGAGCTCATTTCCTCTAGATGACTTCTTCATATGAACAACAAAACACTGACGACAACAAAATACCCGACTTTTGTAGATATACATCTGCACCAAGGGTACATTTGATTCTCCTCCGTCAAGGCCAGAGAGTTCCAACAGTAGAACATATGCAAACTCGACATACATGAGAATCCTCCACCAGTGTAGAGGATGCGTTGGTCTTCAATATAATGTCTTCAATGTATACTCTGCAATTGTTGCGGGATACTCTTCCAGAATCGGCACTCTATGGTCTGACTATCATTTGTTGTTGTCAAGTATTATTATCTCTAGAGGCAACTTTCAATCCCAAGGCTATATCCATGACTCTTCACCCTAATTCCCTGATTCGATGATCTTGAAGTCTCTGACTCTTCTCAAGATTAATATTGAATTGTATTCACAACACCAAAATTGCTTTGAAAAATCTGATCGGGATATTTTAG
Organism: Sequoiadendron giganteum; assembly: GCA_007115665.2. Classification (NCBI taxonomy): domain Eukaryota; kingdom Viridiplantae; phylum Streptophyta; class Pinopsida; order Cupressales; family Cupressaceae; genus Sequoiadendron; species Sequoiadendron giganteum. Next base: position 441,636,062 of record CM021104.1, read on the forward strand.
AACCTTGCTCTGATACCATGTTGTTGTTTAACCGATCAAACATACAAAAATAAAAGTAAACAAAAATGCAACACATGAGACAATGAACACAATCAAATACCCTAGGAAAACCCTCCTCTTGAGGGAGAAAAACCCAACAAATAAGTCTCTTATATATTGTAGGAACAGGAGTAGAAATCTGCTTTACAATATAGGCTCAACACACAGGCGAATTTGATACAATGAATAATAGCACCTCTCCTAGATGCAAAGATGAATAAGTATGATTCTCCTTGAATTTGATCTGCTGCTACAAGATAGTGCTCTGCTGCTTAAGTGCAGACTGCTTGAGGAAATGCAAACTTAACTTAATTACAATTGACAAGGAAAGACCTTGTACTTATACAACATTAGGTGTCTCTTCACTTAGGTCGACCTCCTTAGAGAAACATAATAAAATGTTAAATACCAATAAGGTCGGCCCAAGCAATAAGAGATATATGCAAATCAATAAGTTCGGCCCTTTGTTTGATATAAATTAAATAGCCGAATGGCTACACATTTAATTTATGCTTTCTTCTTGGAATTCGTGCAATGGAAGTGCAGCCCTAAGCTGCTATAACATCAACACATATAAATATCTCTTTAACTTGCAAACCAATAATTCTTTTCATTTTACAACAAAACCATTAGGTTGCCTCATATAAATCTTCTCATCAAGATCCACATGTAAGAAAGCAGTTTTCACATCCATTTTCTCTATCTAAAAATCATAACAGGAACAAAAATAGATAAAAATAATCTAATAGAAGTTAATTTAACAATAGGAAAGAATATTTCATTAAATTAAACTCCCTCTCTTTGGGAGTAGCCCTTGGCTACTAGTTGTAGACACCTAAAAATGACTTATGCTTGCGACCACTATTTTACCACCTTTCGCCATAAAATGAGTATAACTCTATAATTATGTTTATGACCCACACTCAACTATTAATTAAATAATTTATAATTATTTAATTAACTCGTGATCTTTCATTCTTCATGATTATTAAATAAATAAATCTTATTTATTTATTTAATGTGTCACTAATATATCAAAGTCTTCTTACAATTATATAAAGTCCCATTTATTTAATTAACACTTATCATTAATGTCCTCTGGATGATTAAATAAGTATAATTTAATATATTTATTCAATATGTTACTAATTCCTAAATCCTCTCATAATTAAATAGATTCATTAATTTATATTATTAATTAACTATCCTTCTAAATTAAATCATTATTATTAATTATTTAATTTCCTTATGTGACATTTCCCTTTTTTTAAATAAAATAATTTATTTAAAAATGACTTCACATTTGTTAACTGATTCTTCTTTTAGTAATTAATTGCAAAAATCAATTACTCATTATCTCACAAATCCATATTTTGAATTAATTTAATTCAAAAGGGAATTATTCTTCTACAGATCAAGTAATTGCTAAAATTACTGATTTTCTAAAATCTCAACTCCTTATCTTCTGATTTTTACTAATTTCATCTCAAGGTCACGTTTATTATCCACCATTGATTTAATTTCTTAAATTAAATCTTGTCCACACATTTGGGGATTTTACCCTAACCCTAATTGAGAGTTGCCATTTTGAATCTTAACCATTGATTCTAGGGCATTTCTCAATATCTTATCTCATCCATCTGTTCAAGATTGCATTTTCTATAAAATGACAATCTTGATCTCATTTTTGGCATCTATTAATCTCTTATTATTTTGGGTAGTCAGATTATTGTCATTGTCATATCATCCTTAAGGCTTATTATTACTTGCATATTAGGATTGAATTTCTAGTTTGCATAGAGTTTTTATACAAATCCTTCAAAGCTTTGTTTAGGACTAAACATTTTAGAGTTTGCTCACATATGCAATCTGAGGGCATCCATTATCACAACAAATTTAGAAGGTACAATAGAAATGAGCCATGGAGAAGAAAGGATTGGGTGAGAGCTTTCTTATTCATTCTTTCATTTTGTTTTCCTATGCATTCTATTGATTTGTTGGATTTAGATTAATATTGCATGCTTTATTAGACTAACAATCTGTTTTGCAGAAACCCATCATTACATTGGTGAACTCAACAATCTAACACATTTTTGTAGGTTCTCGTACAGCCTCGGATTTTGTTTTGCAGGTACAAGAGTATAGAATGACGCAAGTGCTCTGTCACACCGCATTTGCGACCGCGAATGATGCATACTCTCTTTCGCAACGCATATGAAAGCTCGAATGACGTATTCAACAGGATGCAATGCATTTGATAGACCTCGCAATGCATCCACACTGACGAGCCACAAATGACTAGTTGTTTTCTTTCTTTTTTTAAAATTTGTTATTTGGATCCAATGCAACCGCAGCCAATTTTTTTTTTTATGGGATTAAAATGAACCAACCCTAGGATAGACATTTAATTTGGAATTTATCAATCCTAGAATAGGAAATTTAATTTGGAATTTATCAATCCTAGGATAGTCACCAAATTGTTTATTTTTGTTTGGTTAAAATGAACCCCATGCTTGTTGTGAAGCAATATCTTCACTTAGAGTAGAAAATTTTCATTTGGGTTTAAAACTGAACAACTTGTCTACTGTGCTTGATTGGGTAATAGGTATATGTTCTCCCCTTTACTGGGTGACCAAAAAACAAGATTTACCCATTTTCTTTATGCATTTTACTGCTTTTCTTAAATCCTTTAGAAGGCCTGCCGTAGTGGGAAAAAGTATTCACCCTACGGAAAAAACCTAAGTGGGAACAACCAAAGCTAGGTTTTCCAACCCACTATAATCAAAAGTGAATTTTGGGGAAACCCATATTCAACTACAGTAGGCAAGATAACCATCCCCAAATTCTTTGTTCTAAAGATTGGGAGGTCTCCTGAGGGAGTTTATCTATTGCCATGCCGAATGGAAACCTTTACTAAGAACCATAGTGTAGAATTCAGTTGTGTCAGTATCCAGACATTATTTCAATCATGGTGCAAGGGGAGGGAAGAATCTACCCCCAAAACACTACCATATAATCGCCATGGATTTTTTGCTCAGGGGATTTGGTATCCACTTCCATCACCTTGAGTATGCACCTGGACAAGACAAAAATATGGGTGCCCTCTAGGGGGTGATAGGGCTATGTGAGAACGCAATTTTAAGCTGTGGGTTGTGATTGCTATGATGACCTTTTTAACTATTAAGAGTGAGTCTGCTTGAAGTGTCTTTTTTGTTCAAATACCAATACAAACAAAAAAGGGTCATGCTTGACCCTTGAACATACACTCAATGTTTTAGTTTCTATGTGTTTGCCTACTGTTTTCAAACAAACTTCAACAAACTAAAAATCAACAATCTGGGTCCAAAACTTGTCAAATCTGCAAGGCTGTTTTCCAAAAAAATTCTTCATGTGACGCAATCACTCTGTCAAACCGCAATCACCATCTTTTGAGCTACAATCGCTCTGATGGGTCACATTTGAATCATCCTCAGCCGCATCCGCTCTAATAAGCCACAACTGAAACACACAGAGCCACATTTTCCAGTATCAAACTGCATTAAGTATATTGAGTTGCATTTGAGAAATATCAACTTGCATTCACCAGACTGTGTCGTAATTGACACTTTCTGAACCGCATCTGCCTTTTTGAGCCGCATTTGCTCTGTCATGCTACATTTGCAAAGAATTTCAAATCACCTTCTCACTGTCAAAACTGAAAGTCGACAACTTGTCTTTAATTTAATCAAGTCTTCGTTCACTATTACAGTTCAAACCAGACTCTGAATTGCTCAACTTTCATCAAACATTGCATTATAGGAACCATTTTAGGCTCACAATAGGTTTCCATTGGCTTTCCATTAGTTGCATTAGTAACTTCACCATCTCCTTAGACACTTACTTTTGCAGATTTTAGGAGTTGACTCTTACCATTCATTGTCAAAACTTTGCATTCAATAGTAGGTTATCATTGGACCCAATTACCCTTTGTTATTTTTCAAAACTTTTGTGAATTATTTCCCACTCAATAGTCTAGTGTGGAAACTTTACTTTGTCCTCTTTATAGTCCTTTTATGGTCCTTTGGTCTTCCAAACTTGAATCATTGCAAAAACTTTGTTTGCTCAAGTTGTCCTCTTTAAATCCCTCAATAGTAAGTACATCTTAGGATCCTTAAATGGCATATAATTTAGCATCTTCATCTTTAGTGTCACACCATTGGCACTCACAAGTCCTTAGCCTCATTTTGGTCTCACTTGCATTTCATAGCATTTTTTTTTTTTTTTAAATCCAAAGAAACCAAAAACATAGTATCATACTTACATCATTCTCTCCATCATCCCAAGTTGAGAAAACCTTGTATGGTTGAAACTAGATTACAGAAAAAGAAAAGACTCGTGGATTCCTTTAGACAAGACACCAGCTTTCTTGAATTCACAACTGACATGGATTCATTCCCTAATGCCACGAACAATCCTTGTTTTGACATGGGAAATTCCAACATCAATTCTTTCAAAGAAATAAACATCCCACCATCTCCATTGCATATTTTTGAACCATTTATCCAATGGGATCAAAATGGGGAAGTCTTTGAAGAAGACTTATTAGCTGCTACCCAACATCCAGAAGTTGTTTCTTTTGTGGAAGAAGTAGTCTTAAATGACTCTTCTAGATTCCTAGCTATGTTGACCAAGGGGCTAAGTTACCAAAGGGATTTGATCTCAACACACTTAGAGCAACTTCTCCCACTCCACCATTACACAATCCTTCCATGGGAGCCTCTTCACAAAATGTCATCAACACCATCAATGCTACCTCCCTTCGTCATACTACCACCACAACCAACACAACATCTATTGGGGGATCATCTTCCCAAACCAACACCACATCACAATCCATCCCCCAACAAACATCCACCATCCCTTCACAAACAATGGGGGCAACCACATCAAACCTCTTTGGAACTACATCTAGTTCCATGAGTATGTCAATAAACCTATTATTAGGTTCTTCAAATGCTATGGCAACCAACTCATCCAACTCTTTTGGAAGAAATAAACAAAGAGTTGTCATACAAAGCACCCAACCCACTTCCTCATAGGTTAATACCAACATTCCTCAAGGCCACAATCTCTTATTTGGGCAAGGCAATCAAGGCGCTCAATCCTTCACTCCATTTGGGCATTAATAAGCTCAAAATCAACAAGGCCCTCAATCCTTCACTCGATTTGGACATCAACAAAATCAAAACCAACAAGGTCCTCAAATTTAGTCCAACATGGCAGGATATCACATCCCCACTTATGCCTCTCAAGTTCATACACAACAGCACATCCCTCATCAAAACACTCATTTCCAACAACCGCATAATCAAAACACTCATTTTGCTCACCGACAACCCATTCCAAATCAACACATCTCATCACAATAGCTAGGGACTCAAGCTATCCCTATCACCAACATGAGTGATGCTACCAACCATCCCATGGTGGAAGCACTCACGCTCCAACTCACTGCTCTTCAAATGCAAGTGGAGACCTTGCAACAATCCAACAAAAATTCATACATGTCACATGACTTGTGTCCATATCCATTTGATACAACCTTGCATATGCCACCCTTTCCTCATGGATATGTGGTACCTCATTTTCCCAAGTACAAAGGCAAAACAAACCCCATTGAACACATAAGAGAATTCACCACTAGTTGAATGGACATTGCATATGAGCAAACTTATCTCATGAGACTCTTTTCTAGAAGTCCCACAGGTCATGCACTAGAATGGTTCTTGCTATTGCCTAAGGGAATCAAAACATGGGATGAATTAGCAAACAAATTTGTTGAAAACTATGCCTATAACATTGACATGGATATCGACATTGCCTCCTTATGCAGACTTACCCAAGAGGATGCAAGAAAGACTTTTATTCCATTCTTTCAAAGATGGAGAACCTTAGCAAGCAGATGTCTGGTAGAAATACTTGAAAAAGAGAAAGTCACCATGTTTGTACAAACTCTCCTAGGACCACTAAGGTATGGCTTACAAGTCCATTGTTGCACCACCTTTGTTGACCTTGTTGAAAAGGGTGTTCAACTTGAGAAAGCCTTGATCACCAAAGGTGAATTAAAATATGGTGGCAAAACCATCAACACCACTACAAATAATAACCCAAGTAGCTCAAATGACAAAACCAAATACTAGGTTAAGAACAAGCATATCACAAACGACAGTGTAGTTGATGCAAAAACTGTCAATGCAACAGGTCATGTACTCACAATCAAAGGAGTACAAAATCAAAATGCACCTGTAACTACACTGACACCAACTGCCAATGCTATCCAAGGAAATCATGTGCAAACTAATCAAAGGCAGCTGTGTCAACCTTGACAATTCCAAAAATGCACATACACCCCTTTGGGTGAACCTATTGATATTGTCTTGAAGAAACTTCTTCAAAACGGCATCATAATGCTAGAAGAGCCAAAACCATATGACCCTGGTCAGTTCAAACCGTCATGGTGGGATGACAATGCATTTTGTGATTACCACTGTGCCAAAGGGCACAAAAATTCCTCTTGTAAATAATTGCAAAATATGGTGCAAGACCTCATTGAGAACCACACCATTGAGCTAGGTGGTCAATCATTTACATCTAATGCGGATCATACTATTCATAAAAACCCACTATAGGATCATGGTAAAGCTTCCTCATCTGGCACAAAGAATACCAACAATCAAGCCAACTACATCTGTTCGGCCTACAATACTACCCGCCCTGCATACAATTATCCCGATGGTACCATTATTAACAATCTTCGCGCTACTGATGAAGATAAATTTGTTAATACCATTACCATTAAAAAGGAATCGGAATGCAATGTCACCACGCATAAAGGCAAGGTCACCATCCCAAGTCCTTCTACATGTCAACCGAAAATCACCATACCTGGTCCATCTATCAGATAGCCAAACACAAAACCAGAGTTCAAAATTATTGAGCAATTGAATAAAACACCTGCTCAAATATCCATTCTTGAACTGCTCCGTATTTCACTCGCACATAAGGCCATCTTGGATAAATTCTTGCAAGAGTCGTCTGTCCCAACCAACATTGATTTCAACCACTTTGAGACTATGGTCAGATATCTGAATTCGCCCCATCACATCACCTTTTCAAACAGTGACTATTCCTCTCCCAAACCATCTCATAATGATGCCCGTCAAATCGAGGTTTTTGTCCACAAGCATAAGGTTAGATGAGTCCTAGTAGATGGCAGAGCAGGATTGAACATCTACTCTCTAAAATTGGTTACAACTCTTGGTTTCTCTGATGCATGTGTAGATGCTAGCAAGAGCATCATCATCAAGGCATACGATGATGAAAAACACACTTCTAAATGCGTCATTACCATTCCACTCCAGGTAGGACCAATTATCATAGATACAACATGCCAAGTACTGGATCATGACATACACTATAATATTTTACTTGGTCACCCCTGGATTCATGCTCTAAAGGCAATCCCATCCACATACCACCAATGCCTGAAATTCCCTTTTGATGCTACTGAGATCACTATCCTAGGAGATCTTGATCCATTTCAATACTGTACCAACTTGTGACCCACTGCTGAGCACTAGGTGCCCATCAATCAGGAAGCCTCATCTTCCACCTCATCCAAATATATTGACCCATCGACACTCACAAAATCATCCATTCCATCACCTTCTACCACACCATCTTCATTGGCCTCCATCCCGAGTAAAGACCTTCAGATCCAAGACCTTGGTTGTGGAGAGTTCAAATTGAATATGGCTTACTGTATCACCACAATACCGAAGCCACCTAAAGTCTATGGTAGACCATGTTTTGCAGTTGAGCCCAAAACAACTTTTAAAGTTCCACCAAAAAGTGTCTTCACACTATGGGGCAATATGGGTAATGAAGTCATCAACGACATAGCTAACTGGATCTACAAAGACCCTAAGGAGTTACCTCCACTAAAAGTGCACCTCTATGGAAAAGGCTATGATATATGCAAAGCCCTAGGTTTTGACAACACAAGCGGTCTTGGAAAGGATGATAATGGAAGGAGGGAACCTATCATCATGGCTGCAAGACCAAGGTACATAGGGCTAGGGTTTGACCAATTCCGAACTAACAATCAAGGTACCCATGAACTTTCAAGTAAGGTTGTAATGGCTGTAGAAGGTGTTGAGACATGTGAAGAATCCCTTACCAAAACTGACTCAAATGAATGGGAATGGGGATCTAACAAAACCCTAAGTGACTATGACATTGACAAACTATTCTTGGAACCTAGCGAACTTCCCTTTGAAGAAAGATTTTGACAGGAGTATAACATAGACCCTATCGACTGACATTCCAAAAATAAGGAATGGGTAAGCATTCCTTGGAATCCAAAAGAACACAAGGTGTCATCGAAAACACCTGAATCATCCCACCCCATTCCTGAGCCCACCCATGAGCCTAACTTATCTAAGCCCACTATCCATACTTCTAAAATTCCAACCACTAGTCACGATGTTGATATTTTTATCCCATATTATGATTTTGAATTTGATTCATCTGACTTGAAGTACGGTCCATCCATTGCATCTGACACAGAAGTTGAAATTAACAACTTTTCCTTTACACTTGAGGCATCAATTTGCACACTTTCCGCATCCTCCCCATCTTTTACCAACGCTGATGATTAGATCCCTCTTGTTTACCCACAAATGATCGACTGGGAAAAACAAGATCCACCAGTATTGGACATATTTTAGAATGATGAGGCAATTACAGAATTCATGGGGCTACAAGAAGGTATTCCATGGGGTGATCACAAAACAGGGTTCTCCATTGATCTAGATTGTACAGCTTACTTCGGGGAGACTGTGCAATCCTCCAGTCACAAAAATACAAAGAATAAAAAAGAAAAAGAAATGTCTTTAGGTGAAAACCGCAAGGCACCTTCTGATAGTAAAATAGTAAAAACAAAGGATGTATTCGAAGGTGAAAACCTCTCTGAGGTGCCTAAGGATGGAGGATTGGACTTTCTTCCCATGACATAGGAAAAATTAGCGATGCTCATTGAGGACACAATGGAAGTTAACATAACCACACCAGAGAATCCCAAAATGATTCTCATGGCCACATCATTGTCAGACAAAGAAAAACCCGAATTTCAACAATTCTTCATAGAAAGGAAAGTTAACTTTGCATGGTCATATGTTGACATGCCAGGCCTTGATCCAAAATTGGTTCTACATCATCTTCCTTTAATCCCAGGAATCAAGCTAGTCAAACAAAATTTGTGCAAAATGCATCCATAGATTGCACTACTTGTCAAGGATGAACTAAAGAAGCTACTAGATGTTGAGTTCATAAGGTCAAAAGACTATGCTAATTGGATATCCAACATTTTTCTTGTTATAAAGCCAAACGAACAAATTCGTATCTACACGGATTTCAGAGATTTGAATAAGGCTTGCCCAAAGGATGACTTCCCCTTACCAAATATAAACATGATTCTTGACCTCACCATAGGATACGAGATGCTATCCCTCATGGATGGTTTCTCAGGATATAACCAAATCCGAATTGCAATAGAGGATCAACATAAAACAACATTCACTTGCCCTTGGGGAACATACTATTGGAACGTCATGCCTTTTGGCTTAAACAATGCAGGCGCCACATATCAAAGGGCTATGACAACAATATTTCATGACATGATGCATATCCTAATGGAAGATTATGTGGATGACCTATTGGAAAATCCTTTGACAAGGAAAGAACATCTCAAAGTCCTGGACAAAATATTTAGACTGCTTGAGGATTACAAGGTTCGTTTGAACCCAAAGAAATGTGTCTTTGGAGTCACTTCAGGCAAGCTGTTGGGATACATAGTTTCATGACGAGGCATTGAGGTTGACCCGACAAAAGTAAAAGCAATTCTAGACATGCCTCCGCCAAAGGGGATCAATGAGTTGCGAACACTACAGGGCAGATTGTAGTCTATCCACCGCTTCATCGCACAGTTGGTAGACAAGTGTCAACAATTTCAATATCTGTTACACAAAAGCATTCCTTTTGTATGGATAGATAAATGCCACATAGCCTTTGAACAAATTAAAGAATATCTATTGACACCACCAGTGTTGATGCCGCCTATTGAGGGCAAGCCACTGATCCTGTATGTCTCTGCAATGACAAATGCATTGGGGGCATTATTGGCACAAAATGACCATGAAGAAAAAGAAAGATCCATATACTACATCAGTCGCACACTAATTGGATATAAGCTCAACTACACAACCATTGAATGAGCATGCCTTGCAGTTGTCTTTGTGGTGCAAAAACTAAGACACTATATGCTAAGCCACCAAACACATTTGGTAGCTAAGATTGACCCACTAAAATATCTCCTGAGTAGAGAAGCATTAATAGGCCATTTAGCGAAGTGGGTCATGATATTAAGCGAGTATGACATACAATATGTGAAGCAAAAGGAAATAAAAGGTCAAGTAGTAGCAGACCAACTGGCAGATGCACCAATCCAAGCCACTCATTCATTGATAACTGACTTTCTGGATGAGTCTATCTTTCACATAGAACCAGCTTTACCATGGAAACTATACTTTGATGGGTCCCACATTGGTCACGACTTAGAAGCTAGCATATTATTTATCACACCACATGGGGATTCAATTCCTAAATCATTTTAGATTGCTTTCCATTGTACAAATAATATTGTAGAATACGAGGCATTGGTCACAGGTCTCAAGATAGCAATTAAATGGAAAATTCAGACATTGCTCGTATTCGGGGATTCTCAGTTAGTCATCAATCAAGTGAATGATGACTATGACACAAAGGATGAAAAGTTGCTTCCTTACAAATGAATGGTGGGTAGTTTCCTGATGTATTTCACAATGATTGCATTTGAACAAATCCCAAGGACATAGAATAAGGCAGCCGATGCAATGGCTACCATTGGATCTCTCCTGGACATCCCTAAGAATGTGTCACAATTTGAATTCTTAGTAGAACAGTTGTTGATGCCTGCATACGATATTCCAGAGTCAGAAACGGTGTGCGAGATTGTTGGTCCCAGTTCACCTTGGTATCAAGACATATACGACTATCTTAATTCCAAACCCTCCCACCCAACCTATCCAACAACCAAAGGAAGTCCTTTATCCAAAAAGCGGCTAGACATACCATTTTCAATGACACCTTATACTATTGTGGCTTTGATAACACCCTTCTTCACTGTCTCGACACTGATGAAGCCCAAATGACTTTATGAGAAGTACATGAGGGTATATGCGAATCTCATTCGAGTGGTCCAATGTTAGCTAGGAAAGTCACTAGACTAGGATACTAATGGCCGACATTGGAAAAAGATGCTCTTCAATTTGTCAGAACATGTTAGAAATGCCAGGTGCATAGTGACCTAATTCATGCACCTGCACAGGAATTGAGACCAATCACTTCTCCATGGCCTTTCACACAATGGGGATTCAACCTCATCGGCAAGATCCATCCATCCTCTTCTAATGGCCATAAATTCATAATCACCGCCACTGAGTATTTTACTAAGTGGATTGAAGTTGTTCCACTCACTTACATCACTGATAAGCAAATATCCAATTTTATCCTAAATTACATCATTTTCTGGTATGGTGTCCCACAATCCATCATCATAGATAACGGCAGTCCATTCAAAAATCAGGACGTTCGTGAACTTTGTGAGCGATTCCACATCCAACACCATTTCTCTACTCCATATTACCCACAAGGTAACAGCCAAGTTGAGGCATCAAATAAAACAATTCTTCGCATTTTGAAGAAGACCATCAATGACGCTAGCTGAGATTAGGACCTACAAGTTAATCTTGCTTTATGGGCCTATCATACCAGCATTTGTACCCCCACTAGAGCCACACCATTTTCCTTGGTCTACAAATCTGAGGCCATAATTCCCATCGAGGTCGAAATTCCTTCTCTCTGAGTCTCCTTGAAAGGAATGATTGATGATGAAGAGTACAAACATACTTGCCTGCATGAGCTAGAAATGCTACAAAAAAGATGACAAAATGCCTTGAAGGCATATCAAAATCATCTCTGTCGAAGTTATAACAAAAGAGTAATGGTGAGAAATTTTGAATTTGGTGACTTGGTTCTCATGCAGAACCCCAAAAATCAGGCAGACCATGAAAAACCTAGAAAGTTTGAGGATAATTGGCTCGGTCCTTATATCATTACTATCGCATTTGGTTCCGGAGCTTATCAGTTGGCCACACCTGATGGAGAATAGCTGAAAGAACCTATCAACAGCTTACATCTGACAAAGTTCTACACATAGCAAAAGAGGGCTTGGCTAAAACCTAAAAATACAATAAAATTGGAAAAAATCAAAAAAATCGTCACCTTGATGAAAACCTGGCAAACAGGCATCTTGGTGACACCAAAAAAATCAAAGAATGGCAAAAATAGTAAAAAGAAATGAATTCATCCAATAGTGAAAACTTGGCAAACATGTGCTTTGGATAGGTACCATGGTGAAAACTTGGCAAATAGGCACCATGTGTAGTCGATCGTTGCTTCGCCATCTACTATTACTAAAATCAACCTCTATCCATTTTTCATAATCACAAAGGCCTAACACATTCACGACATTCATCCTAAGTCCTATCGATTCCGACCATGGTTAGAATTTGGTTGACATCATCCCTTGCATATCCTTGCCTTTTGTTTGCCTATCTCCATATCATTTGACTTAGATAATCCCCGATCTGTCTGGGGGAAAGACCTTTATCGTGTAACTGCAGTGGGTGTCGCACATGATCCTACATTCTGAAAAAGTCCTGAAAAAATCCTCAAAATTTGAAAAAGTCCTGAAAAAAGCCTTAAAAATTTAAAAATGTCTTGAGAAAATACAAAAACATCCAAATCAATGTCAAAATCCAAAAAATAGAGTCAAGGTCAATCTTCGTCTGGTCAGTCCAATCGGTCCTGTCAATCAATCTTTTGTCACAGTCTAAACTACGTTGTCTCTGCGCATTTGCTACATAGGCAAGATTCATCTTTGAATCTTTGAGACTTTTAGGTTAGTCTTTCTAAGGTGGTGAAAGTAAAATCATGATTCAGTCTTTTGTCCTTTGGACAACGTCATTGGTTGTGTCAAACTACAAGGTCTCTAAGTGCATGACGTAGGAAAGGCCATCAATCGATGGACCCTCGAGGCCGCACTAGGTCATTCCATTAGGGTTCATGGCACTACACATTCACACATGTCAATTTCTCTTCAAATCAAGCAAATCTTAGGTCAATCTTGAGCTATCAGTCTATCAGAAATATGTTTCGTCAAACACCTTTCAGTCAATTTGGCATATCAACAATGACATGTAGTCAAAATCATATCAAGACAATTTACCATGGAAAAAATTTTGGTTCTTCTTTAGATGCGTCCTTCTGCAAACCAACTCTCGTCATTTCTCTATGCTTGTGGATATGTCCTTCCTAAGCATCATCATCATCATCTAGAATTTTGATGGATTCTCCTAGCTTCGAGGATCGATCTCTTAGATGTCAACATCATTCAGGATGTGTCCTTCCTGAATTTGACATAGCTCAACATTTGGCAACACTTGACATTAAAAACACTTGGCAAACACTTGGAAAACTTTTTCTATCTTTTGATGATTATCATGATATTAGTTCCTTATGTCTTAGGAACCATGACATATCATGATGATTATCCTTGTCTTCTTATCACTCTACTATTAGTTTCTCCAGGATGTCCTGACTTCGGGATTTAGAGAAGCAATGACGTAGTATGATGATTTTTTTTTACTGTTTGTTTTTTTTACTATCATGTGGCTAGTTTCTCAAGGATGTCCTATCATCAGGATTTAGAGAAGCAATGACGTCTCATGATTAGTTTGGTTTTTCAGGCGGTTGGTCATGACAAAGTGACTAGGGGCAATTATGTTCCTTGTATGAGTCATGATCATCTTTGTCTATGACTGTTGATCTACGTGATGGTTTGACCTTGCACACTATTGATCTACATCATATCATAGTGTTTGTCAACCATCATGACATTTTCACCCAATGATGATTAAGAGCAACAACTAGGATAGCACTATAGCAAAGCTTTGAAGGATTTTAATTTCCACACTAACATGCATATCTTTCTTTGCACTAACATCAATCTTCGCCTTCTTTTTCTCTCGTTCGCTGATGATATCCTGTGACATACAGAAAAACAAAGTTGCATACATAATTGCATGAGAATTTCATATTCACATCTACATAAATCAAATACCATAATTCACATTTCATAACACTATCATTTACATTCATCCATCTCACGTCATAAAACCATAATTTGCATCAACATATAAGCATCATAAATAAACATTTGCATTAGCATATAAGAATTACATCATCATTACATTACACAATGCATGCATACATAACCACATCCATAATTGCATTCATAAACATAAGCATAATGTCCATACACCTCATAGCATCATAAAAACATCACATAAGCATATGATAAAGCATTAGAATACTGCAACACATAACATCATAGAGGCCACATCAAAACTACATCGCATATATATATAATCTCAAAACATGTCATTTTACAGGATAGAGTCATATGATATCCCAAAAATGGAGCTCGCAGGCTCGAATATCAAAATATACAAGTATCTAAAAATCAATCCTATGATGGCCCTCCTCCGTCTCGTGGAGGTGAACTATGAGGTGGTTGTGCCTAACCAACCACATGAAATATGACCTGAATGGGAGTAGTGTCTTGAGTCTAACTCTGAGATCTCGAGGCCTCGGTAACATGAGGTTGGCTCTGTTATGTTTGGTGTCCTGATGACACTGATCTGTGCCCATGCTTTGACCTATGACTGTGACCTGATGAATTCCTGTGAGAGCTATGTGACCTATGGCCCGATGACTGGCCTGATGCAGTGGACCCCCCAGCACTAGTATGACTGCCACTATGTGACCTACTATTGTTGTGTGTCCAGGTACCACTGCCTATCTTGCTGTAAGATCGGGACAATCTTGGGTCCCATCTCTCTAGGGGAACCGCCTGCTCATATAATAACATGTACCGCCCCTTACTCTCTGTCATCTTGGCCAACTCCCTGGCCATGTCTCCTATCGGCACTAAACATAACTCAGCAAACTCTATCACCCACTGATCTGACTCTTGCCATCAGAGGACAGCCTAATCTCTCCACCCGAGTGACCTCTAACTCTGCTGCCAAGGACTTGTTCTGAGACAAGGCCGCATCAAGTCTACTCTATAAATCTGTGATCCACTGATCAATGGTGGCATCGACAAAAAAAATGGGTGATCTATCACCCTCATCAACCCCAGAAATCATATGCTCCCGTAGTCTCTGGTCTACCTCATCCTCCTCCTCCTCATCTCTCTCCTCCTCGACCCAGACCTCCTCCACATCTATATCAAGAGGGTGTCCCCCAACAAATGGATCCTCCTCTACCCTGTTCTTTGCCCTCACCTCTGTCTCCTCATCTCCACCCCTCACCTCCACCTCCTCCTCACCCCCTCTGATCTCCTCCTCTGCCTCCTGCTTAGTAGGCACATCTCTCTCCTCACCTTCTCTAGGATGGGTGACAACGATACACCTCCCACTCTCCTCCTAACTCTCCTAGGCTGCCTTTGCCCTCCGCCATCCCTCCTCCTCCTCGCACCCCTCCCATCTCCTCCATCCCCTCCCCCACCACCACCCCCATCACCTCCCCCACCTCAGCCTCCATCTCCCCTACCTCCATCTCTACCCCCGACACCTCTGTCATCTCTGCCTCCATCCCTATTGCCCCGACCTCTCCTCTGTACCCACATGATAACTAATCTTCAGCCAATAGGTGGTGGACCATCTGGATCTGTCAAGGGAATAGGCCTATGAATCTACCACCAAGCGTCAAACTCGACCGATGTCCCTGGATCTACTCGACCCCCTCTCCACATCCACTGAACTGCAACTAAACTATCAACCTGCTACTCAGCCACTATCACTGATATGGGCGGCCCCCACATGCTCTCCTTGGAAGACCGAGCATACTCTATCATGTGTACTGGCACATCCTGATACTCTTTGAAATGTTTTAGTACCCGCTAGGGAAGGCACATCTTAATAATCCGTTGGTTTTGTACTGTGCGTCTAATCAAATGTTAGAACTATCTACAAAAGGATAAATGGCCATCCTCATAGGGCCACTTACGACAATCTCTGTAAGGCCTCCAGACAAAACTAATCATTGTATCAATCTGATGACGTCAGTACCTGGTATCTCCCACATGAGTTTGACTAACTAAACCCACATACAGGTAGACATATGGCATCCCATTGCCTAGCTGCTACATCTGTACTGGTGGTCGAAAGATGGGAATGCGCTCCCATACCCAGATCATTAGAAGGGTAGTGCCGCAACTGATACTATGGCCCTAATGATAGATGACCTCATGTAGTTGATGATATAACATGGCCAGTAAACACAGTCCTCTATCCTCGCATACAGACAAGTACATCCCCCCATCCAATGGGAAATCCATGACCACGATGATCTAGAATCAGTAATCCAGCAATCAACATCATCAACATGGCATTAAACCTAGGAAACCAGTCAGCTACAACATCCCAACTGATCTCATAACCATCCATGCCCAAATGGGCACCATCGGCACCCTCATACATCTCTGATAGGGCTTGTCGCCCTTGGTGTGGATCATAGATAACTCTCTCCCCGCTAATCGAAATGCAAAGAATATGGTAGACGTCCTCCAAGGTCACTGTCGCCTCTCTAGTAGGCAGGTGAAATGAGCAGGTCTATGAGTGCCACCTCTCGCAAAGTGTTGTTAGCAAACCCCTATTTTCCCGAATAATGGGCATATAGGTGATATGATACAGACCTAGTTCCATTAGTCATTGTCTCTGTCTATCGCTCAAGTGATCTCTAAAGGCGTATGTCATCAGTCAGAACTCTCGGGTATAAATTGGCACAAGCCGACTCTGCATAAGAAAGGACAAGGATTAGCACATAATGGGAAAAATTGTTGAAAGGTTATTACTACTGGGAATTCAAGGGTGCATCCAACCTAATCTCGGCACAAAGTCAACAAAAGTCAACTTTGGTCAACTATAATTACGTCGTGTTGACCACAAATACGCCATAATTAGTCAATTGTGGCTCTATGCTTGACACTTGCGTCACAATATGTCAAATGTGTCGTTCTAGCTAGCAAGTGTGCAACCTAACAATGAATGCGTCATTTGGAGAGACAATTGTGTTGGGATTTGGCAAATGCGTCGTTTGACTTGGCAATTGCGTCGCACAAGCCTCACTTGTGTCGCAACCTGGTGATTGCGTTGTTTCCCCTTGCGGATGCGCAATCAAACAACAAACCCTAACCTGCCCATCGTACTTGCATCGAACACGAAGGCGTTTGCGGTTTACGCGACATCATTTGCGTCACAACGCATATGTTTACCCCTCCTAAAACCCTAATAAATGCATTAAATTCAAAAATTGACAAGGGGGATAGGGTACTTACCAGTGCCTCTGCGCCCTCGAGTCGTTAGAATGTCCGCACGTGGTATCCACGGTGGGTAGTCACTAGAATCACCATCATCTCTCTGAGCTCTGATTTCTAAATTTTCTATATAACAAATGAGCAAATGGCACTTGGATTGACCTTTTCAACCTATTTATAGGCTAAAAATTAGGGTTTTGACCTAGTAGGTTGTACTAGAGGCTCATTTGACCACCTTTGACTAGCAGTTTGGCTAGCTTAACATCCTCCATTTCTGAATCGGATCACGCCATCACTTTTCTGGTCATTAATTGAATTCATTGAGATATTTTCTAAATTTTTCTGACCACAAGTCGAAATTCAAAAATTTTCCCAAGGGGGCATAGGCACTTCGTACCTTCACTGGGGCATATTTTGGACTTGTTTTCTTTTCCACAATGTGACAAGCTGCATTATGACAAAGAGGGGCAAATGTAGACACCTAAAAATGACTTAGGCCTACGACCACTATTTTACCACCTTTCGCCATAACTTGATTATAACTCTGTAATTATGTTTCTAACCCACATTCAACTATTAATTAAATAATTTATAAGTATTTAATTAACTCATGATCTTTCATTCTTCATGATTATTAAATAAATAAATCTTATTTATTTATTTAATGTGTCACTAATATATCAAAGTCTTCTTACAATTAAACAAAGTCCTATTTATTTAATTAACCCTTATCATTAATGTCCTCCGGATTATTAAATAAGTATATTTTAATATATTTATTTAATATATCACTAATTCCTAAATCCTGTCATAATTAAATAGATTCATTAATTTATTTAATTAATTAACTATCTCTTCTAAATTAAATAATTATTATTAATTGTTTAATTGCCTTATGTGACATTTCCCTCTTTTAAAATAAAATAATTTATTTAAAAATGACTTCACATTTGTTAACTGATTCTTCTTTTAGTAATTAATTGCAAAAATCAATTACTCATTATCTCACAAATCCATATTTTGAATTAATTTAATTCAAAAGGGAATTATTCTTCTACAAATCAAGTAATTGCTAAAATTACTGATTTTCTAAAATCTCAACTCTTTATTTTTTGATTTTTACTAATTTCATCTCAAGATCATGTTTATTATCCACCATTGATTTAATTTCTTAAATTAAATCTTGTCCACACATTTGGGGATTTTACCCTAACCCTAATTGAGAGTTGTCATTTTAAATCTTAACCATTGATTCTAGGGCATTTCTCAATATCTTATCTCATCCGTTTGTTTAAGATTGCATTTCCAATAAAATGACAATCTTGATCTCATTTTTGGCATCTATTAATCTCTTATTATTTTGGGTAATTAGATTATTGTCATTGTCATATCATCTTTAAGGCTTATTATTACTTGCATATTAGGATTGAATTTCTAGTTTGCATAGAGTTTTTATACAAATCCTTCAAAGCTTTGTTTAGGGCTAAACATTTTAGAGTTTTCTCACATATACAATCTGAGGGCATCCATTATCACAATAAAGTTAGAAGGTACAATAGAAATGAGCCATGGAGAAGAAAGGATTGGGTAAGAGCTTTCTTATTCATTCTTTCATTTTGTTTTCCTATGCATTCTATTGATTTGTTGGATTTAGATTAATATTGCATGCTTTATTAGACTAACAATCTATTTTGCAGAAATCCATCATTACACTAATCTAGCTTTGTACCTTTCGAGATTACAATCTACTCCAATTTTCTTTTTAAAGATCCATTTACAACCAATGGCCTTTTTCTTCCTTTGGGAAAACTCTCAAGATCCCATGTGTCACAAGTATCCAAGGAAACCATTTCCTCATGCATAGCTTTTGACCAAAGCTTGTTCTCATCTGAAGAAAAATATTTCCTATAAGATTTAGGTTCATCATTAGTACTCACCAAAGAAAATTTACAACGGAAATCAGGTGGGCTATACCTATCAATGGGATTCCATTATCTTGTGGATCCTCTCAAAGAAGGTTCTTCTTGTTCCTCAATATGCTCATCATGAGAATTTATCTTAGAAATCTATGAACTCTCCTCATCCAATCCATCCAATTGTTCTTCAACATGTGCATCTTCATGCTTCTCATTTTTTGTCTCAAAATGCACTATTCGAGAAGTATCCTTGTCTTTTGGTTGTTCTTCTTCTATATAAGATCTAAATTCCTTGAAAATTACATCTCTAGGTAAAGTAATTTTTTGGGTTAGAGGATTCCAAAGCTTGTAACCTTTTACATTTTTACCATAACCTATGAATATGCATTTTTAAGCTTTTGGATCCAACTTAGACTGCTTTTCTTTAGGCACATGAACAAAATCCTCACAACCAAAGATCCTTAAATGTGCAACACTAGGTTTCCTACCTAACCACATTTCATAAGGGGTTGT
Source organism: Sequoiadendron giganteum (assembly GCA_007115665.2). Taxonomy (NCBI): domain Eukaryota; kingdom Viridiplantae; phylum Streptophyta; class Pinopsida; order Cupressales; family Cupressaceae; genus Sequoiadendron; species Sequoiadendron giganteum. Next base: position 441,656,111 of record CM021104.1, read on the forward strand.
ATCTTCAATAGATGAACTAGAAGATCTATTGATTAAATAAAAATAAGTACTTACAGCCTCGGCCCAAAGGCACTAATCTAGCTTAGCACTAAACATAATCCTAGCTCTTTTTATTAAGGTTCGGTTCATCCTTTTTGCTACTCCATTTTGTTGAGGTGTATATGGAGTAGTTTTATGTCTCACAATTCCTACATGCTTACAATAATCATCAAATTCCTTAGAACAATATTCACCACCATTATCTAATCTCAACACTTTTATCTTATGATCTAATTGTTTCTCAACTAAAGCCTTAAATTATTTAAACTTGTTGAACACATCAGATTTTTTATGCATAAAATAGATCCAAGTGTATCTTCAAAAATCATCAATAAATGTGACATAATATCTCAATTTTCCAATAGAGTCAATATCCACATGACCCATAACATCTGAATGAATAATCTCTAATAATCTTTTAGCTTTATTTGTTCAATTAGGAAATGAAGATCTAGATTTCTTTTCAAACACACAATGCTCACAAAATTCATTTTTTTCCAATATTATAATCAGGAATACTGTCAACTAATTTCTTATTAAGAATGGTCCTAAGACCTTTTTCACCAATGTGGCCCAATCTATGGTGCCATAACATACATGTATTTTCAGCTTCAGTTACATTTGTTGATTTATTCAAATTGGAGTTATTAAGCTTAAACAAAGTCCCAATCCAAGATCCTTTAACAACCACCATATTCCCTTTTACTAATATACAACCACCTTTGTCAAATGGCACATGCATTCCAAAATCATTGAACTTAGATACATAAAGTATATTTCTAGCAAGTCTTGGAATATGTAAAACATCATTAAGGGTCTTAACCCTACCATCACTGAAACACAACTTTACCTCTCCTTTGCCCACAATATTTGTTGTGTTATTATCTCCAAAGAATACATTACCTCCATCATATATAGTATACTTAGTGAACCACTCCGTGTTAGGAGTCATATGATAGGAGGAACCTGAATCAATAAGCCAAGAGTCATCACTAACAGTTTTATATGAAATGATCAATACATCATTATCATCATCCGAGGATTTCTCTGTAGAAGCATCAAAGCTCTTTTTCTTGTTCTTACAATCCTTCTTTACATGTTTTGGTTTCCCACAATTCCAACACTTTACCTTACTCTTACTAGGGGTTTTAGACCGTCCTTTGGACTTACCCTTTCCTTTCTTGTCTCCCTTAGGTTCCTTTTCCGTAGGCTTACCTCTTACAAACAAGGCATCTTGGGATCCCATTTTAGACTTCCTCCTCATCTCCTATGATAGGAGAGTAGGAATTATATTGTCCATCTTAGGATCTGCACCACTACCACTGATAGCAACAATTACATTTTCCCAAGACTCTAGTAAAGAATAAAGTAACAAAATTAATTTATCTTCATCTTCTAGCTTTACATCTACAGATGCTATCTGACTTAGAATCAAATTGAGAGCATTTAATTTATGTGCAACATAATCACCATCTTTCATCTTTAAAGAATACAACTATCTTTTCAAATACAATTAATTAGTAAGACTATTGATTTGATAGATATCACCTATCCTCTTCCACAATTTATATGCGGTAGCTTCATCTGAAACATTCAAGAGAACAACATCAGCAAGACATAACCTTATGGTCCCTCTTGCCTTCTTATCAAGCTTATCCCAATCCTCATCTGACATCATTGTAGATGGCTTTGTCTCATTACAAACAACTAACCACTGATCTCTCTCTTCAAGGAGATCCTCCATTTTTAGTTTCCACATCTCATAACTAGATCCATTGAATATTTCAATATCTAGACGAGAACTCATTTTAACACACTTCTTTTACAAATCTGCAATAACACAATTTTAAAAGCTCCCACTATAGCCAAAAAACCTTCAAAACTTTAAGATAAAGGTGTCCCAAACCCTAACCAACCATTAGCTCTTATACCAAATGTTGAAAAATGAAGGTAATATTGTAGCCTAAAACTTGTAAAACTATGAGAAGTAGATCTAATTAAGTGTTCTTTGTCACAATTCTTTGTGTATGATTAATTTGCTTAGATCAATTTTACCAATTGTAGAAAGAGACAAAAGATTGTAGAAGAATGAGACAAAAAGATAGAAGTGACATAGGATATATGTGGAGAAACCCTTTCGAGAAAAAACTCCACCAAAATCAATAGTGCTTGTATTATTTAACCTTAGAACAAGATTATAATAATACTGTATCAATCCTTGATTGATATGCTTCCTTTCCTTCAACAATCATTCTTCACAACCTGCAATAAGCTCTCATATAACTCTCATGCACTTGTTCCAATTAATAGACAATATTGAGCATGTAAAACTCATAAGAGTTGTAAATACAAGAGCATAAAGCTCCTCACAAAAAATTATGCCTAGATTGGGCAAGTAGAGTTCAATAATTTATAATCTGAATTCAAACCAAAGTCTTCCTCAATTTAGGTGCCCCAAATTGAACACTTAAATTGAACTTTGGTCAAGAAGATATCTTGTAAATTTCACCTCAAAGTTGGCACCCAAGAATGGACCCACTTGACTAAACCTTGTAAATATCTTCTCATGCAAAAGGTCTTGACACAAATATGCCAACTTGGGTGCACAAGGTGGACCCAAGTCAATCTTAGTTAACTAAAACATATCTCTCCACCAATTCATGCAAACATTATGCATGATTGATCATCCCCACTTAACTGAAATTATCTGCTTGTTATATGTCATGCAACTGAATTCATTAGTCATGCAACTCAAGTCAACTCAAATCAACTAGAATTCAACTCAAAATAACTACATGCAATTGAAGATAATTGAACCATAACTAAACTAAACTAAATTGAAATGATACTAAACTAATAGTGCCACTCCACTCATGTAAGTATCAATCCCTAATTTGTAGGAACAAAACATGCATTACTGAAGTGTTGTCAATCCTCCAAATAGTTAGCTAAAGCAAGGTGGGTTCCACCTTCCATGTGGGAATCCCATGTGCTCCTATCTTGTAGGAGCTCTTCTTGGACATGCCCACATGTTCCTATTATTTAGGAATAATCACAAATGTCAATTTCAATGTTCATTTCATTTGAATATAATCTCTTTCTAATCCTAGTGTTGGGGAACACTTTCCAAGGACTTAGGAGATATATGAAATATGTTTAGGATTGCAATTAAATGGTATCCTATTCCCAATAGTTTTAAAGAATATTCCTTTTTCATTTCATGCATTCTAGTACCTGATGCTCCAGTTCTACATTTTCATTTTCCCATTGTACATATTATACACATGTCTTCTTCAACTTCCCAAGAGCAGGAAGAATCTCTTCAGTCAATACACTTTCTCATTCACTTTGGTCTACTTCTTTTCAAGTAGTTCTATAGTATATTCCTTTTTTATTTCATGCATTCTAGTACCTATTGCCTTCAATTTTGCATTATCATTTTCCCATTTCATGTATTGCACATGCTCCTTCAACTTCTCAAGAGCTGGAAGAATCTCTTTAGACAATATATTATCTATCTCATTCACTTTGGTTTACTTCTTTTCAAATGTTTTATAATTGTTTCCTTATTCATTATTCTAGTACCCATTTCCTCCTCAAGCATTGAAAATATATCAGGAGGTTTCATGTTCAAAACTTGAGTGATGTTCCCTTGCATAATGAGAAACGGTGGGTTATTGACATTCAACTATACATAATGAAAAAAATTTTGCACACATGAGGGTTGTGCAAAGTGGTCATTGCTCTAGTACTTATTTCTCCCTCCCACAAGAATCTAGATAACATAATGTAATACACCTTCAAAATTTATAACTTTTAGTCGGAGTAAAAATGGTATTTCAATTTCTTCATTTGATTGCAGAAAAATGCTCAAAATAGTTGTAGGTTGGAAAACACAGTGGGTTTTGAGTTATTTCATTTGGTATGTTCAAATCTAGCTGGTGGTGGAGAGGAGGGGGAGGAGTTGCAAGTGAGGAATACATAAAACTAGTGAAATTTAGCTAAGGGGTGACTAACCAATTGCGTTTTTATGTGTGTAGTGTTTTAAAACTGTTTGTGGATTGCAAGGATTCATAACACCCATTGTATTCTAACCTACAATTTTACGAAATAGTATGGATGTAATTAGAACCTTGTTTTATCTAGATAGTAGGAATGTAATGTAAGGTACCTTCAAAATTTATAACTATTACTTAGAGTAAAATTGTGTTTGGATTTCTTCATATGATTGAAAAAAATTGCAAGTTGGAAAGCATAATGTGGGTTGTTCGTTATTTCATTCTCCATGTTTAAAGCTAAAGGGTATAGAGCATAGGGAGAAGTTGAAGGTGGTGGATACACATAAATAACCAAACCAATTGGGTTGTTAGGTGTAGAGGGTCTTACAACACTATGTGGGTTGTAGGTTTAATAACACCCAATGTTTTCCAACATGCAATTATACATAGAAAATATGATTGTAATGAAACGTTTAGTTTTTTAGATAGTATGAATGTAATGAAAGGCACCTTCAAAATTCATGTTTTAGGTAGACTAAAAATTGTGTTTCAATTTCCTCATATCATTACAATAATGGTAGGTTGGAAAACACATTGGGTTGTGAGTTATTTAATTTTGCTTTTCCTAATCTCAAGGCTGGAGAGTTTGGGGAGGATTTGTAGGTCAGGGATACATAAAACTAACTAGATTGAGCAAAGGGGTGACCAACCAATTGGGTTGTTATGTTTAGAGGGTTTTACAATAGTGTGTGGGTTGCAGGTTTAATAACATTTAGTGTTTTCCAATCTTCAATTATAAATAGACAATATGTTTGTAATGAAAACATTTTAATATTTAGATAGTACAAATGTAATGAAAGGCACCTTGGAAATTTACCAAAACTATTACTTATAGTATGAATTGTGTTTTGATTTCTCATATCATTAAAATATAGGCGGGTTGGAAAACATAGTGGGTTATGCATTATTTCATTTTTCATGTTCAAAGCTTAAGGATGGAGATTTTGGGGAGGAGTTGCAGGAGGGGGTACATAAAAATAACTTTATTGAGTTGAGCTATGACCAACCAATTGGGTTGTTACGTTTAGAGGGTTTTACAACACTATGTGGGTGTAGTTAGGGTAAAAATTTAGGGAAAATGCATAAACAAATTATAATGAAACCCTAACAAGCACAATAGAGCACAAACTAGCATGAAATGAAAACAAGAAAGCAAAGAAAACTGATCTCCAAACTAGATTTGATTTATCTCCATTGCTCTTCTCCACCTGCATGAGAATGCAATATTTTGAAGGTTTGGTTGTTGATTGCTCATTTTTGCAGCATAATGATAAGATGGAGATGATAGAGGGATAGATAGATAGATGAGAATATTGGAGGAAATTTTGGCAGAGTGTGGATACTAGAAGAAGATTGATCCCAAATGGCCTATGAAAGGCTTGATTTATAGGAGAAGGCTGATTTGATTCAATGGCCAATATTAAAAGCCAAATGGGTGATGTGTATGGCTAGGATTAAAAGTTGATTTTAGGGCTTATCACACACATTAAGTGGGCTATGACATGAGGCTAAAATTAGGATGTGAGGAAATAAGTGGGATTCTATTATTTATTTTGGAGGAAAAGATGCCTATGATGCACAATGAATGGGGCTAAAAATAGGATGTGAGTGGGAATATCATAATTTAAATAATAGAATTATTTAAATTATTTGTGCATGTGAAGAGTTCTAGTCATGTGACACATGTTGCAATGTGGTAATAAGTGAGGGATTAATTCAAATATTTAATTTGAATTATTTTGAGACATGTGAAGGGGAATTAATTAAATAACTAAGATTTATTTAATTAATTGGGAAGGTGATTAAGTGGAATAAATGGGATAAGTGGGATAATGTAATGACTTAGGGTAAAATATTACAAGATGTTTTACAAGGCCATATATTGACTAGGTAATGTTATGACATGGACAATTTTGGGTGTCTAAATTTTCCCCTCTTTGAGATGATGTTTGAGATGATGAGATTTATGTCAAGTAACATCAATTCAAAGAAGCTAAGGTATGGATAGAGGGAAAAAAAGATGATGTCCTAGCCACTTGAGGAAGTGAGGAGTAAGATGAATGAAGGGATGATAGAAGAATATGATGATGAAAAATATGTGAAGAAATGGGATGATGATGCAAGATATGATAATGATGATGATGCCCCATCGAGACGATAGGCAGGCTGGACAAACATGAATATGCTCTTGAAATGAATGAAATGATAAAGGAGGGTTAAAATGAATGATACAAAATAGGAAGTGAATGAAAGAGAAGAATGGCATGTTATGTTGCAATGAAGTGAGAAATCATATGTTTGATGTATCACTAGACATTATGCACCAAGGTATAAGGACTAGGGTTATGATGTGTCACATGCCCCAGCATAATACAACCTTGTCTAGATACAAGATATGAATATTATTTGGGAGTGATTCGGATTTGATGAAAATGCAAGATAAAAATGATAACACACACAAGAAAGCAAGCAAGCATGTACAAGTGATCCAAAACAAATAAGGTATTGCCCCTATCAAGCTGTAAACCAATGATTAATTGATTGATTGATTGGTTGATGATGATAGTTTTTTCATTGCGGGGAACGATATATCCCTAGATCAACACAAATATGATTGATTGATTAATTGATTGGGTTTACAACAAGGCTAGGATCAAGACTAAAGGATGTGATTGGATAATTTCACTTGTTTGATTGACTTGATTGGTATGGATTAAGGATTGACTTGCATTTGGATTATTGCTTGGAATTGTTGAAGATGATTGATTTGAGTATTTGGATGATGATTGATGAATTGAATTGAGGAATTGATTTTTTTGGAATGATTTAAGTTGGAGTGATTTGATTAGAGTATTGAATGATTGATAATTTGAAGATTGATTTGACCAAGTTGAATTGATTGGAATAAGTGATTTAGTTTGATTTTATTGCTTGGATTTTTGTTGGGTATTTGATTTTTTTGTCTTTTTTTAAGGACCTTTTTCCATTGTTTTTTGTATTTTTGGGGATATTTTGATTTTTTTGTATTTTTAAATGTTTTGATTTTTTGGATTTTGGAATGTTTTGAATTTTTGATTTTGGAAATATTTGATTTTTTTGGATTTTTTTGTAGGACCTTTTTTTCAAAAAAAATTGTATTTTTTTAGGACTTTTTTGAAATGTTTTGAGATGTCAATGGATGAAAATTTGGTTAGCCTTTGTGCTAGATACCAATGACAAGGAAAAATGAAGTCTAGGTGCAAGGAGATAGATGGGATTGATGGATGAAAGGGTGGGCGAGAGGATAAGGGATAAAAGGCTCATGATATATGGATGGATAAAAATGATAGGTCATAGTGAATGGAATGTATGTATGCATCATAAGAGAGAAAGGATGTGATCTCCAAATACTGTGTCGCATAGGAATAACATACCCCATTCTAGGTACAATACTTAGGATTTTTCATGACAAAGCTTATGACAATAGGATAATCATCAACTTGTTTGGAAGGATGAGGTATATCAAAAGATATCCAAAGTATGTTTAATCATTTTTCCCCTATTTCTTCATCAAGATCAAAAGGAGAAGGGTGTATAAGTGGACTCAATATGATAGGTATGCATGATGGATAAAGATGGTAGGATGGTAAAGTAGAATGCTATGACATGAAAATCATAGGTTGGATAGATGAGACATTGTGCCCCCAAGTGTAAGTGATGTAGAAGATCAACCTACACATGACATCTATTTTCCAGGTTTTCATCATGGTGCTTATTTAGGGTGCCTATTTACCAAGTTTTCATCGTTGGACGAAGGGATCTCTTTACTTATTTTTGACTCTTTTTTTTTTTTGAATAGGAGAAGGATAGGAGGGACTCAAGTGTCTAGTTCCATGAAATATGATAGTCCCACTAGAGATGGATATCATCACATGGACCATGTCAAATGTCATTATTCTCATAGATGTTGGTAAGGGATTGCATGAGTGTGAGATGGATTAGGTAGATGATGGATTATGATGTGGATTATGGAGGGAAATAGTGGATTGTGTAGGGGAGATGAATGGGAGGCTTAGCCAAAAGCATGGACCATTGGAAGGTGATGGGGGAGATATGTAGAATAATGAGTGAAGGGTGAGGAGATGGAGGTATGTGGAATTTTTGTGAAATGGAAGGGAACCATGACCAATGATTGCACACACTATGATAAACATTGAAGCTTTTGATGTGGAGGGGGTGTAGGAATCAATGGATATTTTTTCTTAGGAGATGGGTGATGAAGTCCTTTAGGTACCCACATAGACTTAGTATTTTTATTACTTTTATTTTTCTTGTGGGATGGAATATGAGATTCTTGAATAGAGTGGGAATGTGAGGTGGAAGTGGATAGTTGGTATTTTTGAGATGTAGATACCTCACTTGACTTGCTTTCCTTTTTCTTAGGTTCCCAAACCATTTTTTTTTTAGACTTTTATTTTGAAGGTATGATCTTATATTGCTTTTTAGATGGATTTTTCTTTGATTATTTTCTTTTGTGCCCTAAGGCATGAGTACCCTTTGGATTTTTTTCTTTATAGGTAGAGGAATCAAATTTTTTCTTTTGAATCCCATGGGTATGGTGGAACAAGTGAAAGCTTCATGTTTAGACAATGTGTGCATCGATTGGTCATGATTAAGATTTTTAGAGGATTTGTGGATGGATGGATAAGAGGATTGTATAATGGTGATATTAGGTATTGGGAGTAATGGAGGTAGATTAGATGGAGGGATATTAGGATTTGGAAGCAATGATGGGAAAGTTGATGGTGGAAGGTGTATGGTCACATGCTTTTGACATTTGTAGGATGATGGAGGAGGGATGGTAATTTATGTTTTAGGTGTATGATAGGATTTATGGTGGAAAGAGGACTTAGGATGGATGGAGGAAGTACCAACATCTTTAGCTTGTTTACCTTGGGGTGAGTATCCAAGGCCAAATGATTATGGAGGGACTTTAACATGGATGTGCTCCAAAATACCTTGTTCACAAAGGCCTAAACCTTTACCTTGGTAGTTCATTTTTTGGAGTATGTGATAGACAATGGGACTAGGAGTAGGTGGAACACTAGACACGAATTTGTTATTGGATAGAGAATGAAAAGTGGATAATTGTGGTTGTGATTCTAAGGAGGAACATTCATGAATGAGGGTGGAAAGACCAAGTGGATATGATGGATTTGAAATGGATTTGATGGTGGATATGGAAGGATCATTGGGATTTTGATTAACATTGTGTTCACTAAGATCCAAAATATTTTTTTGATCTTCTATGTTGACTTGGGAGGCATGTGTCTCATCATGACAAGTGAATGTTTGTGGATCATGGATAGGAATAACTGGAGGTGTATTTGGGATATCTTTCTCATGGATGGGTATAGGATCAAGTTTCTCATGGATAGGCTCTTCATCATTATGGATATCATCTTGATCATAGAAAAGATATACATTATGGATAGGTTGGATGAAAGTGATTTGATCTTGATTAGGACTAGAGCTTGATGTTTCCACATGCTTACAATTAGGCTCTTGACATACCTATTGGCTTGCTTGAATGGAATTGGATGAGGAAGGCTCTTGGAGGGGGTTGACATGTTCTTGATGGTCAATCTCATGAGGGCATGATGGAGTTTGTCTTGGGCTCATGGGGGGAGACTCTAGAATGGGTTCAAGGGGTTGTGGGTGACATGATGGAATTAGAATACTAAACATGGTGTTGGAAGAATCTTTTGCAAGCTCAAGGATGGGAAATGGTTGACTCCTTTCTAGTATCCCTTGGGTCACATCCTTTTTAGGTGGATGGATGGATTTGGGTAATGACATAGGTTTACTTTTGAAATGTTTGAATTTAGGGCATAAATTTGATGGAGGATTAGATGATGGTGGGGGTAATGAAGAGTTTTATGGTGTAGTTAGGGTAATTTTTTTAGGGAAAATGCATAAATAAATAATTATAAAACCCTAACAAGAACAATAGAGCACAAACTAGCATGAAAATCAAAATAAGAAAGCAAAGCAAACCAATCTCCAAGCTAGATTTGATTTATCTCCATTGCTCTTCTCCACCTCACATAAGCATGAAAGATTTTGAAGGATTGAATGATTTGAAATGTTGATGTCGATTGCTCATTTTCACAACATAATGATAAGATAGAGATGATGGAGGAAAAATAGAAATATAGATAAGAAGATTTAGAGAGATTTTGGCAGAGTAAGGATGCTAGAAGAAGATTCATTCAAATGGCTTGTGAGAGGCTAGATTTATAAGCAAGAGCTGATTTAATTTGATGGCCAAGATTAAAAGTCAATTGTGTGATGTGTATGGCTAGGATTAAAAGTTGATTTTAGTGCCTATGACGCACATTAAGTGGATTGTGACATGAGGCTAAAATTAGGATGTGAGGAAATAAGTGGGATTCTTTTATTTATTTTGGAGGAAAAGATGCATATGATGCACAATGAATGGGGATAAAAATAGGATGTGAGTGGGAATCTCATAATTTAATAATTAAATTATTTAAATTATTTGTGCATCTGAAGAGTTGTAGTCATGTGACACATGTTGCAATGTGGTAATAAGTGATAGATTAATTCAAATATTTAATCTAAATTATTTTGAGACATAAGAAGGGGAATTAATTAAATGAATGATATTTATTTAATTAATTGGGAAGTTGATTAAGTGGAATAAATGGGATAAGTGGGATAATGTAATGACCTAGAGTAAAATATTACAAGATGTCTTAGAAGGTCATGTATCGACTAGGTAATGTTATGACATGGAAAATTTTGGGTGTCTATATTTTTCCCCTCTTTGAGATGATGTGATTTATATCAAGTAACATCATTTCAAAGAAGCTAAGGTATGGATAGAGGAAAAAAAATATGATGCCCCAGCCACTTGAGGAAGTGAGGAGTAAGATGAATGAAGGAAAGGGATGATAAAAGAATATGATGAAGCAAAAGATGTGAAGAAATGGGATGATGATGCCCCCTCAAGAGGATAGGCGGGCTGGACAAACACGGGTATGCTCTTGAAATGAATGAATGAGATGATGAATGAGGGATAAGATGAATGATACAAGATAAGAAGTAGATGAAAAAGAAGAATGACATGCTATGCTGTAATAAAGTGAGAAATCATATGTTTGATGTAGCACTAGACGTTATGAACCAAGGTATAAAGACTAGGGTGACAATGCGTCTCATGCCCCAACATAATACAATCTTGTCTAGATACAATATATGAATATTAGCTGGGAGTGATTTAGATTTGATGAAAATGCATGATAAAAATGAGAACACACACAAGCATGCACAAATGATACAAAAATAAACAAGGTATTACCCATGTCAAGCTATAAACCAATGAGTAATTGATTGATTGATGACGATGATAGTGTTGTCATTGTGGTGAACAATATATCCCTAGATCAACACAAGGATGATTGATTAATTGATTGGTTTTACAAAAATATTAGGATCAAGACCATTGATGCAATTGGATAATTTGGAAAATTAACTTGGTTGGTATGGTTTTAAGGATTTATTTGCATTTGTATTGATTGCTTGGAATGATTGAAGATGATTGATTTGAAGATTTGGATGATGATTGATGAATTGAATTAAGGAATTGATTTATTAGAGGATTGATTGATTGAAGATTGATTTGAAGGAGTTGAATTGATGTGTTGAATTGATTGGAAGAAGTGATTTGGTTTGATTTTATTGCTTGGATTTTTGTCTTTTTTCAAGACCTTTTTCCATTTTTTTGTATTTTTAGGGATATTTTAATTTATTTTTATTTTTGAAATGTTTCGATTTTTTAGATTTTCACAATGTTTTGATTTTGGATTTTGAAATGTTTTGATTTTTTTGGATTTTGGGAATATTTGATTATTTTGGATTTTTTTGTAGGACCTTTTTTCATTTTTTTTGTTTTTTCAAGACTTTTTTGAAATTTTTTGAGATGTCAATGGATGACAATTTGGGTAGCCTTTGTGCTTGATACCAATGAAAATGGAAAACCAAGTCTAGGTGCAAGGAGATAGATGGGATTGATGGATGAAAGAGTGGGTGATAGGATAAGGGATAAAAGGATCATGATAGATGTATGGATAAAAAGGATAGGTCATAGTGAATGGAATTGATGTGTGCATCATAGGAGAGCAAGGATGTGATTTCCAAAGACTATGTCACAATAACATGCCCCATTCTAGGTATAATACTTAGGATTTTTAGGACAATGCTTCCAATAGGATGGTGATAAGATTGCATTAGAAAAGATGAGGTATGTCAAGAGATACCAAAAAACATGTTTCAACATTTTTCCCCTATGTCTTCATCAAGATCAAAAGGAGAAGGGTGGATGAGCAGACTCAATATGATAGGTATGTATAATGGCTAAAGATGGTAGGTCAGATGGAAATGATATGATGAGAAGTGACATAATAGATAGATAGTGCAGATGAGACAAAGTGCCCCCAAGTGTAAGTGACATAAAATATCAACCTACACATGACACCTATTTACTAGGTTTTCATCATGGTACTTATCCAAGGTGCCTATTTACCAGGTTTTCACCATTGGACGAAGGGATTTCTCTTACTTTTAAAAAAAAAATAAAAAAATTTGACTTTTTCAATTTTTTTCATTTATTTTTTTACTTTTTTGATTTATTTTTACTTTCATTTTTATTTTTTTTATTTTTGGATAGAAGGGGAATATGGATAGGAGGGACTCAAGTGTCTAGTTCCATGAAAGGTGATAGTCCCGCTAGATGGATTTCATCGCATGGACCATGTCAAATGTCATTATGCTCATAGATGTTTGTAAGGGATGACATGAAAGGGAGATGGATTAGGTAGATGATGGATTATTATGTGGATTATGGAGAGAAATAGTGGATTATGTAGGGAAGATGAATGATAGGCTTAGAAAAAACCATGGAACATGGGAAGGTGATGGGGGAGATATGTAGGACAATGAGCGAAGGATGAGGAGATGGAGGTATGTGGAACTGTTGTGAAATGGAAGGGAGCCATGACCAATGGTTGCACACACTATGATAAATGTTGAATATTTTGATGTGGAGGAGGTGTAGGAAGCAATGGAGATGTTTTCTTAGGAGATGGGTGATGAAGTGCTTTAGTTACCCATATAGACTTAGTATTTTTATGAATTTTATTTTTCTTGTGGGATGGAATATGAGATTCTTGAATAGAGTGGGAATGTGAGGTGGAAGTGGATGGTTGGGATTTTGGTGATGTAGATGTCTCGTTTGACTTGATTTCTTTTTGCTTAGGTACCCAAACCATTTCGTTTTTAGACTTTTCTTTTGAAGGTATGGGCTTATATTTCTTTTTGGATGGATTTTTCTTTGATTCTTTGCTTTTGTGCCCTAAGGCATGAGGACCGTTAGGATTTTTTACTTTATAAGTAGAGGCATTTAAATTTTTTCTTTTGAATCCCATGGGTATGGTGGAATGAGTGGAAGCTTCATGTTTAGACAATGTGTGCATTGATTGGTCATGATTAGGATTTTTAGAATATTTATGGATAGGTGGATAAGGGGATCAGATAATGGGGATATTAGGTGTTGGGAGTAATGGGGGTAGATTAGATGGAGGGATATTAGGAATTGGAAGCATGGTGGAAAAGTTGATGGTGGAAGGTGTACAGTCACATGATTTTTATATTTGTAGGATGATGGAGGAGGGGTGGCAACATATTTTTTAGGCATATGATAGGATTTATGATGGAAGGAGGTGGATGTAGGATGTATGGAGGAAGTACCAAAATCTTGAGATTGGTGTCCTTGGGGTGTATATCCAAGGCCATAAGAGCATGGAGGGACTTTGATATGGATGGGCTCCAAAATACCTTGTTCATGAAGGCCTAAACCTTTACCTTGGTGTTTCATGTTTTGGAGTATGTGATGGACAATGGGACTAGGTGTAGGAGGAACACTAGACACGATTTCCTTATTGGATGGGGAAAATGAAGCAACGAAAGAAAATGGTTGTTGTTGTTCTAAGGAGGAACATAAATGAATGAGGGTGGAAAGACCAAGTGGATATGATGGATTTGAAATGGAGTTGATAGCAGATGATGGAGGATTTAAAGGATCTTGAGTATTTTCATTTAGATCCACATTATTTGTTTTATCTTCTATGCTAGCTTGGGAGGCATGTGTCTCATCATGACAAGTGAATTTTTGTGGATCATGGATAGGACTAGGTGGAGGTGTATTTTGGATATATTGCTTATGGATGGGTATAGAATCAAGTTTCTCATGGATAGGCTCTTCATCTTTATGGATATCATCTTGATCATATAAAAGATATATATTATGGATAGGTTGAATGAAAGTGATTTGATCTTGATTAGGAATAGGGCTTGATGTTTCCACATGCTTAGGATTAGGCTCTTGACATTCCTCTTGGCCTGCTTGAATGGAAGTGGATGAGGAAGGCTCTTGGAGGGGCTCGACATGTTCTTGATGGTCAATCTCATGAGGACATGATGGAGGTTGACTTGGGCTCATGTGGGGAGACTCTAGAATAGGTTCAAGGGGTTGTGGGTGACATGATGGAATTAGAATACTAGGAATGGTGTTGGAAGAATATTTTGTAATCTCAAGGATAGGAAATGGTTGACATGGTTGACTCCTTGCTAGTATCCCTTGGGTCACATCCTTTATAGGTGGATGGGTGGATTTGGGTTTTCTTTTGTAATGTTTAAACTTAGGGAGTGAATTTGATGGAGGATTGGATGGTGGTGTGGGTATGGGTTGGAATGTGTGGGGACCAATGGATTTAGACTAGGAAATGGTGGCTTTAGGATAGGCCTTTGATTAGATGATGATATAATATATTTATAGGATGCATGAGCTATATTCGTTCTCCCTTGTCAAATGGAGCATGAGAATTGAAAGGCTCTTGATTTTTTTCCAAGGTGGACTTGGGCTTGTATGTTCTTATTGCAAAGTTAATTGATATGATGATGAGGCATTGACATGGAAAGGATATGTTGGTGTAAGGTTGTCTTGATAAGTGGATGAACCATGTTGGTGTGATGATTGATGTG
Organism: Sequoiadendron giganteum; assembly: GCA_007115665.2. Taxonomy (NCBI): domain Eukaryota; kingdom Viridiplantae; phylum Streptophyta; class Pinopsida; order Cupressales; family Cupressaceae; genus Sequoiadendron; species Sequoiadendron giganteum. The sequence continues at coordinate 441,671,311 of CM021104.1, forward strand.
GAATTTGAAGTTTTGTTTGTTTGGTTTGGGATTGGTGTGTGGCTATGAGTTGTTGGATTTGGGATTGGTGGTTGGATAAGATGTGTTGGATTTTGGATAGGAGTTGTTGTATGTGAGGTGATTGACTTTGTTGAAATGGTTGAAGGTTGTCTTGTAAGTGTTGTATGGTTGATTAGTTTAGGGTTTGGTTTGGGTGTTGGAGTGCTTGGATGATTTTTTGTAGGTGGGGTGCTAGGACCTTGTTTTCTAATGTTGGCATGGATTTACACATGTCTTTACATCATTTTATGTCATCTTGTCCCTCCAAGTATGCCACATATTTCTTGTCATCATTTGAATTAGGAGGAGGGGCCCTTCAAAGTGTGATTTTAGGTCTTGGATTTTTCTCGTGATTAGTATTAGGGAGAGGGCCTCCTTGAATTATGATCTTGGGATTAGTTTTTGTCTCATTATTTGGACTAGAGGGATAGCCCCCTTAGATTATGACTTTGGGCTTGTTTATGATTAAGACTATTTTGACAAGTGGTGACTAAGACTAGGTTGATGATGATGTTGAGATGATAAGATTGGATGATTAGGATGATGTGGTAAGTGTTTATTAGAAGTTTGAATTGGGAAATATCAAACACAAGATCTGACATGTAAATACATGAACACACACACCAAACACAATGATAAATTTGTATTTCAAGATTAAATTTTATGATTAATCAAACACTTGAATACACAACAGCAAGCCTAATGTTATTCAAGTGGGTATGGCCAATTAGGTCTTAAGCTAGGATGCATGAGGTTGACTAGGGATTATTTGAAAGCAAAATATTGCCACAGAACCGGGAGAAAGGGGTAACCCACCCTTCACCTTCACTTCCCAAAGGTATAAAGTTCTTTGGGGCTTAGCCAAGAGTGACAATATTTGAACTCCCAAAGAAGCATGTCTTTTGATTCACACCTTGATTAAGGTTGTCCCTTGGAGTGGTGTGTGCTCCAAGCAAGCCTCCTAAGAAGGGTATGAAAAAAGAGAAACAAGTGAGGTTTTTTGATCACACAAGCACTTGATTCACACTCACAGTTGTTAATTTCCCTTTAGAAAATTCAAATGTGTGTAAAACAGTTCAAGAACTTGTTCTTTTTTAGATCCCAAATCCAAATGTGTAAGAAGACAGTTGTTCATTTTAAGCCAATTTCAATGATGTGATCAAACAAGGTTGATTTTATGCCCAAATCCAAATGTGTGATCAAACAAGTTATTCCTTTTAAGCCCCAAAAAGGAAGTGTTCTGCAAACAAGATTGATTGATCAAATGAGAGATAAAGATAATAGAATGAGTGCGCCTAAAATTTTTCACTTTCCAATATGTTGTCTATGAATGATATTGCTGCTACTAAAACTCCTTATGATCACCCTAAAAATCAAAAAACGATATTATAATGCAGCCATAAAAAAAATAAGCTCATTAGAAAATTGTAATTTTAGATACATGTTTTTAATATAGCCGAATTAGATTCAATTATTTAAAGATTTTATTGATCTAAAAAATAAAAAATCAAAGAAGATATCCCTACTAATTGTCTTAGAGCTTTCCAGAAATGTAAAGAAGTCAAAAAAATTCCCTCTTTTGCACCCAAAAATGTGGATTTATGAAAACCCTATAAAAAAAAAATATTGAATCATTTATCACCTTATATGACCTCAAAATCATATCTGTAAAATAGAGAGACCGTTATAATTTCAAGAGCTTTCTAGAAATGTAAAAATTTCTAGAAAATTCGATGATTTGCATCCAAAAGAGCAATTTTATGAAAAAAAATAAAATCATGATAACTCCTACAAAAATGGTGATAAACCCTCAATTTTTTTACTATAGCTTCTTGAGATGATGTACAATATTCTATGAAAATATTGTAGAAAAATTTATAGCCGTTTGGAAGATATGATAAAAAATTTAAAACCTGGGGTTTTGTCCAAAAAATGGCAGATCTACAATAAAAAGTTAATGGAACCTGCAAAAAGAAAGCTAGTATATCTGCAAAAGATAAGGGTTATTCACGTTAGGTTCACCAATGTAGTTAGGGTAAAAATTTAAGGAAAATTCATAAAAAAATTATAATGAAACCCTAACAAGCATAATACAAAACAAACTAGCATGAAATGAAAACAAGAAAGCAAAGCAAACTGATCTCCAAGCTAGATTTGATTTATCTCCACTACTCTTCTCCACCTACATGAGAATGCAAGATTTTGAAGGTTTGATTGTTGATTGCTCATTTTTCAGCATAATGATAAGATGGAGATGATAGAGAAATAGATGAGAAGATTGGAAGAAACTTTGTCAAAGTGCGGATACTAGAAGAAGATTGATCCCAAATGGCCTATGAAAGGCTTGATTTATAGAAGGTTGATTTGATTCAATGGCCAAGATTAAAATTTAAGTGGGTGATATGTATGTCTAGGATTAAAAGTTGATTTTAGTGCTTATGACGCACATTAAGTGGGTTATGACATGAGGCTAAAATTAGGATGTGAGGAAATAAGTGGGATTATATTATTTATTTTGCAGGAAAAGATGCCTATGATGCACAATGAATGGGGCTAAAAATAGGATGTGAGTGGGAATCTCATAATTTAAATAATAAAATTATTTAAATTATTTGTGCATGTGAAGAGTTCTAGTCATGTGACACATGTTGCAATGTGGTGATAAGTGAGGAACTAATTCAAATATTTAATTTGAATTATTTTGAGACATGTGAAGGGGAATTAATTAAATAAATGAGATTTATTTAATTAATTGGGAAGGTGATTAATTGGAATAAATGGGACAAGTGGGATAATGTAATGACTTAGGGTAAAATATTACAAGATGTTTTACAAGGCCATGTATCAACTAGGTAATGTTATGACATGGACAATTTTGGGTGTCTAGAGTGGGTTTTAGGTTTAATAACACCCAATATTTTCCAACTCATAATTATACATAGAAAATATATTATAATGAAAACCTTTTTTTGTTTAGACAGTATGAATTTAGTGAAACGAACCTTCAATATTTATAACAAATTTTAGGTAGACTAAAAATTGTGATTCAATTTCCTCATATCATTAAAATAATGGTAGGTTGGAAAATACATTGGGTTGTGAGTTATTTTATTTTTATTTTTCTAAGCTCAAGGGTGGAGAGTTTGGGGAGGAGTTGCAGGTCAGGGATACATAAAAATAACTAGATTGATTTGAGGGTTGACCAACCAATTGGGTTGTTATGTTTAGAGGGTTTTATAGTAGTATGCGGGTTGCAAGTTTAATAACACTTAGTGTTTTCCAACCTTCAATTATAAATAGACAATATGATTGTAATGTAAACCTTTTACTATTTAGATAGTATGAGTGTAATGAAAGACACCTTGAAAAATTACCAAAATTGTTACTTACAGTATGAATTGTGTTTTGATTTCCTCATATCATTAAAATATATGCAGGTTGAAAAAAATAGTGGGTTGTGAGTTATTTCATTCTTCTTGTTCAAAGATCAAGGGTAGAGAGTTCAGGGAGGAGTTGTAGGTGGGGGATACATAAAACTAACTATATTGAGCTGAGGGGTAACCAACCAATTGGGTTGTTACATTTGGAGGGTTTTTACAACACTATGTGGGTTGCAGTTTTAATAACACCCAACATTTTCCAACCTTTGATTATATAGACAATATGATTTTAATGAAAACATTGTTATTTAGATAGTAGGAATATAATGAAAAGCACCTTTAAAATTTATAACAAGTCTTAGGTAGACTAAAATTATGTTTCAATTTCCTCATATGATGGTAAAATAAATGCACTGAATAATTGCAGGTTAGAAAACACAATGTGGGTTGTCAGTTATTTCATTCTACATGTTCAAAGTTAAAGGGTGGAGAGCATGGGGAGGAGTTGCAGATGGGGGATACATAATACTAACCAAATTGACTTGAGGGGTGACTAACCAATCTTTAATCTTTAGATCATCTTCTCCCTCATCAACCTTTAGGACAACAACATCCCTTTCTTGGATAGAGTTTTCAATGTCTTGAATAGTTTTATGTAGCTTTGCTTGATCGCTTTTTCCCACCTTTGTGATTGTCTTTATGATAAGAGAATGTAGATGTTTATTTTAGCAAGTTATTTACAAAACTTTTCTACATTTTTAGATAAGAATTTCATGTCTCCACCCAACTAATTCTCTTTTTCTACACTTAGATCTAATTTTTCCTTTTACTTATCATCTATTTCCAATTGTGTTTGTTCCATAGAATTCTTAAGTTCAAGAATGTTTGACTTCATTTTTTCAACTCCACTTATAGCTTCATCTTTCACTTTCTTTGCTTTCACAAATTCATATGCAATACAAAATCTTTTGAGTTTATCCACTTTTGCATTACCATTTGCCTATTGCATATACTGCACACACTCCTTCCACAACTTCTCAAGAGCAAGAAGAATCTCTTGAGTGAAAAAATTATCTATCTCATTCATTTTTATCTCCTTCTTTTAAAGTGTTTTTAGAGAAGATTCCTTTTCCATTTCATAAATTCTAGTACCTATTGCCTCTAGTATTGCATTTTCACTTTCCCTTTGCACATACTGCACAGGCTCATTCCTTGATTTCTCAAGAGTGGGAAGTTTCTCTTCAATCAATACATTATCTATCTCATTCACTTTGTTCTACTTCTTTTCAAGTGTTTTTAGAGAAGATTCATTTTTCATTCCATACTTTCTAGTACCTATTGTTGGAGTTCTGAATTGTCATTTTCCCATTGCACATACTTCACATGTACCTTCCTCAACTTCTTAACAGTAGGGAGAATCTCTTTAGTCAATACATTATCTATCTCACTCACTCTAGTATGCTTCTTCTCAAGTTTTTTAGAGAAGATTCTTTTTTTCAATACATACTTTCTAGTACTTGCTACTCAAGTTCTGCATTGTCATTTTCCCATTGTGCATACTACACGCACACCTTCCTCAACTTCTCAATAGCAAGGAGAATTTCTTCAATCAATACATTATATATCTCTCTTACTCTGGTCTCCTTGTTTTTAATTATTTTTATAGTTGTTCTAGCACCTATTGCCTCTAATTTTACATTGTCATTTGTCCATTACACATACTGCACATGCTCCTTCCTCAACTTCTCAAGAGCAAGAAGAATCTCTTCAGTCAATACATTATCTATCTCATTCGTAATGGTTTGCAATGAAAGTGACCTTCACAATTTATTACAAGTATTTTTTATAGTTAAAATTGCATTTCAATTTCTTCGTATGTTTGATTAATAAATGCACAAAAAAAATTGTAGATTACATAACATAGTGGATTTTTAGTTATTTCCTTATGCTTGTTGAAAGCTAAAGGGTGGACAACTCAGTGAGGACTTACAGGCGGGAGACACATCAAACAAATAAAATTGAGGTGAGGGGTGACTAACCAATTGGTTTATTATATGTTTAATGGTTTTAAAATAGTATGGGGCTTGCAGGTTTATAACACCTAGTGTTTTACAGCCAGCAATTTCATACTGGCATAGGTTAAATTTTACAGTAGACACTTCATAATGGACATGTCTGCTATAGAAAATAGTTGGCAATAAGATAAGATTTGTATAAAAATTTTGAGAATGGAAAGAGAATGTACTATTTCTAAGTTTCACATTTTTTTTCTAATTATTGTAATGTATTTGAAATTTTACTTTATTTTTTCATCCATAATTTGTGACAAAACATGCAAAGAACAAGGAAATGAACTGAGATTTACTATAGTGATGAAACAAATGGTTTTCATTCAATTTTATGTATCATATATCATTAGATTTCTTGTTTCTTTTGTTGGTGTAATTGAGCTATGAGTACTTGAATACATCATCCCCATTCTAAGAGTGTTTCAACCTACACAAGGAAAGTAAATTTATCAAAGTTTTGTACTAGTGAGAGGGTGAAGATAAGAGAAAAACATGACTCTAGACTTCAAAATTATGAATATTTGAATAAGATATTTTCATAGTCCATAACAAATTACAAGAAATAAGTTACCCACATAAAAACATGCACCACACCCAACTTGTGTTGTTGTATTCTCTATGTTGTCATTCATTTCTATAGGTAAATACATTTCATTTTTTCATGTTACCATTTTAGGCCACAAAAAAAATTGTGTTTAAATAAACATTATGTTGTTGAACTTGCACAATTCTAGTTTTTCATGTGTAACATTTTTTCGTCCTCATTTAAAGTTGCGTCAAACAAATGGTTCGATTAGATAACTTTTGTCTACACCTAAAAGATGTATTACCACCTAAAACAATGGGAACCTTTTTCACATTTTATCCTATCTCCATTCAGTCCTTTAGTGATTCATTATTTTATCAACAGATGCAAAGAAAATGTTGTTTTGGTATTGTTGGTATCCATAGAAGCACATTTTTTGACATTCAGGGTTTTCACAAAGGTTTCAATACATTTCTTCACCTTTCTTCTCACATAACAAATACACACATGCACCACAACCCACCTTTATTCAAATTTGTGTAGCTTTTAGATGCATCTTTACAAGAAATTACATATAAATATACACATAAGATTTTTAGGCTACATAGATAGTTTCAAGTTGAACTACACGTCTTCTTGCTCTACCTGCACAAATTTACTTCATGCTCTCTAAGATGTGCATTTCCTTCTCATATCAAATAATGTCAAATGGATAGTTGGTTTTCACAAACTTCCTCATTAGGTAAAAGAGGCTTCTATGCCCCATCTAAAATGAACTCTTCATTGAATATGGGGGTAGGCCTATGCATGTGTTGTCATTTTATATGTCCACTTGCACATTGAATTACACACGATGATTTCCAACCTGCATTGGTTTACATCATTGTTCATGGGATTTATTGCACATTTATGCATTTCTTGATTCAATCAATCACTTACTCCTTATTTTTATCAATAAATGCAAGCAACCTACTATTCCTTTCTCATGGGTTGTAGTAATGCAAGCACATATTCTGACATTGGAGGTTGTCACAAAAGGTTTCAATTGACTTCTTAATCTTTCATGTGAAATAAATCATACATAGGAACCACAACCAAATTATCTTCCCAAAATTATTACATTTGTTCTTGCAACTATAGAAGTAATTACATATTATTATGCACATTACACTTATAGGCTACATATAAAGTTGCAAGTTTAACTTCTCATTGTGTTGTTCAACCTATACTTTTTTAGTTCATGCATTGTCATATGCACTTTTTTGGTCATGTTAAGTCACCCAAAACAAAAGGTTCAATATCACAACATGCCTACTCAAGTAAAAGAGGTTTGTACACCCCATATACTCTAAACTCTTAGTTTTATTTTCATGCAAGGTTGCGATTTTACTTGCAATCTGTATGTCCACTTGGAGGTTGAGCTACACACTGTGTTTTTCAACCTACATTGTCTTACATCATGGTTGATAGTAAATTTTACACCTTTATTCCTTTTCTAATTCAATCCATTACTAATTCATTATTTTGATAACAAATGAAAAAAACATATTATTCTTTTGGTGTTGTTGGCAACAATGGATGCACATTTTGTGACATAAAAGGTTGTCATAAAAGGTTTTGGTTGACCTCTAACTTTTCATCTCCATTAACAGATACACATGCACCAAAACCAATGTATCTTCCCAAAATAATACATTTTTTGTTGCAACTATAAAAGTAATTACATACTATTATGCATGTTACACTTGTAGTCCACATACAAAGTTGCAGGTTGAACTGCTCATTGTGTTGTTCAACTTGCACTTTTTTATTTCATGAATTGATAGATGCACTTTTTTTGCTCATGTTAAGTCACCCCAAATGGAAGGTTAAATATCACAACATTCCTACTCAGGTAAAAGAGGTTTGTACACCCCATATACTCAAACTCTTAGTTTTATTTCTATGCGGGGTTGTGATTTTACTTGTAGTTTGTATGTCCACTTAAAGGTTAAACTACACACCATGTTTTTCAATCTCCATTGGATTACATCATGGTTGATAGGAAATTTTACACCTTTATGCCTTTCTTGATTCACTCCATTAATGATTCATTATTTTGTCAATAGATGCTAAAAATATGTTATTCTTTTGGCATTGTTGGAAACAATAGATGCACATTTTGTGACATAAAATTTTGTCATAAAAGGTTTTGGTTGACCTCTAACTTTTTATTTCCATTAATAAATACACACACCACAATCAATGTATCTTCCCAAAATAATACATTTGTTGTTGCAATTGTAGAAGTGATTACATACTATTATTCACGTTACACTTGTAGGCCACATACAAAGTTGCAAGTTTAACTGTACCCATCATGTTGTTCAACCTGCACTTGTTTATTTAATGAATTTCTATATGTGCTTTTGATGCTCATGTTAAGTCACCCCAAATGGAAGGTTCGATATCATAACATGCCTACTCAGGTAAAAGAGGTTTGTACACCCCATATACTTTGAACTCTTAGTTTTATTTTCATGTAGGGTAACAATTTTACTTGCAGTATATATTTCTACTTGGAGGTTAAACTACATGCTATTTTTTTCAACCTATATTGTCTTACATCATGGTTGATAGTAAATTTTACACCTTTATGCCTTTCCTAATTCACTCCATTATTGATTCATTATTTTTTCAACAGATGCAAAAAATGTGTTATTCTTTTGGCATTGCTAGTAGTAATGGATGCACATTTTGTGACATGAAAGGTTGTCATAAAAGGTTTTGGTTGACCTCTAACATTTCATCTCCATTAATAGATACATACACACCACAACCAACATATCTTCCCAAAATAATATGTTTGTTTTTGCAAGTGTAGAAGTAATTACATACTATTATGCACACTACACTTCTAGGCTACATACAAAGTTTTAGGTTGAACTTTTCATCGTGTTGTTCAACCTACACTTTTTTAGTTCATGCATTCATAGATGTGCTTTTGTTTCTCTTTTAAAGTCACCTAAAAGAGAAGGTTGGATATCCCTACCTACCTATTGAGGTAAAAGACATTTTTGCACCCCAAATTATTTAAACTCTTCCTTTTATTTGCATGTAGGCCTCCAATTTTAATTTCAGTCTATGTGTCCACTTGTAGGTTGATCAACACACTATATTTTCCAACCTGCATTGGCTTATGTCATGGTTCATAGGATTTTTTTTCACATGTATTCCTATCTTGAATGAATCCATTACTGATTCATTACTTCTTATCAACAGATGCAAACAACATGCTATTTTTTCATGTATTTGGGAGCAATGGAAGCACATTTTTTGATATTGGAGGTTTTCAAAAACATTTTGGTGGACTCCTTAAACTTTCTTCTTAGATATTAGATGCACACAAATGCATCACAACCCACCTGTATTCTATTTTATGTAGATTTTAGATGCATTTATCGAAGCAATTAAATATAAATTTGCACATTACACTTTTAGGAAACAGAGAAATTTGTAGGTTAAAATACATGTCATGTTTCTCAAACTGTAAAACTTTACTTCATGCCATGTAAGATGTGCATTTCAAGCTCATATGAACTTATTCTAAAAGGATAGTTGGTTTTCATAACTTTCCTCCTTAGGTAGAACTAGTTTTTGTGCCACACCTAAAATGGACTCTTCGTTCAATGTCCATGCATGCTTGTGATTGTGTTGTCATTATCTATGTCCACTTGCATGTTGAACTAAACACTCTGATTTCCAACCTACATTTTTTTCATATTTTATTCCTAACTTGATTCAATCTATCACTTAATCATTATTTTCCTCAGCAGAAGTTGGCAACCTCCTATTTGTTTCACATTGGTGGTAGCAATGCAGGCACATTTTTTATGTTCAATGAATAGTTTTTTTCTTCTGTTTTACACAATCTACTCTAATTTTATATTTTCATCCAATTACTATCTTACCTAGGATGGGGAGAAAACCAAAATGAAAAATGGAAGATGAGCTAGAGGTGCAACATGTAGGGGATGGATGCTCTCATTTTTCCTCTTATGATTTGGAATGGACTCCTATTTCCCGTGAAGAGGATGGGGTTACTGACCTTGTCATAGAAATTCCTCTTACTAGACTCAATTATTTCATTCTTGTGGAATGGTTGCTTGAAGGTTCTAAAGCTTCATTTGTCCACCTAAAAAATAGAGAGAATAAGAGCAATAAAGGTCCCACCAATAAGATGAATTATCAGACAACAATTAAGTATTTCAGGTTTATACCTTTCAACATTCATGTCTATGGTCCAATGATATTTTATTCTCTCTTGCTTGAAGATGATGACATGATTCTTTCTTTAAAACTATTGGTGTGTATACGGTCCTAATGACCATAGGAACATGCCTCTACCACATAAAAGAGTATGAATGTTTACAAAAAGTGAGGTTGTGAATGCCACTTTCTTGCAAAGGTTAAGTATGGTAGACCTAATGTTGTGTATCTAGTCTACAAAGAAATGTTTCCATGGGCATGGATACTTGTGTGTCTGAATCACCCTGAATCTATCTATGGAATGTAAAAGCTATATTGAAATTCTTTTACTCATGGATGTGAGTGTTGATGCAATAATGGATAAACACCTCACTGATCTTATTTTTTGTGGCATGATGAATAAGAGAGACGAATTCTTGATAAGAAAGGATGTAATGAATGCTTGGTGAAATTTGTGCTCTATTCACTCACAGAAACATGCATACGATTCTTCAAGTATCATAATGTGGAATGCACAAGACAAGGACAATATCTTCTGCTTTCAATAACTCCATGCAACCACAATGCCTTTCATTATGGGGGTTCAGAATCCATGGATGTTGGATATTGTGGTTCACCACTCTCATAATTCATTCATCTCCATGGATTCCACGTTTTCCACTAACAAATATCAGGTGAGACATTAGAAACATTAATGAATACTTCTTTGTCTTTTCAATGATCTTATTGGCTATATATGTGACACTTCTTATGCTGACTTGTTATGTCTATAGTACCGATTGTATACTTTTCTCATTTTTTATGAGCAAAAAAGTGGTGTTCCTATTACATGGGAAGTCTCCTCGTGAAACAAGATTAAGGAAATTTCTAGCTGGCTATATGTAGTGCTTTCCCATGGAAGAGAAGCCAAAGTTGACTAGATAATCAATTCTTTTTTTATCAATGATGCCACTACAAAAATTCAAGCCATACAATAAGTGCATATTTTGGTTGGTTTATATACCTTTATCATTTGCTATTTATTTTTAATGTCACTTTCTCATGTAAATTAGTGTTAAACAATATCCTTGTATTCTCTATTAGGGTTGTCTTTAAATGTCATGTGTTGCTATGTACTTGGCAGGTTTGAAGGGCTTGGTTGAAGAACGTACATAAGTATGCAGCCAAGGAGAGGGAAATGGAAATCTTTCACAAACTTGGCATGATCATGATGGTGATGGGTGATAGCAAAGACACTATTATTCAACTATTGAATAATATCTTTGAGGATTTCAAGGATCAGACTCAATTTTTAGAGTACTTCAAGAAGACTTGGTGCAATGGAGATGGTTGAATTGGTGAGTTTATAATTTATATCACCTTGTTTGATTCTCAAAATTCACATTCTTTGACATTACCTCTAATACATTGTCATTTACTTTACTCGTGCTTTATTTTTGTAGTCATGTTGAAAAAAATTGTAGACTATTCCCACATGCCAACTAGGATACAAATTCTACCATTGAGTCATACCATTGCACATTGAAAACTCGATACTTATGTGATCGAAAAAAAAATGCATAAGGTGAATGATCCATTTGTATTACACACTTGTATATAGAATGTAACCATTCTTTAGGAAAAATCAAAATTTGTAGTATTATGGTTTTTTGACCAACTATAAGATTCAAAATATTCAATCCAATTTGGAGAGGGCAAAGGCAATTTCAGATATTGATTGTATTCTGAATGACACACATCTTGGATGACACTGGGTGAAAAGTCAAATTTCATGCAACTAGTACCCAGTTTGAAAATTTTGTGACCACATATATGTTTGTGACTACCCTTGGAGTCTGTAGAGGAAAAATTGTAATCATGGCCTTAAGGTTATCGATTGACTAAAATATTATTCGGCGATGAAGGGGTGGACCACAATAAGTGAATTTCAATTCAAAGTGCTTTACTTCATGGGAGACAATTATGTTTTATATTTTCTACTACCTAATACAATTTTCTTCTATGTTGTCATTTAGATGATGAATTCATAGCCATTTATAGAGGGACAAATTTGAATGAGACATTATCACATGGGGGTGTCCAAGAAAACAAAAATAATATTCTCACCCCTACACAATCTCCTTCTCATAGTGATGAACTTGATGTACATTTGCAGACAATGTGTATTTGGAATGAGACAAATCAAATCTTGAAGAAAGTGATGTGTATGCCACCATAGTGTCTACAACAAGTATAGTCATATGCACAGTGTGTCAAGAGGTTTCTATTAAATTTGTAGCAATCCAATGCATTACTTTTTTATTTCATTTAGGATCCCAATTTTTATACAACTAGCACTGTTTGCATGTGTCCATGGTTTAGCGCAAGCAAGGATCATCCTCAATGTGCAACCTAATAAAGGCAATGTACTTAGAATATTTATGTAAGACCTTGCCTCACACTTTACTAATATAACCTTAAATTGTTATATATTTCTCTTAAATAGATTGTGAGATATATTGCGGGCAATAAATAAGGTGATTGTTTGGTAGTAACCATGTAGTTATTTTTACCTTATGCTATATCATCACTATTTTACTTAATGAAGATGTATGTGCAAGTGAATTATTGAATAAGATTTAAAATTATAAGATAAATTTGAAATAAGATAATTATTGTGTCGTATTACATTGGATGTGTAAATAGCTATGTAAATGATTCATGAATAAAGTTACACAGATTTGATTTACAATTAATGTGGTTTATTATTATGGTCTAACTATGCTTAATTATGTTGTGCAGGAAATTAAGTGATTCGATGTGGGATTAACATTAAAGGTCAAGTAAGTATTGTGGTTGTGGTTTAGTTATTTGGAATATCTATATAGAACCTTAGAATTTAAAAATATATATTTTTGAAGATGAAAGCCTATGTGTAATGGTGATTTATGAGGGGTTTTAGGTGTGAAGTGAGTTGTGGATATAATTAAGTGTTATTAATATGTGGTTAAATGTGTGAGTAGAGAATTAGGGTTGAAGACTCTTGGTTAAGTTAAAATTCGAATTACTTCTTTCATGAGCTTTTAAGAAGTCTTAAAAAAGCTTATTGTATGTAATTTAAACTTTTTAGTACCTTAAGACAAGTACCTATGGGTTGGGGGTCTATTTATGACCATATCTTGGGCCACATCCAAGATATGACCCTCATTTATTACCCATTTAAAGGAGTGACAAATTTGGGATACCTTGGGGTAAGGGAGGAGTGTCTTGGCTCCCAAACTCATTTATGAGATGGGACATTAGGGATGGGTGGACAAGCACTCCACCCTCCTCTTAATGACAATGAAGAATTTTGGGATGGAGTGGACTACACTCCTTCCTTTATTCATCTCCCCAAATTTTCCCACATGTGTGAGCATTTGTGGGAGATTGTGCTTGAGGTTTGAATGAGAGAGTGACAAATGTCACTCCCTCATTCAAGAGGATTCAAGTTGAATCCCTTTATATTTTGTTCAAAAAGGAAAATAGGGTTGTTACCCACTTCTCCTTTTGAAGAACCTTTATGGTTATGGAGTAAGAAGAATGGAGAGAAGCAAGGAGTTCTCACATATGTTGAAGGGGAGCATAGCTATGAAGATAAGTCATTTTCCTTATTGTTATCAAGTTAATTTTAGTTAAAAGATTTGTTGTGTCAGTTTATTATTGTTTGAAGAAGTGAGTTCAATGTTGTGAGTATGTGGATTGAGAGTATATTTGGAAGACATGGGTAAATAGAAAATTGTGGATAAGTTATTCTTTATTTTGCTTTCATACCAAAACCATTTGGTAGTTATTTTCTTGCTTGGGGGAATGGTTAGAGTCCTATGAGGCTTCGTGATGCCATTTATGGTAGGGTGGAGAGCAAGCCTATTCTATTTGTGTATTATTCATTGTATATTTAAATATTGTTTGTAATATTGATAGCTAATATTTCGTTGTAAATGAAAAACATGGAAAAAAGCAAGCCTATTCCATTTGTGTTATTCATTGTATTTTTAAATACTGCTTGTAATATTGATGGCTAATATTTTGTTGGAAATGAAAAGCATGGAAAAGAGAAAGCCATACTCATTTGTTTGTTATTCATTATATTATTAAACATTGTTGTATTATTGAAGGATAGTGTTTAGTTGAAAAATGGAAGGATGAAAAGAGAAATCTTGTATTCTTAGGCATGCAAATTATTTTTTTCCCCCTTATTATGATAAAATGAAAGTTAGTAATTTTTTGTAAAGAGAGGGAAAACAAAATACCCTATGGGCATGTAATTGAAATAAATATGGTACTTGTTAATCACATAAAAAGATAGACTCTTGCATTAGACTTTCAAGGAAAATATTGTAATGTGTTCACAAGGGAAAATGTAATGGATTCATTCTAATCATAATGGGATCTTATAATGATATGACAAGTTGCATATGGATTTTAATTTAAATTTCTTGTTATAAAAGGAAAAAGAAATATATATATATATATAAGCCCAAGACTTGAAAAGAAGAAAGTTGTGTATTGTGAAATGAAAAGATGTTATGAGAAGAATAGTGAATATTAGATTTTGTTTTGAAGTAGGAAAATAAACAATTAATTATTTCAATTTTAAAAGATATTTTATAATATATATATATATATAAAATAAAGAATAGTAAAAAAAAAGAGATTAAATATGAGTTATCAAAATGAAAATACTACTTATATATTGTATGTTAAATAAATATACATCTCCACCATAAGATAAATACAATATGTTAACAAAATACATATATATATACAACAATTTGGACATATAAATATGCTATAGTTCTTTTTGTTATTCAGAGAAAAGAGAGAAGATTAAAAGAAGCCTCTAACAAAAGAATATATAAATAAATAAAATATTTTTATGCCACTTAAAAAAAATTAAAAATCCCACCTCCTTTCACTTTATAAATATAAATACAATAACCGGTTTGAAAATCTGAACAACATAAAATAAAATAACACAACAATCCTTTTATTAATAAAACAAAAGAAATATTTTGCAGACTTTGCATTTTGGCAGCAGAGAGCATATGATAGTTGTAGTCAAACAAATAAATTAAATAGAATAGAGAGTGAGATTTAGACTGAGCATTTTTATATGCAAATCTCTATCAATCTATAATTTGCAACCCTTGAACCAAATGCCCTATACTCATCTGCCTATATCATGGATTAACCCTTCCTTGTGCCAAAATAACACAAATATGCAGGATATTCATAAATAAATTTTTATGTTGAGGAATCAAAACAATATGTTAACCTCTAAATTAAAACTGTGTTTTTTTTTTAAAATATGGCTGCAATGAATAAACTATCTTTTTTTAAGTCCATGTAAAATTAAAAAAATAATAATAATAAATTCATAGGTGGATCTACAAAGCAGTATGCATCACAACAACAAATAAAAATAAAAATAAAAACATAGAACATTGGGTTCATCTGATTGTAGGCCATCATGTTCTATAGAATCAGATCTACACAACAGGACAACAAACAAAGTATTTGAATAATGAAAATCTCGTAGATCCATATAATGAAAAACATGCCCAGTTCCCATTTGACAGCCAGAAAAATAAAAATCTAACATTTAATAAGAATGGAAGTTAATAAATATTTTATTTTAGTAGGGTGGCTGAGGCATCAAACCCCATTTAATGGTTGAATTTATCCAGCTAAGGTCAGTCCTTATTACCTCATATGTAAATTAGGATTCACAATTACTTTTGAGTACTTTTTACTTAAAAGATAAAAGTAAATTAAATATAGTAAGAATGGGTGATAGTTATAGATAAATAATAATAATAATTTATTTTTTATATTTAATTTTTTTATTTTTTTATTTTTTAAAAGGAAGGGGTAAAATTTTTTATTCAATCAAAACTAAAGTACAAGGGGCCCACCAGATCAAGACCACCACAAAAACAACCACCAACAACATTACATATTTCTGTCTTCCACTGATAACCTCTCTAGGGTCGCAAGATGATCAGAAGGTAACTCCTCCCTTCCACTAATATCCCAGCCATCCACATTCTCAGAGGCCCATTTAGCCAGACAATCCGCCACTCGGTTCCTCTAGGGATATGACAAAAGGAGGCAAAATCCAGAGAACTAAAAAGACTCAGAATTTGTTTAACAACAGAGACTAATTTCCAACTAACATCATCCAAACTCTGGTTGTTCAGCATATCCACAACAATTTGAGAATCAGACTCACAAATGATCCTCTTCCAACCTAAAGAGCAACTATGCTCAACTGTAATCTTAATAGCAAGGGCCTCCATCAGATTATTAGAGTGCTAACCTTTGTAAATAGAGAAGAAAAACATCGCACCACCATCATTACCTCTACCAATACCCCCAACACCAGCATGACCAGGGTTCCCCCGAGAAGAACCATCAGTATTAATCTTTAGGACCCCCACCGAGGGAGGCATCCACCTCCCATCCCGACAGACCCGTTGCTTGACATGACGGGGTCTTCTTCTGGCAATGTTGCCCCTTCCACTATCCCCCAGGTTCAAATTCTGCAAAATAGCAAGATCACCAGGATCAGTATTTTCCGACATATAACACTTAGCAAAAATAGTCTCCTGAAGCCTCCTAATTATCTTCTTCCACAATTGAAAACTTCCCAATTTGGAGCCACAGAAGACTCTACGGTTCCTCTCCAGCCAAAGGTTCCAGAGAATGAAAATAGGCCCAACAGGCTAGGCCACTTGCAGGAAAGAAGTCTTCGTTGGAGGCCTACCCAAACTCTCCCAAAATTCAATTAGGGAGATAACATGAATACAACCATGATGCCAAGCCTCCCACCATCTATGACATATCTCTCTAGAGAAAGGGCAGAGAAAGAACAAGTGGGAGGTACATTCCTCACTATACGAACAAAAGAAGCAAATAGAAGGTCCCTAAAAACCTCGCTTGCGAAGATTTTCCCAAGTGAGGCACTTCTTTTGAGCTACCAACCATAAGAAAAAATTGCATTTGGGCCAAGAAAAGTTGTCCCAAACCTTCTTCCACCAATGCACTTCAACCAGACCATGTAAGTTCCTATCAAGCATAGCATAGCCTTGAGCCACCATAAATTTACCTTTTGGATTAGGGCTCCAAGCCAAAGCGTCCCTCTCATTAAGGGAGTTACAGAGCCTGCCCTCCAAAACTCTAGAAAGAACACCCCGATCCTCATCAAAGCCACCCATAGGCCACTCCTATGGGTCCTTCAAACAAGCCACCACCGCCTAACCAATACACTTGATAGTTTTATAATGCTCCACCTTGATCCAACCAGCGTCAGAAAAAATATGGCAAAGAGGTTGAACCTGAGGGAAGCTAGAAAGAATGGGAGAGTGGCCATCCCAAGAGTCCTACCAAAATAGAGCTTTAGAGCCTCTATTACAGATCCAGAAGAGACCCTCCTTAATCAGCTGAGCACCCTTCTTGAGGGTATCCCAAATGCAAGAACCTTTACCCAGCAAAGCAAGTCGCGGCACATCAAGGCTATCAACACCAGGAAAATACTTGTGGGCAAGAATCTTAGCCCAATCCTAATCCTGATTGTTACACCACCTCCAGTACTGCTTGGCCGCCAAGGCTATGATAGCAAGAGCCATAGACCTAAGACCCAGGCCCCCAACATGCTTTGGCCTGCAGATAGACTCCCACTTGACTAAACTCTACTTTGAGGAAAGAAGGTTGCCTGACCAAAGAAATTGCCGAGACAGAGCATCAAATTCTCGCACAAAGGTGGAAGGGGGAACTTGCACACAACACCTATAAATGGGGAGAGACTGCACCACCGTCTTTAGAAGAATCACTCTCCCAGTAGACGATAACCATCTATAAGTCCAATGACTAACCTTACTTCAGAATTTATCCAAAATCCCCTACCAGTAAGCTCTACGCTGAGATCCCAAAGCCAAAGGGACCCCAAGGTACAACAACGAAAGAGAAGCGATCTAAAATCTAAGGATCCTAACAATCATGCCCTAGATAAGCCGAGGAGTATTAAAGAAATAAATAGTGGATTTGTTGTCATTAATACACTGACCATAAGCCTTCAAGTAGATGTCTAAGGCTCTCCTAAAGTTCATTGCCTCACTAATTCTAGCCAAGCCCATCAATCCAGTATCATCCACAAACTGAAGATGAGAGTAGGAAGGAAGATAATTGTTCCATCTCCAACCTTGGATAAGACCCTACCTCACCTGAGATTTAATAAATCTTCCAATACCCTCCGCCATGATAATGAATAAATAGGGAGATAAGGGGTCCCCTTGTCAGAGTCCCCGGGAAGCACTAAAAAAATCTGAAGGTGCCCCATTAATGAGAATTGAGAAGGAGGATGAGGTCACACAACTAAGAACCCAATTCACCCACTCCTCCTAGAAGCCAAAAGCCAAGAGAATTTTATGTAAGAACTCCCAACTCACCCAATCATAAGCTTTAGCCATATCCAGCTTAATGAACATAGCCCTCTCCTTAGAGTTAGCCATCGAATGGATAGCTTCCATAGCTATCATAACACCATCCAAAATTTGTCTTCCTTCAACAAAGCCACCCTACTCAGCAGAGATAAGAGTACCGAGGAGTGGTTTGAGCCTCTCAACAATCAACTTTATGATGATCTTGTAAACAACATTACATAACGCAATAGGCCTGAAGTGAGCCAGCTGATTAGCCTCCTCCTTCTTAGGAATGAGAGCCAAGAAAGTAGAATTCATGGACTTGAGCATCTGTTTGTTTCTATGTGATTCCTAAACCATATTTCCCAGAACTCCTGAAAGAACTCAATCGGAAACCCATCTGGGCCAGGAGCCTTACCTTTTTTCATATTAAACACCACTTTCTCCAATTCAGGTAACAATATAGGACATAAGAGCGCCCCATTCATCTCAGCAGAGACCAGGTGAGGAATACAATCCAAGATGGCCCATTCCTCATCCCCAGCAGCAAGATCCTCCCTAGAAAATAGGTTAGAAAAATAATTGCCCGCTTCCCTAGAAATATCAGAACAGGAAGAGAGTTGAGCCCCTTCAGGCGAAACAAGGGAGGAGATAGAATTCCCCTGCCTCTGAGCCTTAACCGAATTATGAAAGAATGCAGTGCTCCTATCCCCCTCCTGAAGCCACTCAATATGAGATTTTTGCTTCTAGAAGATCTCCTCATGAAGCTCCCACTCTTCTAAGCCTTTAAGAGCCAAGGACTCAGCTTTACTAAGAACAGAGGTCATCCCATGGTCCCGAATCTGACGAGTGATTTTATCTAGCTTGGACTGAGCACCCATCTTTTGAGCATGCAAGTTCCCAGAACATTGTTTATTCTAGATCTTGAGCCTGTACTTGACATGTTGAAGCCTCTTACTAAAAGTAAACATGGTTGTCCCATGTGCAGGCAGCCCCTCATTCCACCAATCCATCATAAGATCATGCAGAGACTGATCTCTTAACCACATCAACTGAAATTTGAAAGAAGAATTCTTGGTGGCTCCATAAGCAATAATAGAGAGCTTAATAGGCCAGTGGTCAGAGCCCCTCCAATCAAGAATTTTAGAACTGGTAATCAACCTACTGTTCATCCAATAGTAGGAGACCAAAAATCTATCAAGCCTTTCAAAGATAGACTCAACACCACATCTCCTATTATTCCACGTAAAGACACCATTGGTGGGCTTCACATCAATTATATTCAAGGAAACAATCATATCCCTAAGCAGATTTGCAGAAGGGTCCAACCTAGCTGACCCACCTTGTTTTTCATCCAAGCAAGTAATAGCATTAAAATCACTAGCCATAATCCATAGGAGAAATGGGTCTAGGGCCTAGATAAATCTGATGTGAGCCCAGAGATTTGACTTACCTGAAAGATCAATAGGAGCATAAATATTGGATAAAAGACACCTCTCTCCAATCTCTAAACTAGAGGCAACCAGAGAGATGGAAGACCAACTAGAAACCCACCATAAGGGGAAAACTTTCCTCGGGTTCCAGAAGCAAGCCACCCCCCAGAACTATTCAAAGCCCCCACCCCCTACCAGTTGCCCTAGGGCCAGATCCACGAAGCACAGTTAGCCAAACCATCCACTATAAGCTTGGTCTCCTAAACAAAGACCACATCAAGAGACTGAGAATCAATTAGTCTACGAGCAGCCTTTTGTCTAGGGATGTCGTTCAACCCCCTTACATTCCAAGATAAGACAATCATTTATAGGGGTGGGAGAAGTGAGAATCAATGGGTTTCACAAACCCAGACTCAACCAAAGTATCACCCATAATCTTGACCTTCTCTTGATTAGTCTTCCTTCCAATCCTTGATGGTTTATCAAGAGGCCCCTTTTTAAAGGATTTTTGCTATAAACCTAAAACAAGAGGAGCTTTGTTACCCTTCATAGAATTTGAAGCCCCCTTAGGAGCAGGGGGTTCAATAGCCACTGCATCAGAACCCTTTGAAGCTTGAGACCCCTCGAGAACCCTGACATCCAGAGCCTAAGAAGAAAAATTTGTAGCCACCTGTTCAGCCTGAAGAACCCCTGAAGATAAAATATGACCCTCATTCTTTGCATCCTCATCTTGACCTTCATGCAAATCCTTAACCTCAGAAGAGAGCTCAGCTGGAACACCTTCCTCTTGGACCAAATCCTCAAGAACATCAAACTTGTTAAAAGTGCCATCATTCTGTCTATCCAACTAGGTTCTTTTCTTGCCCTTGCCTTTGTTATGGGAACTAACCGGAATAAAACCCTCATTATCTGCAGGTTCCTTAGACAAAGGAGCCTTCCCCTTGTCCCCCTTAGGAGGTCCAGAGGTACCCAAGGGGGAGGATTTATTTTTGGGACATTTGCAGTGTAAATGACCATATTCATGACAAATTCTGCATCTAAAAGGTAGGGTCTCATAATCTAGCTGTTGGATCCAAGAAGAAGATCCCATGCAAATTTCCATAGAATCTGGTAACGGATTATTTAAATCAACTTCTACACAAATACAAGCAAAAGAAATTACCCTACAATCTTGATTTTGTGTAGCCGATCCCACCGATTTTCCAAGAAGCAATGAGATTGAGTGAAGAATATCTTCCCTCCAGAATTCCAAAGGAAGCCTCGGCAAACAAACCCACACCAGAACCCGTGAGGGGATCTCTTCAGCCGAGTTGAAGCCCATGTGCCAAGGCTTGATGAAGAGCCCCACTTGGTTAAAGAAATATGGGCCTCCTTCAAAAGCCCTATTCCTATCTGACATGCTTGAAAAAATAACTAGAAATTAGTTATTAGCTGTCAAAATAATCTCCATATCACCTTCTGGGTTCCAAACCCGACATGCCCAAGAATCCAACATAGGTAGAGAAAGGCGGAGGCCCAAAAATTTGCAGATAAGGGCATGGTTAGACCAATATTCAACATCCTTCGAAACTTGCTTAGGTTGAATAACCAAAATAGGTCGGTCCTCGGATCTCTCCAAACATCCGTTTACTTTTTTGATTCGAAAAAACCCTTTTGAAGAGGAGACTCCATCCCTAGATTGGGATTTACCCATATGTTCCTTAAAACTGGGATGCAATGAAGAAGATGGCTCTACCATCTCCAAATCCCTAGAGGGAGCTTGAGAAGAATCTAGACCACGATTCTCCATGGCCCAGCGAACCAAAGCATCAACAGAAAGAGGATGAGATTGGGCAGGCGACCCATAGTCTCAAACCGCCACACTCCTCCTGCCGAGGACACACCACACACAAAAGACCAGTCAAAAAATGCCCACCCGCAGGCCAGAACAGATCAGACCCCCCTGCCCGACCGAAGAACAACCCCTACAGCAAAATAAACCCCCCCCCACCAGCAACAGATAGCTTGCAGCTCGAGCACGGGCGCCAGAAGAAGAATAGGCTAGGGCACGCGGGCCCTAGCTCGCATCAGTCCTCCACGCAACGCCATCAATAATAATAGTAATTTAATAATATGTTTGATGAGTAATTATTTTATTTAAAACTTTATAATAGTGAAGGGTTATATTTTGAATATAATAATAATAATATTACCCAACATGTTTATATAGTTGATACTATTAATAGTTAAGTGTCCATTCTTATAATAATAATAATTTTTAAAATTATTCTTAAACAACAATATTATTCTCCAAAGGGTGAAATTGTAAACTATGACATTGATTATACATTAATGTTATTGTTATTCACATTTAGTTGTAAGTTAAACAAAAAAAAATACTATTGTTTCTAATGATTTGATTTTGGAGCAAATAATGTATTAATAAATGAATAATAACAATATTATTAAGATGAAATATTATTTAAATAATGTTAATATTGGAGTTAATTAGATAGGAACATTATTGTTACCAATATTGGATAAGAACTGATTTATTCAAATAACAATATTCCTATGTTTAAGAGTTTAAAGTGTCAATTAAATAATGTAAATAATAGCATTGTTTAAAATTGACTAGACAATAACGATTAAGTGTTCGAATTATCATATCTTCATTGTAAGGTCAAATTGTCACTATTGAGATTTTAATAAATATTTTTTTAACTTTCTGCTTTTTAACAAATTAATATTTAAAAATTTCTTCCATTTTAAAATGAATCTTAGTTATTAAACGTATGGGAATTACCCCAATCATAGGTGGATTCCACTAGTAAACTCATGGATAAATTTCTTGGTAAACTAATTGAGCTAATTATGCAAAAAAAAAAATTATATAAACAAGAAAATTGGTGAATTAAACTGTAATTTTGTCAAATTAATTTTGTAAAATAATATTTGTCCTTCATTAAGCCCAAGGGAAGCTAAGGTGTGTTTTGGAACTATAGCAAGTTGACCCTCAATTCTAAACCTTAGTCTTCCCAACCCTAGGAGGGTATAAGTAATTAATTGCATAGTTAACTTTGCACTTGAATTAAGAAGTGACTTCATCGAGGTGTTCATCTCATACAATGTTTAGTGTATCACTATGAACACTTAGAGTGTTAATTTGCCTAATTATGGGTTTAAAAAAAATAGTTGGGTTTTTTCTAG
This sequence comes from Sequoiadendron giganteum, assembly GCA_007115665.2. NCBI lineage: Eukaryota > Viridiplantae > Streptophyta > Pinopsida > Cupressales > Cupressaceae > Sequoiadendron > Sequoiadendron giganteum. The sequence continues at coordinate 441,694,636 of CM021104.1, forward strand.
CATAAATTTTGGGCATGACAATTTATACAATCAAACTCCTATGTACGACTCCCTTCACTTGTCAAAGGACAATAGCATTAATATGAATGCCAATATGTAATGTGACACGTTAGGTAGACCTACTATGGATGGGCTAGAGGATACATCTAATATGGGTGAGTATGAGAAAAACTATTTCAATTTTTATATTGTAATAGGAATGGTAGTTAAACTTTCCCATTAATCAACTTCTACCACCTCATATACTTTCTAAATTATTTTTTTCTTTTTTGTTCTATTTAGCATTTGAATTTTTGGAAAGGAGTCCTTGTCGATGACTGTCTTTCGTGAGTGTAAACACAATGGAAGGTATGGTTGCAATTTAACAACTATACATATAGGTAAGTCCTTTTTTTGGTATGAAGTTTTGTAATAGCATGCTTCCATATAAAATTTTGACTATGATGACATGTTGATGTCGGCCAACGTGCATTCAATCTGGTGCTTTTCAAAGAGTTATTGAGGAGTACAAAAACTTACATTAGTGAACCCCCGTATATAGGTAATCATTCCCTCCTTTAAATGATGTATTTTGTAATGTCTTATAGATGACTTTTGTAAGATGATTCTTTTAACAAGTTGTTTTTAAATTTTTTTTATATTTTGACATAAGAATTTCATGTCTCCTCCCAACTGATTCTCATTTTCTCAACTTAGATCTAATTTTTTCTTTTCCTTATCATCTATTTTCACTTGTATTTATTCCATAGAATTCTTAAGTTCAAGAATCTTTGAATTCATTTGGTCAACTACACTTATAGCATCATCTCTCACTTTCTTTGCATGAACAAATTCTTGTGCAATACAAAACCTCTTGGTTTTATCCACTTCTACATTGCCATTTTACCATTGCACATACTTCACATGCACCTTCCTCAACTTCTCAAGAGAAGGAACAATCTCTTCAGTCAATACGTTATCTATCTCATTCACTTTGGTCTACTTCTTTTCAAATTTTTTCAAAGAAGATTATTTTTTTATTCTGTAATAACCCATGCTAGTTACTACTTAAATATTAATTGCAAATGACATTTCTGAATATTAAATTTTAAAGACATAACTTAAGAAGCTATTTTCAATCATAGCAACACATGTCCAATTAAAATATGAGTCATAATATATATTCATTTCCAAATGTCAATTACAATATCCAAGTTGACTTGGCTCATTGCGCCACAAAGTCAATACAATATACAATTTACATCAACGATTACATCATATTCCTTTGATAACTTGAAAAATTCCAAGGTTTCCTTTTGATGCTCACCTCCTCTGGTGAGCAAGAACATGGCTCAAGCGCTTTACCGCCCAACCACAAAGTTTATGCTTACCCGAAATTCTTCCTACTCAAAGAATACCCAATCCTGCATGAAAATTTTAGCAAGAGAACAATCTACAAGATGGAATTTGGTGCATGCCCAAACATCAACATGCATCTCTATCTATGATTAAAAAAAATTGCAAGATCTATGCTAGGAATGGCAGAGATTGTCATCACATATAAGTCCATACATACATAATGGGCTAACTAATTGGCCAAGCATGAAAATTTAGTTGCAAGAACAAAAGATAGGTTTTGGATAAAGAAAAACCTATACCCTTTGTACTCCATTTCAGCACCCATCCCAGAAGGTAACTTTCAACAACATAATTATATCCCTTAGCAACTATCTACCATCTAGCAACATCTACCCTCTAGTAGCATCTACCCTGAGGTGCTCTAGTCTACTTAGGTGTTTCTATTATGCTAAACAAAGAGAATATTATTTATTCACATATTAACGGAAAAGTAATTTAGTCTACTTATTCAACAACTCGAGAAATTCATAAAGATAAATCAAGTGGTTCTATTCATTTCATCATCCATATAGTTTATACATTAAATGATCACATGATTGCATTCAATGTATTCTACCACTTCATATTTAATGCAATTCAATATTCAATAGAGAAAAAAAAAGTAACAAAAGAATGTATGTCGTGCAAGTATGTGTATATATGTAGACGAAGGTCTATGTGCATACACATATATGTGCCAACTTTAGTTAACATATTTGTGTATACATTTTGAAATAAATACCATTATAATAGATTGATTTCATTCAAATTAATGTTATAGATTGTTATACCATCTAATAGTTTTACAAGATGTAAATTTACCTTTTCATAGAAAGAAGATGAAAAGTTTTGTTTGAAACAGTTACTACATACTAGTACATTGTTTGTATCAAATCCATGTCGTTTGCATAAGTTTACAAGTTATTGTGCTGATGTGTCTCATTAACAGTTTCAAGTTAACCAGTATAACATGGGTGATCCCACAATACTAGTTTACAATTTTTGGCCAAACTAGACATTGAAATATTTTTTTCTAACTAAATCTTCACTTTCGGGCACCTATAGCGGCTAAACCATGAGTAATTTGAAGATGATCCAAACTAGTGATTTGTGGAATTTTATTTGTAGATTCTAAATATGTTTTTTTCAAAAAAATTGGAATCAGATTGCACTTCTTTTTCCATCTTCAAAAACTAGTTTTTTCAATAAACAACATTTTTAAGGATTGACGCTCACCGTATACAACATAAATTTTTTTCCATGAAGGATAAAATTCTATTTTTTTCGAATTTAGATTTGTAACTATGATATCTAGTGCTTCCAATTGGTCTCATAGTGTTTTATTGAATATTTTTTCCCTAATCAGGTTTCGAAGTCAAACCAATTACAATTCAGATATAGGCGGACTGTATACAATGTAACTTTTTTTGTATGTATTGAAATTCAATTTTTTTTTGTTGGATCAAGGACTTCAATATCTAGTGCACTCATATTTTTCAATTTTTGTTCTGATAATCTACTATTTTTCCACATGTGCAAAACAAAGAACTTGATTTTCAGTGAAAAACCTATGTTTAATAAAACAAAAAATAAATACAAATAAAACCAAAACATATTAAAATTATATTCATTGGATAGCTCATTCTAAGGACTACTATCATCCAGTTGGGTATGTGAAGTATCCTCCATTTTCATCCTCAACTCGAGCTTCGAAGCACAAAATTTTTGACCTTTTTGTGCCTGAGGGGGAGAAGGGGGAAAAGGGGGGTTCGCTCGAACCAAGGTTTGAGCAAACCCCCTTTCCACAAACCTTTTCTTTTGGATTTTTTCCAGGAATGGTGGGCCCCATTATTAAATGGGCTCACTCGAACCAGGGTTCTAGTGAACCCTCTTTTGGTTCGCTTGAACCAATAAGTTTGTTTGAACCCTAAAAACCATTTTTTTTTGCATGGGGTCATTTTTTGCAACTTTTCCTTCTTCACTCGAATTGTAAACCACTTTTGTGGGTTTACCCACATGTAAACGATCATTGTTTCTATCATTCTAGATATACAAATATTTAAACAATACTAGTATCCTTTTTGTACAAATTAAACAATCGAATGACATGCTTTTCATTTTGAAACCAAAATATATATGAATCTGGAATTTTTTTATTATTGTTTGGGTTATGGAGAAACTCATGCTTCTATTGATGATAGTTATAAAATATATGTTCAAGCCACTATCATTCTAAATAATGATTACTAGTTGAATGACTGTGTGGTTTTTTTATTATCATTAGCATTAGCCAAACCTTGATGAATGTCGATCATCGGCCTACATTGTTCAATGAAAATGCTATTAAGAATTGTTCATGGTAATTGTTCTATGGAACGATTCGAGTATCGTTCTAGGAAACGATATTGTGCATGCAATAAGGACCGGTGAATACAAATATTATGAGCATTTCATGTAAGCAACGTTAATGGAAATCATTTTGATGAACGATTAAATCTATGTTCAAATGGCATACTACTAATCAATCTTAGAGATCGTGCCAACATAATAAAAAATGGAACGATATAATTGTTCGACCATTGTTCATTGTGAACGATGCATCATGCTTTAATAACAATGAATACTACCCATCATTCTATGAATTATTATTTTAACCCACACACCTATATGTTGTGGCATACCTTTTTGGCCTTGTCAATAGGGAGGATAACAACGGAGAAACTATCATTTTTCTTAGAAGGAAATGATAATGATTTTTAAATCATTTTAAATAAAAAAATACTTTGGCTATCAGATTCAATCAAATAGCCATTGGAAATGGTAAATAAACATACATGCAAGAATGTAAGAGAGGGGGACCAAACACTACAAGGCCCCAGGTCACAAAAGGCCAAGAGCGGAAAGGCTGCCCTAACTTACCTCAGTTAAAAGGAAGGTTAGGATAGAAGGGATGAGAATGATGAAGACTATGAAGTCCTTCGATCACTCTACAATCCCGATAAATAGAAAGAGACTAGATGAGTCAGAATCCAAAGTCAACTCTATGTCTCAAGTAGCTCTTTGTCAGAGGACAGAAGTGCGGTTCTGCGACGACAGCGTGATGCACTGGTGTCTCACAAGTGCGTTGGTGTTCGTACGGCCAGGGAACCAAAAAGATGAGATTCAAACTCTAAAGGAGAGTCTAGCAACCTAGTTTAGAGGTTTCTAAAGTGATAGAACAATATTCAGAAGAGTGAAATGCAAATATTGATATGATAAAGGAAGTATATTACCGCAAGGGTGATGAAGACAATTTCGCACAACAGTTTTCTCACCAGCTTGCTTCAAGCTCTCTCCACCTGCACACAGAAAAAGGGGGGAGTGTTGGGGCTGTTTAGGGGTTTGTCTCAGTCATACCCCCATTTTGGTGTTTCCACCTCCACGAATAGCCAATTTTTCAACAATAGGAATAAAGATAAAGAAAGGAATACAAGCTACGTAAAAAAAATACACTACAAAACAATACATGCTTACTCAACCAAAGATGATAGAGAAGATTAGAGGAGCTTACCACCTCCATCCAAAGTGCTCAAGGCTTGTGGAGGAGAAAATGAGAGGAACTCAAGCCTCTTTTGTAATGATGTGTTTCCTACGCTTGCACTATCATAGTGGAGTAGTGGATTGTTGCAATGGAGTGAAAATTGTTGCTACAAAGCTTATGGATGGATGCTTAAAGCATAGAGAGATTGTGCTAGCTTGTGAAGAAGATCAACTAGCTTGAAAATGGAAGAAGAGATGAAGAATATGAAGGAGAGGATGAAAAACGGCCATATTCGGGTTGGCCAGCCGAAGAGGGGCATTACTCTTCGACTTCCAATCAAACGTGTAACCTCTTTGTAGTCTCTAGCCATAGGAATCTGCCAAGGACATAAGCGCACCATGCATACATCTTCTCACCACACAGGCGTCTCTGGCAGAAACGCCCCCACTGACACTCAAAACAGGCACCAAGTATGATGTGGATAGTGGGCTTAAGTGGAATTAAGCCTCTACCTTAGGTTTTCTAAAGTGCAAGGGGGTACAAGGGAATTTGCGTTAGGGGTACAAATTCACATTTATACATTTTTCCCCCACTTTAGCAAGAACGAGTACTGATGAGTGCTTCGGTAAAGTAGAGTAGTATAGGAGTAACAAAGTAAGAGCATTATACCTAAACCGATGAGGAAGTAGAGCATGATCTGGCGAACTTGGAAGTGCAAGAGAGGACTCTGTAGTCCCACAGAACTACAAAGCTGAAGTATGAAAACACCTCATAGGCCCATGGTCCTGCAAGGAAGTAATCCTCCAAGAACTCTCACATGGAGGAGACCGAGAAAAAGGACCTTACAGACCCACAAACCTGCAAGGAAGATAGCCCCCAAGAAATCTCACATGAAGGAAACCAAGTAAAGGGGACTTCGCAAAGTCAGAGATGGCGACATGTTTACTCGCAAATAGAACATGTCAGGAAGCAGTCGTGCAGACCAGTGAACGGATAGTCACACAAACCGTTGCTAAGTTGTAAGACTTTCAAAGGGGTCCCTCAGGAACCCTTCAAAAGGAAGGAGGGTCCACTCAAGGGACGTGTTGTTTGAAGAGTGAAGTCTAGTTAGGCTGCCCCCAAGTTAGACATAAGGATGCAAAGTAGGTCTAGTCGGGATGCCCCTAGACTAGATACAAAGAAGTGAAACCGGTCTAGTCGGGTTGCCCTCGAGCTAGACATGAAGAAGTGAAACCGGTCTAGTCGGGCTACGCCCGAGCTAGATGCCATAGAACTTGTTGAAAGCTTTCAAAAGGGGTCCCTTAGGAACCTGGCATGAAAAGGAGGGGTCCACTCAAGGGACACACTGTTCAGAAGCTATCATCTTCTTTCTCAAATTGATTCATCATCAAGGAATCTTTTCGAAAGATGTTCACTTCATCAAGGAATTTGAAAGGAAGGAGATGTGCCCACATGAGGGGAAGACTAAGACCATTCCCACTTCAGAGGAGGCTTTCCAAGTCCTTTCTTTACGAACCCATGATGAAGGAAACACGTTCTATTAGGGTTTCAAGACAAGAATACAATTCTAATAAAGAGGTGTATGAAGGATCTTCGAGAAAAGATTCGTTCGACAACGAATGCATTTTCTAAAGATCATGAAATTTAGAAGTAACATTTTCACACATGAAAGGGACAACTCAAGCAAAGAAGAGAGAAAGATAAAGAGAAAGCAAAAGGAAAAGGGAACACAAACATAGAGCATAGGGGGATCTAGTTTTTGCGGGGTCAGATCTGCCTTTATTTATATTTAGTAGGTAACTGCGGTGCAAGGAAAATGATCATCAATCCCTAGCCAAATCAAGAAGAATGCACAAAAGACAAAGTAAAAATAGAAAATTGGGTCAACATAGAAGGAGGCCTAAATGATCTTGATGCTTTGCATCATCCCCAATTTGTCAAAATTCAATCATAAACATGGAAGAATGGAGATACACATAGAGGAAGGTTTACAACATAAAAACCACACCTGTATCTAAGCACCAACATGGGTGATGAGGGTCATCCAGACACATATAGCACAATCACGGTGGGAACATGTCACAACATAAACACACATCTAATCTAAAGATCAGGAAGGGCATCTCCCCCTAACACTCATCGACCAAGAGATCATCAGCTTCCCACTCTAGGTCATCGTAGGGGGAAGGGTGACGAGCCTGCAACGGTGTAATGTTAAGGGGGGGAGCTTTCGATCCTCCTGCAACAAGGGCCAAGGCAGAGGGACCAGTAAGGTCTCCATCGCTCAACTCTTATGGGTCTAAGGTTAGAGACTTTGTGAAGATTATTGACAGGGTCATAACTTCATCCACCGAGTTACACATACACTTGATGGGAGTGCCATGTTTCACCTTGATGGATGGAGGAGTTCGCACCCAAGGTTCACCACTAGGCTCATCGAGAGACTCGAAAGCAGTGATAAACTCAGGGGAGGTAGGAACTGGTTCCATCACTAGGACATAACAAGTCAGCGCGGGGTCACCTTTCCAAGGAGGCAGGCTCTTCTTATGTCCTCTATTGTTGGAGGGGCCACACTCTACCTTCTTCTTCGTTGGAGGAGGTGCACTCCCCATAGATGAAGCAAGGCAGGTAGAAGAGGGGAAAATCGCAATGGATACAACCAAAGTATTAACTATATCCATGAGTTTCAGGAAAGGTGAGACATCCAAAATGGAATTCAGTAGAGGCGGCTCTGCAGAAGGAGTGATAAACACCTGCACCTTTCCAGGCATATGTACGCTCACAACGGGAGTCGAAAGAGATTCAGAACTAGTTAGATCAGAGGCAGAAGAGGGGAAAGAGGAGGCCACAGTAGGAGGTGATGTCTTCTCTTCCTCCTTCTGCAAGGAGGCTTGTTCAACCAGGAGAGCCTTTCACTGACACTTGCATTCATGCGCAAGGCAGTTCCTATGACTCTTCGAACCAGAAGCTGGATTTTGTGACGGAACAAAAGGATTCTGCTCATCAATGGGAGTTTCCTCCATGGTTGTTTCTAGTAGAAGGGTAGACTCTTGAATGGGAGTAGAAGGAGTAGGTTCAAAAACAGTGGGAGGAATCGACTCTACCACCTTAAAGGTGGATCCTTTCCTATTCGGGGGAATAGGAAGAGGTTGAGGGGAAAATTCTCTCTGTGAGCCTTTCGTTCTACCATACAAATAATACCAGGGTCTTGGGGACCCATTACGGAGATCTGATATCTTGATCTTCGGCCTTCGCCAAGGAGACATCATCGGACTCAACGGGTAGAACCCGAGCTTGTTCATCCAATACTCTTCCCAAGACAGGGAAGTAGATGAGTCAGCCCAAGCGGGAGCGAGCTTCTCCTTTCCCTTTTGGGGGGAGGAGGCAGTCAAATGCTCAACTATAGGAGGGGTCAACTTTAGTTTTCTCTTGCCTCTGGTCTTATACTTCACATAGTTCTTGTAAATTAGGTTTGTTCTTTGTGGGATCAGACGAATGGGAGAGGGCCAAAAGTGATCCAATGAGTATCTCCCATGAGATACCATAGGCTGATATCTAGTATCATGCACTACATACATGACACCCTCATGGGAAAACTTAAGGCACCTATGAATCATGGAGGGGATCCCATTCATGGAAGCCAACCAAGGTATGCCTAGCTTCACTCTAAACAAGTCCGACTCAGGAATAACATTGAAAACTATGTCTACATTCCTAGGTCTGACCAGGATGGATAATGTTATCGATCCATAAGGTTCAAGATAAAGTCCATCATGCGTACGGATGATGGATTTTTTTTCGTACTCCTCCCTTTGTAGGCAATTTAAGAGTAATGTCTCCTCTGTTATGATGTTCACTCTACTCGCAGGGTCGACTAAGACCCCTATCATAATGTTACCATTAAGGTGAGTGAGAATATACAAAAGAGAAGGTTTTCTATTGGCCGACACATCTTGCAAAGTAAATGTCACATCCGGTGATTTGGTCACAAGATGAGGGGAGGAAGTAACAACGACCATGTTAACGTATGCCTTGGGGCAAGAAAAAAAATCTAAGGGATCGATAATCATGTTGGCAGAGTGTGACAGAAACAGGTCTGTGTATATCTGCAAGTCACCGTTAGCTTTCACCACCGGTTTTTTCATGTTTTGTTTACTCCCATCAAGACGGATAGTATCATCCTTGATGTGGTGATGTATCTCATGGCGCAGGTGCATGCAACCTCAGTATCATGTCCGTTAACTCAATGGTACTGACAATATGTGTTTTCTTCATACCAGTTAGGATATGGTTCCCTAATTGGTTTAGGGGGTGGTAGGGTAAGGATCCTATCCTTCACCAACTTCTGCAAGATGGAAGAATAATATTTTGATAGTTTCATAAACTTTCGATCGTGTCTGAGGTCGTTGTTATCCACAACGGCTACCACATTCGCAATAGCTTTACCTCTTCTAGAGATTGACCTGATAGATCTCCCTTCAGAATGGAAGTGTGAGGGAGGACCCCAGAACTAAATCACCATCTATTGGTATGCTTGTAAAGCCACACACAGATGTTGGAAAGAATGATACTTCATGAGGGCGAATTTCTCTTGCCAATGTCTTTGTAAATTCCCTATGAAGACCTTTTGTACATCAGAGTCAGGTAATGGATACGAGATCTGTGAGAAGAGTGCTTGGTATTGCACTATAAATTATGTAACCTTCTCATTGTCCCCTTGTTTGCACTGAAAATGGTTTGAGAAGATCATCTTTGGTCTAATATTGTCTTGGAACTGTCATTGGAACTGGTTCACAAGCTGATCGAACGTGAAGATGGAGTTATCAGGCAACAAATAGTACCAATCCAATGTTGTATGTTTGAGGGATTGGGGAAATAGCTTCACCATCAACGCATCATGATGGAAGAAGTTTGTGCACAAGGCATTGAAGGTGGACACATGTGTCTACGGGTCCCCTTTACCATCGTATTTTTCAAATTTGAGAATCTCCATCCCTTGTGAGAAAGGAATGTTTAGAATTGTAACCGACAATGGTCTGTGTCAGGAGAAGGGTTGGAAAATAGGCTGGGCTGAGGCCTGGGAAAGGTTCTCCAACTGATTCTGCATCTTCCCCATATTTTGAAGGAGGGTATTCAGAATAGGGTCATTAGAAGACATAGGACCACTAGAACCACCGCTGAAGCCACTGCCTAGACCATCGCCAGTGTGACTTCCACCATGACCACTGCCAGAGCCACCACTGATGTCACCGCCATGACCAATGTCGCCACCACCACCGATGCCGTTGCCACCATTGTGACTTTTGCCAGAGTCACTGCCAATTCCGAAGCCACCACCATGACTTCTGTCGGAACCACTTCCACCAATGTCGCCCCTACTTCCAAAGTTTCCACCACCAAATCCTTCACCTATCATCCCACCAAATCCTCCACCATCGGAGGTGGTGGACGGGGTGAAGTGGAAACCCAAAGGGTTCCTGTTTACTTTGATAGTTTCTAAACTTTCAAAAGTAGCAGGTATATTGATCAAAGTGACTGTGTTAGCTATATATATAGACGTAGGGGGCATCGACATCTCTAGTTGTCTTTCACGTTCATCAAAGAGGCCACCTCATGCCATGTGACTATGACTTGAGGGGGCGCATTCTTCAGCCAGACCAATGATACTAGCTAAGAGCTCTACACCTGTCCGATCTTTTCCCACCATGTATCTTATTTCATCGATAACTTTAGCAGCCCTAGCCATCTTCGAGTTTCCTTCCAAGTGATTTTCCAATGCCCCTAACCCTTTACCAAGGCTAATGATGTATTCGGAAGGGATACAGATGGCCTCATGCTCATCTATGAATGAGGAGGTCAGTGATGCAAGAGGGGTGGGGATGCGATCAATTTCGTCAAGAAACCTAGGTTCGCCTCGTGCTACATGTCGTTGTGCGGATAGACCAACTACAGAAACAAAGAAAAGGCCGGTAGTGAAACTAGAGGAGACCTTTTTTTTTCCATTAGAAGGTGTCATAGACTTCTTCTGATAATATGCCCAAAGGTTGTAGATTGGGTTGTAAAGCTCATAAAATTTCACAACACACAAGGGTACAATGACCAAGAGGTACAAGAGAAAAAGTTCAAGATGCCAACAAATGGATAGACGTTGGTTCACGTTAGGTTCACCAAAAATTTAAGAGAGGGGGACCAACCACTGCAAGGCCCTAGGTCACGAAGGCCAAGAGTGGAAATGCTTCCCCAACTTACCTCAGTTAAAAGGAAGGTTAGGATAGAAGGGATGAGAATGATGAAGACTATAAAGTCCTTCGATCACTCTGCAATCTCGAGAATTGGAAAGAACTAGACGATTCGGCCTCCAAAGTCAACTTTTTGTCTCAAGTAGCTCTCTGTCAGAGGATAGAAGCAAAGTTCTAGGATGACAACACGGTGCATTGGCGTCTCACAGGTGTGTTGGCGTCTGTATGGCCAGGGAACCAAAAATATGAGATTCAAACTCTAAAGGAGAGACTAGCGGCCTAATTTAGAGGTTTCTGAAGTGATAGAACAAGATTAAGAAGAGTGCAAAGCAAATACTGATATGATCTAGGAATTATATTATTGCAAGGGTGACAAAGATGATTTCGCACAATAGTTTTCTCGCCAACTTGCTTCAAGCTCTCTCTACCTGCGCACAGAAAAATGGGGAAGTGTTGGGGCTGTTTAGGGGCCTGCCTCAGTCAAACACCCATTTTGGTGTTTCCACCTCTACGGACAACCAAGTTTGCAATGATAGGAATAAAGATAAAGAAACAAATACAAGCTACATAAACAAAAGACACTACAAAAAACTATGTGCTTACTCAACTAAAGACGATAGAGAAGATTAGAGGAGCTTACCACCTTCGTCCAAAGTGCTCAAGTATTGTGGAGGAGAAAATGAGAGGAACTCAGGCCTCTGTTGTAATGGCATGTGTCCTACACTTACACTATCGGAGTGATGGAGTAGTGGATTGTTGCAATGGAGTGAAAAGTGCTACTACAAAGCTTATGGATGGATGCTCAAAGCATGGAGAGATTGTGCCATCTTGTGAAGAAGATTAGCCAACTTGAAAATGGAAGAAGAGATGAAGAATATGAAGGAGAGGATGAAAAATGACCATATTCAAGTCGGCCAGCCGAAGAGAGACGTTACTCTTTGACTTTCAATCAAAAGTGTAATGTCTCTACAGTCTCTAGCTGTAGGAATCTGCCAGGGACATAAGCGCGTTGCGCGAATGTCTACGCATCACGCAGGCGTCTCCGATAGAAACGCCCCCATAGACACCCAAAAAAAGCACCAAGTGTGATGTGGACTGCAGGCTTAAGTGGAATTAAGCCTCCACCTTAGGTTTTCTAAAGTGCAAGGGGGTAAAAGGGAATTTGTGTTAAGGGTGAAAATTCACATTTATACAAAGAAATATCAAATATAGGTGATAACAATATAACATACAGAGCATAACCATGAACGACTATCATGTCGATAGAAAGAATATACACAGATTTAGTCCATGCAAAGGGAGGCTGATAAGGCTCATAATACAAAGAAAATGATCGATATTTTACAGTGATGTCTTGGCTCTAAAGAAAAATGCATTTGCATTTAATGGAAATCAAATGATTTACCACTAATTCAAATGCAATCGACAAAAATGAAAGGAAAATGCAAGTTTCAAATATATTGTACTAAAAAATCAAGCATGTACACCAACAAGCATCGATTTTACCTCTATTTCATGGGATTTTCCTCTGATTTTTCCTTCTTTTCCAACTAAATCGATTCACTTTCCTTCCTTCTTCCTGATTCCTTGTCACCACTGCTAATCTCCTGCTGATTCCTTGCAAGTAATTTATTCTACCAAAATGGAAACCATGTTCTCCCTTACCTGTTCATTGCATTAAGGGGGGCATTTCATTTCATAATTGTCCTTAACTTAGTCGCCCATTACTGCATTTGAATATCTGGGCCTTCAATTCGAATGTAGACCACTCATCCGCAATATCTTCTTTTTGATATTATTAATAATTTTATTTTATTTTCATATGTTATCTGAATTTAACAATAGGGTGATCCCACAATAGTGGTTTACAATTTTTGGCCAAACTAGACACTGAAATTATTATTTTTAACTAAATCTTCACATTTGGGCACCTATAGTGGCTAAACCGTGAGGAATTTGAAGATGATGCAAATGAGAGTCTCATCACATTTTGTTTGTAGATTCTAAAAATATATTTTTCAAAATTTTTGGAATTAGATTACACTTCTTTTTCTATCTCCCACAAAAATTGGCTTTTTTCAGAAAACAACATTTTTAAAAAGTGACGCTCACCGTATACAACATAACTTTTTTTGTATGAAGGATAAAATTTCTATTTTTTTCGAATTTAGATTTGTAACTACGATATCTAGCACTTTCATTTGGTCTCATAGTTTTTTATTGAATATTTTTTTCCTTAATCAAGTTTCAAAGTCAAACCAATTGCAATTCAGACATAGGCGGACTATATACAACATAACTTTTTTTGTATGTATCGAAATTCATTTCCTTTTTAATGGATCAAGGATAATAAATAAAAATTCAATACCCAGCACAAACATATTTTTTAAAAAAATATTTTGATAATTTGCTATTTTTCCACATGTGCAAAACAAAGAGCTTGATTTTTGATGAAAAACCTATGTTTAATAAAACTAAAAAAACACATAGATAATAAAACCAAAACATATTAAAATTATATTCGTTGGATAGCTCATTCTGAGGACTACCTGATTCTAGTTGGGTTTGGGAAGATTCCTCCATTTTCATCCTCAACCCGAGCTTTGAAGTGCCAAAATTTAGGTTTTTTTGTGTCGCAGATGGGAGATGAGGGATAAGGGGAGTTCGTATGAACCCATAGGGGTTCGAGCGAATCTCTAGGGGTTCACTCGAACCCCTTTCCTATGCATTTTTTCCCTTATTTTGGCGGCCAAGATTCAAAGGGGTTCGGTCGAACCAATAGGTTTGTACTAACCCCTAAAATCACTTTTTTTTGCCTTGGGTCATTTTTTGTGAGTTTTCCTTCCTCACTTGAATTGTAAACCACTATTGTGGCTTCACCCAATAATATTTGATGAATTTGATCTCATATTCTTTCATAAGGAATATGCATATGTTTATATATATATATATGTGTGTGTGTGTGTGTGTGTGTGTGTGTGTGTGTGTGTGCATATATATATATCATTGTTTTTATTTTATAACAATATATTGTTTAATAACTTTTGAATAAAGAATAAAGTTTATTTTATTCGAATAATAGTTTTTAAATGAAGAGATGTGAGGCCCCACCTATTGATGGGCATTACAACATCATTTCTTATTTTATATATTAAAGGTCTTGTAGTGGAATCATAGAATTAACGTATAATTGATTAGTTGTAAATCTACAATGACAAGCAAATTAGATAATTGCTTCTTTTTACCACTTTCCATCATGCCATTTGAACATAGGATAAATTTCAATGAAATTCCCATACACAAGTATGAGCTAAGTGTACACTTGATTTCTTAGATGTGTTAATGGGAAAGCATGAGTTAAGCTTAGTCTTTGTTGACATTTTAAGAATCTCAGGAATATAAAACCTACAGTTGGCTAAACATGTAATAGGAATCTCTTCAAACATTCATTATATCATGAATTGAGTTCATGCATCCTTCATTTTAAAGTGCAGTAATCCTCTTGACCCTATCTGACAAATACTATGTTCACACTAATTAAATTTTGTATTTTACTTACAATTTATATGCAATAGTAATTGCATGTGCACAACTATTCACTTTTCATCTTAGATATATGAAATATTGAGATACCTTAATAAATTAAATGTCTTACATTAATAAGCAAGAATAAGTGGATAACCAATAAATAAATATAATGCCCAAACACTAAACTTGTCATTTCTAAAAAATTGGCAACCAACAACTTCACATTAATTTTTACGTCTAAGTTGATCGATCAATGATATATTTAAAATTGGGCCAAATGGAACCATAAAAAAAGGGGGGGATGCTAAGTTCACTTGAGCACTGGGTGACAAAAAGGCTAAATTATTTCCCTAAAGGCTCAATAAACACTCTTCTACTATTAGCTAATTATATTTTCCTTTTAATAATTAAGCAATATCAACAAAATAAAGATGAATTGGAAACTATTCATATCTCCTTTAGCAAGGGTAGAGAAAATTAATCTTTTGAATCAATTCAAGCTTCAACTCGACTCTCAAATCAATAAAGTTTATTCATACTCATCTCTTAGGCACAACTAAATATTGAATTCCAAAATATTTAACAAAGTTATGTTAATGGGTTTATCCTTGAAAAATATTAAGCATGGAGCAAGGGACAATATGGAAAGCTAAAGCCAAAATAACAATACTATTAAATACTATTCATTAATTTTTCTATATTAAGTTCAAGGGAAGGAAAGGGGCTTCGGATACATCTATATATGATTATAAGTATGAATTTCAAAAGAGTGAGATATAGTTTTATTTTCTATATTAAGTTCAAGGGAAGGAAAGGGGTTTCGGATACATCTATATATGATTACAAGTACGAATTTCAAAGGAGTGAGAAATATGGTTTTAGTTTGATGATTAGCACCAAATAGTAACATAAACATCAATTATCACTGAATTAAAATGTGTTTTCCATTTCTTTAATATTACTGTCTACTAATATGAATCACTTAAGATAGCTCTCTACAGCATGATTTTGAAGACTACCCATTGAATTTTATGTGGAACTATAATTACGTCAAGAGTCGTCAACCAACAATCTGTGTAAGGTTTTTGGAACTACATTTAAAATGACATGCAGTGTTGGCAGTCACAGGAAGTGGAGGAGATTGTAACAGACAGGTAGTGGAATGGGCATAACACGTTTTCTTGATGAATTGGCAGAACTAATGGTGCTTTCTTTATAAGTGTAGAGAGTACACCCCATTCCCATGCCCACGATTGACGTGATGAGCAATACATGTGCTTGCATATGTGATGTGATCAAGAGTTTTGATGGTTTTGATGAGGAGGAAGATATAAAATCCTCACTCCATTTGGTGTAGTTGAAGGATCCTCATCCTATCATCATGTTCATCTTTGGATGGCCAAGCTCTTGCACCATTTCCACTAGGTTTCCCATGAACAGTATGAGTTCCATTCCTTTGGAATTGTGTGGTATTTTTATTGCCCCATTATTTTAGCTTCTATAGAGAATGCTTTTTTGAAAAATTAGATTTTGGATTTCCATTCCAGCCAAGAGACTTATTTTTGTTGTCTGCCTACATTTTAAAAAAAGAGGCCTAATACCATTTATGTTCAGCTTTCAAGACTTGATATTCGTACAGTTACTGATTACATGGATATCTCTCCAGCAATGCTGCAAATTACAGGGCACTTATTGCCACCCTCCGCCGCGCTTCCAAACTTGGCTTCACACATATTGTGGCCTTCGGTCATTTGGAGCTCATAAGAAAACATGCATCATATATTTTTTAGTTTCTCCATTTCTAATTGTAATCCTTTCGCTATCTTTCTGGGACTAAGTAAATTTTAGTTGTTGTTTTCTTTCACATAGTTCAACGACAGTTGTGCATGTCGAAAACCTAATATGCAAAGGTATCAACAAAAGGTTCAGAAGATGTCTCATTATTTGAAGAGCTTCAAGTGCAGCATATCTCTAATTTGTGTATAGAGAAGATGATGATGAATATGCAATACCTTTTATTCATATTCCTCCTCTCCAAAATTGAGCATATTTGCAGTGTTTGTAATCCATCAAAGCTTTGAATGTAATGGGGTTTTCTCTTGCTTCATCCAATGGGTGGTTTAAATTTTAGTTTGTTTGGTATAGGTGAAAGGAGCGACATATGTTTTCAAATCAAGGACTGTGTTGTTAGAATAAGTGAACTAATTAATAGATAAACTAAAACACCAATGAGACATTATATTGAAAGAAAACTAATTAGAAAACATAAATGCAAACTCTAATGACAACAGATTCTTCAAATTCATTCCATTGTCCTCTATCTCCAAGGATTTGATTAAAGTTGTTGGCTATCAGTTGTGTGAACAACATCTTGTTGAAATGATAACTTAGGAGAATGAGATAGATTGAGAATGCTTGTCCATTGTTAATGATTTTAAGCTATGAAATTGAAATGCTAAAATGCTATGATATGACGCTGATATGCTGATTCGAATACAACTATAGTAACTACACATGAAATCTAGGATGAAATCTAGGATGAAATCTACTTACCAAATGGTTGTATTTATAGATTTTTGGAGACAAGAATCCAGTTGGCGGAGATCAACGGTTGAGTTTCAAACCTGTTAGGATGAACGGTGTGAGATTGAAAAGTTGAGAGGAATATGGAAGGTTGAGAGGAAAGTGGAAGAATTTTTTCAACCCACAAAACCATCCTCATTCAAAAATGGAGACAAACATGACATTTATCTTTTCATTTATGAAAATTGGTTGAAGGTTGAGGATAATTGCTAATTAAATAAATAAATTTATTTAATTTCTTGTGACAATGAATTTAGAAGCTTCCACAATTAAAATATTAATATTTAATTATGTGTAAGAAGTGAAAAAGATAAGTAATTAAATATTTTATGATATTTAATTAAGTGGGGTGAAAAAGATATTAAATATATAATATTTAAATGTGAAATGAAGGATGAATATTCCATTGTTCGATTTTAAATGTTAAAACTTTAGAAATAAAATGATAATCAAATAAATAAATTATGAAATTTATTTAATTTAATTAAGAGGAAAATAGCAATAATTAAATAAAATTATTTATTTAATTAAACTAGAAGAATTGGAAAAATGAACAATATAAATAAATAATTAAATTTATTTATATGTAGATGACTTTAGAATATTAATCAAATAATTCATATTTAATTAATTAACAGGTTTGATTAACTGTGATCATTTTTAGATGTGTACATTTTGCCCCTCTTTGAAGTGATGTGTTTTAGGCATTGCTTCAAAGAATTTTTTAGATAACAAAAATTTTGCCCCTGATTTTGAAAAATTGACTGATGATGCTATATGCCCCCTCGAGAAATAAATTGCATGATGATGAGGATGACTCAAAAGAATTTAATTGATTTTCGGAGAAAATTAGCGATTTAACTCATGAAATAGTGCTCTATATAGTAAAAATTAAAATAATTTGCCACTTTTACCCCCTTAAAATGAGGAAAAGGTGAAAAGTCATTGTCATTTGAATAGTAACTTGCAGTAAATTTCAGAGCTCCGAGAGATAAAAATCAAGATGCTGATCCACTATGAGCACCACCGATTTGAGCAAGCCAGCTGTCATTAGAGACCAGCCACATATGGACCTTCGGTAAGTGGATCAAATCCTCTTTTTCAAATTTTAATGAGTTTTTAAGTAATTGTTTTTAATTTTTAGATTTTTGAATTTTTTGTTTTAGTGCATAGAATCGTAGTTCAGCACATGCGAGCCTTAGTTTAGCACATAGGTTAGATAAAAAAATGCATACAAAGTAGCGCATAGGTGCAAAAAAGTTGCACATAGGTGCGTAGATTAGCGCATAGGCTAGAATGGCACATAGGATAAACAAAGTAGCTCATCCAGGGAAAATTGCCCATGTAGGATGCTAGATTAGTGCATAGGATGACTATTTTGGTGCATAGACTTGATAAAATAGCACATCCATGATTTGGCGCATCCATTGTCTATTTTAGCGCATCCATAGATTAAAGTTGTGCATCCATGTTTTGGTGCATTGATTGACTATTTTGGCGCATCCATGGATTTTTCCGAATTTCAATTTTTGAAGAAAAATTGACATGTGCTTGATGATTGTTGCTAGATTAGACAACTGATTATATGTCATTGAATACCATCAAGAAAAGATTAGCTTGATTTGATAAATTTTTCCTCATGCTTTGAAGAAAAAATAGTAAAGATGATTGATAAATTTGTTTTCCTAATTGAAAGACAAATGATAGATGATAGATTTTCTTTCCCGATTGAAAGACAAATAGAATAGTTGTTGAGTCAATTGACTATTAAATTTGTTTATGTGTGATATGAAAAAAAAATAGTAGAAATGATAGATAAATTTGTTTTCATGTTTGAAAAACAAATAAGATTTGATTTGATTGAGTTGATTGTCTGTTTTGATGCAATTGATGAACTTGGTTGATATACTGATTTGATTAGAGATTCCTTGCTGATTGATTTGTATGATTTCTTGATGCTTTTAAAGGAGGAATTTAACCTCCTCCAGTTTAGCGAGAGATTTCCTCGTACTGGGGAGATGGTTTTGCAGCTATCTCAGGATGACTTAGAGATCATATACCAGTGTGGGTTGAGTCCACTGTTGAGGATCTCATAGTATCGGGTCAACAGGGCATTGTTGACTGTGTTGGCTGAGAGGTGGCACAATGAGCATAACACTTTTCATCTGCCAATAGGAGAGATTACCGTGACACTGGGTATTCTTGTAGTTGGTGAGCTTGTGATCAATTATCACAAGGAGATCAGAGGGACTGATGCACTGAGACGGGTCTTCCAGGATCCTCATGTCTCCAGATATGAGATTCCCTGGAAGGAGATGGTGGAGGGATATGCCCCACTGCCTTCGGTTTTAGCAAGTTTCATCGGTTGTTTCCTTTGTCCTGATCACAAGGCAAAGGGACTATCAGTTGGGTGGGGAAGGATCTTGGAGGACATGCTTCTCCATCATACGAGATATGCATGGGGCTTCTGCATGCTCGCCCATCTATACCACGATCTTCATTAGGTCGTGTACACAAGTGGGAAGAGTCTCTCATGCGGGGTGACTCTTTTATAGATATTTGCATGGGAGCACTTTGCCATTACTCGACCCATTGTTCTTAGAGATTTCCCACTTGGTTTCCCATACGTTTACGCATACATAGGTCCCCTTGTCCAGCCAAGGCTGGCAAGTTAGAGTACTAGTGGCGCATGCTAGATGATTTGGATACAGTCATCTAGTGACCATATCTAGATTGTGATCCATGGGAGGCGGATGATACAGAGCTGCCCTATTGTATGAGATCCAAATATTTGATTGGGCACACACCCTTCATTATTGAGTGGTTCCTGGTTATGAGGGTTCTGAGGTACTTTGGATTAGTATAGATGATGCCACAAGGTGTGGCACACTACGCCTGGTGTTGGGAGGATGTACCAGAGTGGAGTCCCTTTGTGACCATTGAGGCAGCTAGGGCAAAGTACTTATATTTACAACTAGATTACTGGGCGATGCACCCAAAGGTGACAGATGCAGGGATGACGAATGAATATGTAGCTTTCTTTTACACCCATCCATTTCTGAGGTTCACCAGCCCAAAGGAGCCTGCCCCATTATTGGGAGGACTAGCTATTCAGGGAGGGCGATGACAACCACAGGCACATGCAGCAACAGGGCAGCCGCATGGAGAGACTCAGGCAGGGGTACTGACAGGGGTAGAGGATGTGGCTGCCATGGATATTGATGAGGAGGAGGATGAGGGTGATGAGAAGGATGACTCAAACAACCAGGATGACAATGGGGATGACGGAGGTGATGGGGGTAGAGGCCATAGGTTCTTTTTTGATGTTCCCTTCAGTATGAGGCCACAAACATCGAGAGTAGTGGATCAGCCGAGTACCTCGGCTCCATGTATTACTATCAGGGCTCCCTCATAGGGACAGATGGATGCCTTGCAAGAAGAGGTTCAAACTCTTTGGATTCAGTTGGCAAAGGCACAGGTGACGATCAGCCAGTTACAGGCATGAGTTGCACAACCATCACCTCTCGACCCACAGATAGCTCATCTTACGGCAGAGCGAGATAGCTTTTGGGAGAGGTGTATACAGGCCGAGGGGGTATCTAAGAGACTCCTTAGATCAGTTGAGAGCACCTCTATTGGAGAGGATGTAGCAGAGGGATTGGAGACTGCTCAGGAGGCCGAGTATTATAGGATGAGATACTTTGAGGCAATGCCACCTAAGAGGAGGATTGCCTTCACACAGTCAGGTACTCAGTCTCAGACCCATTCCTGTAGCCACAACAGGAGTGTAGGTCAGCCAGCCAGATGAGAGATCATAGCTTCTAGGAGCAGAGATCCATCGAGACCCACTATCTCAGGAGGCAACAACAACCATGCTCCACGGCTAGATGCCCCTCAGTGATGATCGATTGATACACTTATTCCATTGTATTTGATATAGCTTGTTGAAACATTTGATATCCTTGTACCTTTGGACATTTGTGTTGATGAGATCTATGATATGCAGTGGTGATTCGATTATGTATGCATTATGGATGATTTATGCATTTTATTTCTATATTTTATGTCGTATATGAATTTTATGATTATGCTGCAAATGATGATAAAGAAATGTAAATGATGATGCTTTTATTTTATGTATGATGATGCAATGATGATGCAAATTTAAATGATATGATGCAGGATGTGTTGTGATGAAATGATTTCTAACATGATGATATATGATGCAATCTAAATGATTTTTATTTATGATGTATGATTTCAAGATGTAATGATGTAATGATGAATGATTTGAATGAGATGATATGTCTAAAAATGGTATGCCTATAATATGAAAGTGATATGATGTAACTTAAATAAATGATGAAAAAGTGATATAAATGGATATGAAGTGAAATGATGAGCTAAATGAAAAATTTATGATGAAATGAGATGAATGTATAAATGAGATGATTATGAGGATGTAATATTTAATGAATGATATGCACATGATATGAATAATGATGTAGTATGATGATAATAATGATAAGGTTATGAATTGGTGAAATAATGATAATGATGTAATAATATGATGCAATGGATATGAAAATGATAACCTAAATGATGATAGAAAATGAATGCAATCTTTGTAGATATATGTAAAATTGATGCAAAAATGCAAATGTTATGAAATAATATAAATGATCAATGCATAATATGATGATAATGATATAATATTTGAAGATGGATAATGATCATGATAAACTAAATGAGAGCGAATAAAGATAATATTGAAAATAAAATGATGTAAAATAATGCACATGTAATGATAATGATATCTAAAATGAATGATCATGATGAATGATAATGCAATGAGATCCCATTAATTTCCAAACATACTCAATTGTTGTTTGAAAAGATATACGAGAATTCTGCCAACCTCCAAAATCTATGTTAGACAGCCTCCGAGATGCAAACCTAAATGAATCATGCAATCCTAGAATGCAATAATGAACCATTCTCCTATTTTTTCATTCCATGTTGCACTTGATTTTCCATCATTGAGCCCTTTGGATATGTTGATAGTTAGTACAAGCATCAAAGGGTATGTTAGCACCAATGATGACCTGAGTACTGCTTTCATGATGTTTGATATAGCAAGTTAATACAAGCATCGAGGTATAATTGAGCCAAGATGGCCTGGGTATTGTTTGCATAAGCAGACAAAAGTTAATCATTTTCTTATGCAAATTCTAAAATGTCATATATGATACATTGTAGAGCATGTCCCATGACAAATTTGCACAATTCTAGTGATTAGTTTATAGACAACAATCCAAGAAAAATCATACTCCTTCCTTGTGATTCTAGTTTAGTACATCATTGAATCATTCCAAAGATATGATGTCATCAAATGTCAAAACAACAAATCAACTTATGCTTTAAGTTTGTCATTCATTTTATTCAGATTAAGATCATCCAATTTGTTTATTTGTCAAAATGGTCATGTAGACTCAGTTTACTTGGAAAAAATTGTTGTTTCCTAATATTCTGATTCTTGACACATGTTGCCAATTGTCTGCTAGAAAGCTCCAAGAAGCGAATTGCCCCTCTCCTAGTGACCTTATACTTTGACTCCTTCTAGACACAACTACTACTAAGGATAACCCTAATCATCAAGCCATGATGAGATCCTTGTCGTTCCAAGGAGATGTTGTGATGGATGATTTGAATGCGATGGCCAAGCATGTATGTGATGTTGATGAAAGGCGGATATGCAGAATGTATCCCAATAGATGAGAAAGCCAAACAATGCATGTTTGCCAGGTTTTCACCATTTGTTTTTATTGCACTTTTCCTTGATTTTATGATTTTTTTGTTGTCACCAAGACACCTATTTGCCAATTTTTCATCAAGGCAACGATTTTTTGTTTCTTTTTGACTCTTTTTTTTTAAAAAAAATTCAAGACTTTTTATATTGTTTTTGATATTTTTTAGGCATAAAACTTTTTTAGATGAATGTTGTTGGTTGGATCTTCAAATAGGTCTCCTTCTGATGTTGACAACTGATATGCCCCTGAATAATATGCAGCAATGATAACAAACGAGCCCAACCAATTAGGTTCGAACTTGCCTTTCTTTTCCTGATCCTGCTGATTACGAGGGATTTCTTTGAGAGCCAAGTCACCTACCTGAAAATTTTGCAGTTTTACTATGATTGTAGCTACAGGACATAACTTGTTGATATCCCTTCAAATGATTAACTACAGTTTGACGCCGTTCATCAAGCAGTTCCAACTCTTGCAACCTTGATACTATGTAGTCATCATAATTGATTAACCCCTTTAATGATACTCGTAGTGAGGGAATCTCAACTTTCAGTGGTAGAATAGCTTCAACTCCATAGAAAAAAGCATAGGGAGTAGCACCTGTCAGTGTGTGAATACTTGTTCTTTATGCCCATAATGCTAGATTTAATTGGACATGTCAATCACGACCTGCCTCATTCACTGTTTTCTTCAAAATCTTCAGAATTGTTTTATTTGAAGCTTCAACTTGACCATTCCCTTGTGGATAGTAAGATGTAGAAAACCTGTGTTGGATGCAAAATCTTTCACATAGCTCATCAACATCCTGATTTTTAAAGGGTCTTCCATTGTCTGTGATAATGGAGTTGGGAATACCATATCGACAAATGATATAGTTTAAAATGAATGAAGATATTTGTTTACCAGTAACAGTTGTGAGGGGAACAACTTCAATCCATTTAGTGAAATACTTAGTAGTTGTGATGATAACTTTATGTCCATTTGAAGATGATGGTTGTATCTTGCCAACCAGGTCCAATCCCCACTAAGCGAAAGGCCATGTTGTGGTGAAAAGTTATAATTCCTAAGCAGGAGCATGAATGAGATTCCTATGGATTTGACATTTTGCACATTTCTTCACAAAGACAAATGACTCCTTCTCCATGGTTGGCCAGTAATAACCCAATCTAACAAGTTTCTTTGCTAAGGTTAGTCCACTAGAGTGTGTCCCACAATGCCACCATGTACCTCTTGTAAATCCTTTTTCGATTCATCGCGTTTGAGACATCTAAGGAGGGTACCATCCAAACCATGCCAGTATAAGACGTCAACAATTAAGGTGTAACGAGAGGATTGACGGATGAAATTTATTTTCTAATTTCGGGATAAGTCTAAAGGTAAAATAGTATCCTTTAGGTAAGTGTAAATTTGGCCATATAAGGGAGAATCAGAACTGGTTAAGTGGCAAATTATTTGAGTTTCTGGATTGTCATATGTGGGAGAAAACAATTGTTCCACCACTAAATCGTATTGTGCTTGATTCTCAGACAATTGGAGTAGAGATGCAATTGTAGCCATAGCATCTATTGCTTTATTATCAATACGTGGAATTTGTATGAACTTGATATCAAGAAAGTATTTCTTGAAATCATCCACCATTTTTTTGTAAGGTATCAAATTTTCATCCTTAGTGTGATATTTGTCATTGATTTGATTTATAACAAGTTGTGAATCACCAAAAACTTGAAGTTCTGTGATTTTCCAGTCCACTACAATTCTCATGCCAATTAATAATGCCTCATACTCAACTATGTTATTTGTGCAAGGGAACATTAGCCGATAAGATTTTGGAATTGTATTTCCTTGAGGTGTAATAAAAATAATCCCTGCTCCTGAACCATGTTGAGTGTAGGAACCATCAAAGTAGAGCACCCATGACTGCTTAATAGCTGTTGTGAATACATTTGCATCAGGAAAATCAATGTGTATTGGGTGCTCTACTGGCATTGGTGCTTCTGCTAACTAATATGTAATTACCTGTCCCTTTATAGCTTTGTGATCCACATAATGAATGTCAAACTCACTCAGGATCATGACCCACATAGCCAACCTATCAGTTAAGGTTTCCTTACTTAGAAGATATTTGAGTGGATCGATCTTAGCCACAAGCTTTATTGTATGTGTTAGCATATAATGTCATAAATTTTGAGAAGTGAACACTACTACTAAGAAAGCTTTTTCAACGAAGGTGTAATTTAGCTCATGAATCGTCAAAGTTTGACTAATGTAATAGATTGCATGCTCCTTTCCTGAGTTGTCTTCTTGTGCCAATAATGCTCCTAGGGACACTTCCGTGGAAAAAATATATAGTATGATTGGTGCACCTTGAACTGGTGGGATCGATACTGGAGGATTCATTAGATACTGCTTTATCTAATCAAACGCTGCTTCACATTTGTCTTCCCATTTAAATGGAACATTCTTGTGTAAGAGATGAGTAATTGGTAGAATTTTATCTGCTAGTTGGGCAATCAATCTTCGGATGGATTGTAATCATCCCTGCAAAGAACATAGTTGACTAATGTTCCTTGGTAGTTTCATATCAAGAATTTCTTGTACCTTAGCTGGATCCACCTCAATTCCCTTTTCTGATACAATATAACCTAGCAGCTTTCTAGATTTTACTCCAAAGACACATTTCTTTGGATTAAGTCTTACTTTGAATTGTTCCATTCTTTTGAAAATTTTATATAAGATAGTTATGTGTCCTTCCCTGGTGTTATATTCAGTGAGGAGATCATCTACATAATCCTCCATGAATGTATGCATCATATCATGAAAAATTATTGTCATTGCTCGTTGGTATGTAGCTCCTGCATTCTTTAACCCAAATGGCATTACATTCCAGCAACAGGTACCCCAAGGGCACGTGAATACTATTTTATCTTGATCCTCTGGTGCAATATTTATCTGGTTGTATCCTAAAAATCCATCCATTAATGAATACATCGCATGTCCAACAGTTAAATCAATAATCATATCTATGTTTGGTAGAGGGAAATCATCCTTAGGACATGCCTTGTTCAAATCTCTGAAATCTGTACAAATTCTAATCCTTCCATCTAGCTTTGAAACAAGTACGATATTGGAGATCCATTCCGCATAGTCGATAGACCGAATGAATCCAACATCCAAAAGATTCTTTAACTCTTCTTTAACCAACAATGCAACATGTGGATGCATTTTTCTGAGTTTCTGCTTCACAGGTTTTTCCCCTGGCATAATTGATAGATGATGCATTCTGAGATTTGGATCCAATCGTGGCATATCTACGTAGGACCATGCAAAACTGATTTGATTGTTCTTAAGAAATTATGTGAATCCCACGATTTCCTCTTTTGTTAGAGATGCGACAAGTTGTAAGACTTTGGGATGTTCCGTAGTGCCTATATTGAGTGCCTCCATTGGTTCTATTAGAATAGAAGACCTTTCCTGATAGTGCTCCAGAAGAGTGTCAATTTTCCCATCCTCTAGTGCCTTTGAAAGGTTTTCACTATTGGATACACTTTTTATTTCTCTTTTCTTGATCTAATACTGCCTTTTTTAGGTTTTCACCATTAGATCTTTCTTTTATGTTATTTATTTCATAGGTGAGAAACTTGGCACTTTCTTGTTGAAAACTCTGATCTTGTGATTCCCTAGTGGAACTTGTTTTCGGTTGGGATGAACAAAGAAAGTTTATGATGGTTTCGTCATTTGGAAAACTTGGGATATCAATTGGTGCAATTTGTTCTCAATCGATGAGTTCAAGATGGACCAAAGGAAATGGATCATAAGGATGGGTAAGGTCACTAGCCATTAAGGTCATGATGCTATTATTAACGTCGTTATGGCAGAGGTCTAGGATGGTATCCTCATGTGGATGATCTATCTCACTTTGAATCGAATCAGTTTCTCTTGAGTCATGATCTCTTTGTAGAATGTAATAAATCGGAGGCCTTGAGCTTTCCCCTTGTAATAATGTGGGTGTGAATTTGTGTATGACATCCACCCTTTTCTCCGAGATGATTGTATCATTAGAGAAGTCGCCCCATTCATATTCATTGGAGTCAGTGTCAGAATTATTTGCTTGAATTCTCAGGATTGTTTCAGTTAACTCCCCTTTAGACATTCTTTGTACTACTTCTTCCTTTGTATCTTCACCATACCCTAACCTAGTCTTATCCTTTGGGTGCATTGTTTTCAGTTGGATAGGTTCAATAATACCTTTTTTTCTTTTACCTATAGGGCCATTTCCTTCATAACCCATTTGCTACATGATTGCATATCCTTTTCCATATTGTTTTGTGGGTAAGGTGACACTTTGTATTGATTCGTCTTCATCTTTATAGAGCCAATCAAGGATATCTCTATCTTCCATTTCATTTTCTTTGATAAATACTCTATTAAACTTGGTGATGGGAACTGAAGCTGAAGCTAAAGCTGTTGTAGCCTGCTGTATGGATGTTGATGGTTGACCATGGGATCTTGGAGATATGGGTAGATTAGAGAGACATAAGGAATATTCTCCCACCCCATTATCCTTCAATTTTAGCTTGGTGCCAAAATTACTTATCATTTCTCTGGCTTGTTCATTTTATTTGGAGGTAGAGATGGCCAAAGCCTCTCTATTATGTGGGACGAAGGTGTCCTGAGTTGCTCTTAGGTTAGAGCAAGTTTGACTACTAATGTGATCGGCAAGTATTGTTACTTCATGTCCATCATATGGAAACTTCAAGCATTGATGATAAGTAGATGGAACAACTTGCATGTCATGGATCCATGGATGACCCAAGAGTATGTTAAAGGACAGATCCCAATCTAGAACCTGAATAAAGGTATTCTTCACAACAGGTCCCACTCTAATTGGTAGCATGATGAGACCTTTGGAGGCTCTTTCTTCATCATCATATGCCTTGATTGTAATCTTCCTTCATGGATCTATAGACTCTTCTAAATATCCCAAGGCAAGAACCAATTTCAAAGTACAAATGTTTAATCTAGCTCCTCCATCTATTAGGACACGTCTAATTTGGGCTTTGTGAACCATAACTTCTAGGTAGAGTGATGAATTATGCGGGTGAGTCATGGATGAGTCATCCTTCTCAGTAAAGGATAAACATGCGGGTTAGGACAAGTGTCCCACCATGGCTTGAAATTTATTAATATCCAGACCAAGAGAAACAATTGTATCAACAAGTGCCTTTTCTAGAATGTCCTTATGCACAGGTGATAATTTTAAGAGCTCCAAGATAGAAATTTGGGCTGATGTTTTTTGTAGTTGATCAACCAAATTGTATTGACTTGGAGGGGGAATTGCAGCTTTAGATGAGCTTCCTTTTACAATGATTTTGGATTGTCCCCTCGTCGTAGCATTGACCTCTCGGTATTCCTACTTACCTTTGATTCGGATAGCATTGATTTGTTGATCATCAGTATAAATATGATTGATAATGGTGTCATGGACATAATTAACATTCTTGCCCTTATCACTCGAAGATTCCCCTTTTTGATAATTGGGGAGAGGATCCTTGAACGCATGATGGTCATCATTGGCATTATGTCCTTCAACCGTGATGGTATTGTTATCAATCAAATCCTGAACAATATTCTTTAACCCTTGGCAATTATTTATCTTATGACCTTTACACCTATGATAATCACAAAAGTGTGAGTCATTCCATGATGGTGGTTTAACTTGAGGCTCATAATCTCTTTGTGGTGGCAATGTAATAGCGTTCTGATTCAACAGTTCTTTGAGAATGGATTCCAAAGATTGGCCCAAGGGAGTAAACCTCTGTTGATTCAAAAATATGAAGATCTAGGCACATTTGAATTTTGATTATTGCCAAAATTATTTCCATGATTATTAGTCACATTTCCTTGACTGGAAACATTGCCTTGGGTACTAGAATTTCCAGCATTATTGCTACGTTGGACACCAGATATATTAAGAATGATAGGTTTCACCTTTATGTTGTTAGCATCTACTACCCCATCATTCACAACATTTTTATTTCGAGTCCAAAATCGTGACTTGTCATTGTTGTTACTATTGTTGTTGTTGTTGTTGTTGTATGAATTTGAACCCTCTTTATCAATTTTCAAAACTCCACGCTTAACCAAGGCACCTTCAATAGTAATCACGTTTTCAATCAATTTTTCAAATGATTGAGGACAGTGAAGATTTAGCCTGTAACTCATCCTTGATTCAGACCATCGATAAAGATCTCCATCTTTTCTGTTTTAGGAACAGGATGGGAGTATCTAGCAAACACCCTTCTCCACCTTTGTAAAAAAGTAGTGAAGGATTCTCCTATCTTTTGTTTCACTTTACAAAGATCAAGCATGGTTATCGGGTGTTGGATGTTGTAGGAGTATTGCGATATGAATTTATTTATTAACTCCTCAAATGTTCTGATGGGGGGAGTGATCTTTGAAATCCACTCCATGGATTTTCCACCCAAACTTTGTGGAAACAATTGCATTAAGTAGGTATCCTCATGAGCGAATTCTAAGCTCATATTTTGAAAATCCCTCACATGTTCAATGGGGTCGGTTTTCCCATTATACCTATCAAATTTAGGGATTTCACAATGTTTTGGAAAAGGAATCATTTGAAGACTCCTATCAAATGGATATGGACATATATCATCCAAAACATACTTCTTTGTTGTAAACCCCTTGGATTTCTTTCATTTGCATTTGTAATGCTTTTAACTGTAGACTAAGAGAATTAAAATCATTAAGAGGGGCTTTAGGATTTTCTTTAATCCCTTCTATGTCAAAATCGGCAAGTAACTTAGCTCCTTGATTAGCTAATGAAAGGAAATATCTTTCCTTGCTTCGTTCTAAAATCCTTTCCATAAGAGTATGGAATTGGGGATCCTGCTCTACTTCTTGGAGCTTCTCTTTTGTTATCCCTTTAGTATTTGAATGATGAAAGAGATTCTCTTCCCTATCAATATTATCACCCATTTTTCTTATTGTACTTTCCCTTTCATCTCTTTCTATGTGCTTTTGAGATTGTGTGACAACAGGCATAATCTTTTGCCAAATTTCTACTAACCTTGATCAAAAAAAGAATGAAATAGTGCAATTTTGATGGATATGAAAGTCAGGATAGAATGAAGATTCTATGACTTATGAGATTTCTAATCTTTGGCTTGTGATTCCTTGATTGAAAGGATGATAATCCTATTTAAAGGAATTAAACCAAAGATTAAAAAATAAAGATGATTTTTCACTTTGTGAAGTTTGATCATAGCTTTGTAAAAAGAAGGATTTGCGATAAATGCCTAATGTGCCCCAAGCTCTCTATTACAGAATTTGATTGGGATGAGTAGTGTACGTAATTGCAGATTGGGGAAGGTAAGAGGAACAAAGACATTGACTATGATTATGTCTTTGATAAAGGGCTCTTCTTTGAAAGAAAGCTCGTGAGTATAATGGTTCTACAACATAATCATCAGTGAAGCCTCTAACAAAGTCTTGATATCGATGGATAAAGTTTCTATGTTCAAGCAAGACCTTTGGACTTTGGTATAAAAACTTCCTCTTTTTCAATAACTTCTTATAACTGAGAGACTTCTTTGGCTTTTTAATCTTCCTCTCTAAGGACTTCTTGGAAAAAGTTGCAGACTTCCAAACCCTAAGCATAGGAAAAGACTTAGACTAAGATGACTGATCTCTGAATGTCAGAAAAATTACCTAGGCTTGGAACACAGATGTGCTGAAACAAAGCACAGATGCGTCGAAACAGACCAGGGATGCGCTAAATTTACCAATTATTTTTCTGAGATAGACATGTTTTGACAGTTTGATATTTTTGGATGATCTTAATCTGATTTAAATGTGAAAAACATGACATACAGTAGTAGATAGTTGTTTTGTTAATCCTAAAATCTAAACAAAGAGTGTATGTTCTTGATATTTTCACTGGTATTGAACAAGATAAGCAATTCCAACAGACTCACTCTTAGTTGTCAAATAGGTCATCATAGGAATCACAACCCACAACTTAAAATCGTGTCGACTCACACAGTCGTGTCACCCCCTAGAGGGTGCTCGTGCTTTTTGTTAGGTTTTCAAAGGCAGATATCTAAAATCTAAACACAGATTTTATCAAATAAACCAGAAATTAAAAAACACACATAAAATTAACACAGAGAATTTAACGTGGTTTACCCAATGTGGGCTACATCCACCAAACCGCAACCATCCAATGATATTATTAACCAGTGCAAAACCCTGTTACAATATCGTGAATAATCGCTTGTTTCTTATGATACTGTAACTCTATCCTAAACCCTTTATAAATTAGGGTTATACAAAATAGAGGTTTTTTCCCTTTTTGTGATTTTTCCCTTTTTCAGTAATTTCACGAAAAAGCAAGATACATGAAGAGTGTACAGTATAGAATGATCAGTCACCACATACCAACACTTTTGTCTTTTCTAGGTGCATACTCAAGGTTAGATTTCTCGATCCCTTGAGCAAACAATCCGTGGTGATTATATGGTGATTGTCTTGGGGGTAGATTCTTCCCTCCCCTTGCACTATGATTGAAATGATGTTTGGATACCGAAATGACTAGCTTTCTACACTACGGTTCGTAGTAAAGGTTTTCATTCGGCGTGGCAATAGATAAACTCCCTCAGGAGACCTCCCAATCTTTAGAACAAAGATTTTGGGGATGGTTATCTTGCTCACTTCCATTGAATATGGGTTTCCCAAAATTCACTTTTGATTAGAGTGGGTTGGAAAACCTGGCTTGGGTTGTTCCCACTTAGGTCGTTCCCGTAGGGTCAGTACCTTTTCCCACTACAACAGGCCTTCTAAAGGTTGTAATAAAGCATTAATGCATAAAATGAAAAGGTAAGTCTGGTGTTCTTATCACCCAGTAAAGGGGAGAGCATATACCTATTACCCAACAATCACAGAAAACAAGTGGTTCAATTTTAAATCCAAATGATAGTTTTCTATGCTAAGTGAAGATTTTGCTTCACAACAAACATTGGATTCATTTTAACCAGCATAAAATAGAGTTTGGTGACTATCCTAGGATTGATAAATTCCATATTTTAAATGTTTATCCTAGGATTGCTTCATTTTACTTTAAAACTGAATTGAAAAATCTTGTCCGCAGATGGCGTCAGAATCAGAATTTAATTTGTTTTATTTACAACCCCTATATGCGCTAAAACAAGTTGTCTATGCGCTAAAACAGTCCACCAATGCGCTAAATGAGTACATAGGAATGCGTCGAAACAGGTCGTCTATGCGCTAAAACAATCCATGGATGCGCTGAAACAGTCCATGGATGCACCGAAATAGTTCATGTATGCGTCGATACAGTCCATGGATGCGTTGAAAAAAGGCTCGTATGCGCTAAAGTGCAACTCCAGTCCGTCACCTATCAGAAAATTCTGCAATAAAAAGATTAAAAATGGGGGGATGCCCCACGGTGGGCACCAAAAATGTGTTGTTAGAATAAGTGAACTAATTAATAGATAAACTAAAACACCAATGAGACATTATATTGAAAGAAAACTAATTAGAAAACATAAATGCAAACTCTAATGACAACAACTTCTTCAAATTCATTCCATTGTCCTCTATCTCCAAGGATTTGATTAAAGTTGTTGGCTCTCATTTGTGTGAACAACAGCTTGTTGAAATGACAACTTAGGAGAATGAGATTGATTGAGAATGCTTGTCCATTGTTAATGATTTTAAGCTATGAAATTGAAATTCTAAAATGCTATGATATGATGTTGATATGCTGATTTCAATGCTATAGTAACTATGCATGAAATCTACTTACCAAATGGCTGTATTTATAGATTTTTGGAGACAAGAATCCAGTTGGCAGAGATCAACGGTTGAGTTTCAAACCTATTAGGATGAACGGTATGAGATTGAGAAGTTGAGAGGAATATGGAAGGTTGAGAGGAAAGTGGAAGAATGTTTTCAACCCACAAAACCATCTTCATTCAAAAATGGAGACAAACATGACATTTATCTTTTCATTTATGAAAATTGGTTGAAGGTTGAGGATAATTGCTAATTAAATAAATAAATTTATTTAATTTCTTGTGACAATGAATTTAGAAGCTTCCACAATTAAATAATTAATATTTAATTATGTGTAAGAAGTGAAAAGATAAGTAATTAAATATTTTATGATATTTAATTAAGTGGGGTGAAAAAGATATTAAATATATAATATTTAAATGTGAAATGAAGGATGAATATTCCATTGTTCGATTTTAAATGTTAAAACTTTAGAAATAAAATGATAATCAAATAAATAAATTATGAAATTTATTTAATTTAATTAAGAGAAAAATAGCAATAATTAAATAAACTTATTTAATTAATTAAACTAGAAGAATTTGAAAAATGAACAATATAAATAAATAATTAAATTTATTTATATGTAGATGACTTTAGAATATTAATTAAATAATTCATATTTAATTAATTAACAGGTTTGATTAACCGTGACCATTTTTAGATGCGTACAAGGACAATATAGAGGATGGAGTTTATCCTTCTGTGTGCTTTGAAATCACAAATGATTAACATATTTTTTATTAATATATCATTGCACTTACATTTTGGGCTTAAATGTATAATTATATTTATACACACTATGTGCTTGAATCTATTGATGTGTGAGTCTTCATATATTTTTTAACCGATAATAAATCTTTCATTCCCTTTTTAGTTGTCAGACGTTAGTATTTAGATTTTGGGCTCTGGATCCTTGCAGCTGCAATCATGTTGTGCACAATTAGCAAAACATAAATTTTGAATAGAAATAACTAATTTTTTATCTTTTAGTAAATGGTGTTTTAACATATCTAAGCATAAAGACATGGGATTTTTCTTAACATTGTACCTTACAGCTCACAGCTACTCTGGTGGGCGTATATGCAAAAGGTAAAACCATAGACAAAGCATGATTTTTTGTGTGAGAAAGTGCCTACAAGAGATGTCATCTCATGGTACGCAATGGTTACAATTTTTTTTTGTTATTATATATTTATGATTTTTTATGTTAGCTACATAAGTCAATTGATGCTTGATTCAGAATCCCAAAGGTTTGTGAAAATAATCCTATCTACCCTTCTGCAACAAACACACCCAATCTATTTGCTATCTTCTGCCACATTTCAAAATATTGGGAAAGAACCCTTTTATTTGTATATCTATCACAATATCTTAAAAGATATTCTCTTGTGCCTATATTTTTAGCCGATAGGCTTTACCTCTGGGATTGCCAATGCAAATTTCACCGGAAAACCTGTCTCACGCTCCTAAACTATTGTCTTAGGCTCCTAAACCATTTTCAGTTGCCTACTTTTTCTATTCACCCAAAATTCTCATAGTGCACTTTAATACATTTTACATATTTAAATTATTTAGCTGATAGGCTATATATTGTGCGGGCTTTAGCCAGAAAGTTGTCTCACGCTGCACAAGTTGTCACATGCAGGGAAAATTTTCCGTCGACAAATTCTGCCATGCCGGGAGATAATTTTGTGATGTGAGGTGGATTGGTTGAGCCCTAATTTTTATGTTGTTAGCATTTATCTATAGACCCACGACATTTCCTGCTACGGAGCTGCTTGATGGCTACCGATATTTGTTCTGAACCTACATTGGAGCTACTTCATCACCGCCCACATTTGCTATAAATATGGTGGAGACTAGTAAGCATGTATTCCCATTTCAAAGGCTACAAAAGTCCTAGCTGTAGGGAGATTGCTTTTGGTTCATCTCATTTTAAAAAATTATGCTCTTGTAGGGTTTCTTAATATTGGACTCGTTAGTGCTCAGAGGGTATATGTTTTCAGAAATAGCCCAAATGTATTTGCCACAGTAACTACAGGAAAGAGGAAAATTGCATGGGGAGATCAAATTTCTTTGGAGTGTAATTGAGCAAGGATTTTTTCCTTTTGTTATTGATTAATTGTCTCACAAACCATTGGAACACTTTCTTG
Organism: Sequoiadendron giganteum; assembly: GCA_007115665.2. Classification (NCBI taxonomy): domain Eukaryota; kingdom Viridiplantae; phylum Streptophyta; class Pinopsida; order Cupressales; family Cupressaceae; genus Sequoiadendron; species Sequoiadendron giganteum. The sequence continues at coordinate 441,729,719 of CM021104.1, forward strand.
TATATATGCCAAATGTGTTCCTCTATCATAAGTTCTTCAGGTTGTAAAATTTTGGATGTAAGCAAAGGTCATTGCAGAGGCAATCCCCTCACGTCTTTTGAATGAGTATTTGCCTCTGTATTTTTAGATGTTACTTATTTCTAGAATTATATGAGTGAAACTTTACTTGTTGAAGAATAGTTTTGAAAAAAATGTAAGCTGTTTTACAAAAATGTAATTTAGTTTCTACAAATTCCCTACTCTATCATTTTGAGAAGGTTAATCCTCAAGTTTCTTCTTTGAATGCTTGTAAGAATATTTTAGGGAATGCTGACAATCAATTCCATCCTCAAGCTAAAAATTCCCATGGAAGCAAGGTTGTTGTCTCCTGTAAATACAGATTTATTAGAAAAGAAAATTAAAAATCAATGGAAGTATTTTATTAGCTTGTACACTATAGGGGAATAATCCAAAATTTGACTTGGCTTTTAGAATTTAATGAATATGAACTAGTAGGGTAGATTGGACTTGTGGTTATTACTTATTTGTCTTATAATTGATGAAAGTACAAGCATAGCCAAGATGAGAAAGGCAACCCTCGTTTTCGAGATTTCTCATGATTTTGCAGTTAGGATTTCTATTTGATGGTTGGCTTGGTTGAACTATGTAAAACCCATCATATAAATTAGTTAGATTGTATCCCCAAAAAAGACCAGAGCTAGGGTTCTTTTCTCATATAAATTAGTTATATTGTATCCCCAATTAAACCAGAGCTAGGGTTATTTTCTTCCTCATTTCATCATAACGTAATAGGGTTTCATTGTAGACACAGAATTGACATTGATCTCCCCTTTGTTTCGATGCAAATTTCTATAAGAGAGAGATTATATATTCTTGTTGTCTAGTGTTTTGACAATGTGGAAGATGCCAGAAGGCAAGTTCCTCGATACATTATTGCCTATTAAAGCCTTTTCATTAGTCTTTGTGAATTTCAGGTCTGCAAATTGATTATTTGATGACTATGAATGATTAAATTTCAATTATTGAGTGTTTGATGATCATATGACATGTGTAATTTTTGAATTATGAGTGTTTGATAATAAAATTAGGCTCTTATGTTCTCTAAATACATTAATTTGTTCTTTTTTTTGTAAAACTACGGTTTTTTTTTGTCGAGTCCTAATTGAGTCTTTTCCCAAGTCCGTCCCGAGTCCCGAGTCTAAGTCATATTTTTGGGCTGCCGAGTCTGTGACGAGTCCGAGTTTGCAAACTATGGTTCAAGGTAAGTATACATTATTTTTGACTTTGTTATCAGTCGGTGCCCAGTGCACGAGTGGTGGTTGATGTGGGTGATGGTGTATCGAAACTTAACAAGGGTTACACACATGTTCAAAACATCTGCTCACATCCAAGGCAAGCAATTTGTCATGTTTGTTGCTTGCTTTCTCAATGGAAAGACTATCAATTTTGACAAGGGAAAGATCGAATTATATGTTTATGCCAAGAGTAAGTAATTTTAAAATTTTATTAATTTAATTAGTTAAGTGAGAAGCTCTCCTTGTATCTAGGCATATTCAGAATTAGTGATATCTGCTATCTCCATTGTAAATAAATTGGAATTAATGCAAACAAATATAGTGATCATCAAGAATGTTATTCTTATTTGTGTTTTCTAATTTGGAGAAGATGCTTCAGTCTTTACAATTTATTTCATGAATTAGCAACTTGAGTAATTGTTGTGTTTATAATATGTTATATGTTTCAGGTAATATTAAATAATTTGTTATAACTTTGACTATCAACTTCCATCTTTGGATTTGTCACTTATTCATTTACTGCGTATAAGGACTGTCACACTAACTTGAATCCTTCTTTTATTGTCCTCTGGCATGAAACCCTTTCTCATTTCTATATGCTCCTTTAAGCAATTACTCTGTCAACACTTCAATATCATGATTAGGTTGTGCATTTTGATAAACTATTATATGGTGCCCTTCTAGATTTGAGGTGACTGTCACCATTTGTTATCCTCACTTTCTTTTATGAGTTCTACCATACTCTTAGTCCTTCAACTTTGACACTACTATTATCGCCAATATGTAGGGGTGATATGTCATACTTGCTAATAAGACTGCTTTTAACTTTATGACCTTGAACAAACAACATGATGACTGTCCACCTGGTCCTTTTTTAGGACTATCCTATGATGTTTATTCATGAATTTGACTGCATTCATTTGTGGTTGTCTTCAATAAATGGCCTTAGTGAGCTTTCCCGAAGGTGTCGAGTATAATACTATCGGCGAATTCCTTGCACCTCCTCCAGACGCAAGTGCTAGTTAATATGTATGGGATAGGATTAGGTAAGTTTTTTATTTTTAAGAAATATTCTAAATTTACTTACGATTGCAGCGTTTATGTTTGCAAGAGTTTTGTGTTTGATTATATTTTGGATGCTTTGCATTTAATTTTCTTTGAGTTCCTCTTAACATTGGCTTTGTTTCAAATTAAGAGACGGTGAAATTAGTTATTTGTTTCTATTTTAAATATCTTAAATATGCATTAAAAGTATTCCAAGTTTTTAAGCTATAGAAAATATTTCATACTATTTTAAAAACATTGTATATTAGGTATTATTAATTTAAGCTACAAAAAATATTTCATACTATTTTAAAAAGATTGTATATTAGGTATTATTAATTTCAAATTTGAAAAATTATTTGAATGGTTATGATATGATTTGTTCCATAGAATTAAGAAATGAATTGTTTTAAAAAAGATTAAGACTAATTTCAAAGGATTATGTACTCTTAAATTTTGAAATTTAAATTTTTAAAAAATAAGTTTCTAATTTAACATACTTAAAAATAAAAATGATTTAATGAATTGTTTTAAAAAGATTAAGATTCATTTCAAAGGATTATGTATTTTTAAATTTCTAAAATTAAATTTTCAAAAAATAAGTTTCTAATTTAATATACTTAAAAATAAATTTGATTTTGTTTACAAAGCTAAGGAACGAATTCTCTTAAAAAATATTAAGATTCATATCAAAGGATTATGTATTTTTAAATTTCTAAAATTAAATTTTTAAAAAATAAATTTCTAATTTAATATACTTAAAAATAAAAAATATTCAAGTTCTTTTTAAAACAAGATATTTTTAAAATATTTTTTATATTTCTTAATTTTTTTTAATAAAAAATTATTATTATTTATAACAATAAGATATATAAAAAATTTAAATTATAAAAAGAAGTTTCCAAAATTTAGAAAATTAAGCATGAAAGAACTTTCTTAAATTTACTATAGCATATAAAAGTAAGTTTCTATTTTAATATACTTAAAAATAAAGGTTAGGGTTAGGACTCATCTAAGGTTAGGTTTAAGGTTTAATTAGGTTTACATTTATAGGAGAAATCTTTGACTTATGGTTAGGGTTAACGTAAAAGTGTGATTATTGTTCAATTAAACTTAGAGTTATGGTTCAATTAGGGTTATAGTTCAATTAGCATTAGAGTTACTATTGCAAATAAGATTATCAATAGGGTTATAATTATGGTTAGAGTTAGAGTTAGAATTAGAACTAGATATAGGGTTAGGATTACAATAAAATTAGGATTAAGTTTCAATTATGGTTAGGGTTAACATTTTGGTTCAATGAGGGTTCAATTATATAAAAATTATATATTTTTAATTTTAAAATTAAATATATTAATATATAACACTTTTTAAAATATTATTATATATTAATAAAAAATTGTATAATTATATATTACAAAAATATTAAAAAAATTATAATCTATAATAAAATACTATTATATAATTAAATATTAATTTATTTAATGTCTTCCATCTTGTGCATAGAATATGGTAAGGGAGTAACCCTATATTCTTATTCCATCCCTCTTCTAACCATAACAAAAATTATAAATAATAATATATTTTATCCTAATGCTAATTTTAACACCAATTGTAATTGTGTCTCCAATAGTAACCTTAACCCTTCTACCAAACCCAACCTTAACTCTCCCTAAATCTAACTGTACCCCTAATACTAAACCTCATTATATTTACAGTCGTAACCCAAACCCAAGCAATAACCCTATTACAAAACTATGAACCTAACTCCAATCCTAATTCTAATCATAACCCTAATTTATGTAATATTTAAACTCTACTATCTCAAAATGTAATCTTAACAAAAACTCTAATTAAAATTCTATCTTCAAGCATAACTCTAAGGCTATTAGAAAAATCAACTTTAATATATGTACACTAACTTGAATCTTATTTGTATATCCAACCGTAATCCAAACCCTAAGCTTAATTATATCTCTATCAAAAACCCTAAATCTAATTCTAAAACTAATGTTAATCATAACCCTTCACTTCCTTTAACCCTAATCCTTAACTTAACCATAATCCAAATAATTTTAATATAATATTACATTAACATTAAATAATAACCATATAATATTTACTAATTTAATAATAATTTACTAAATATTCTAATATTTTTATTTTAATTAATAATAGTTAATTATTATAGTATATAATATTATATCATACTATTATTAAATTTTAAATTATTATAATTAATTTTTTTCAAATATTATATAGTTTAAATTAATATAAATTATTTAGAATAAATTATAAAAAATATTACATTTTTAAATATTTAATATTATATAATATATTTATTATTAAATTATAACTTGTATACTTATATATAATATTATAATTAAATATTAATATATATAAAATCTATTTGTGTTAGTTTTGGTTTGTCACCAGAGAACCTCAATGACGTAGTGAGCGTGACGGAAGTTTCAGGTAGAAAGTTGTTTCTATTCACAAATTTCAATAGAGCAGATGCACTTCTAAAAGGGTGATTTTGAGCGGGCGTTACAAGTCTGGAACAAGATTCTTGAATCTGGAATATAATCTTCTGCATTGTTCAATTGAATCTTGCATGTCTTTGAATGTGATTGCCTTTTGCATGTAGACAGTTAACCTTTTAGGGCATTGATTTATCCTCCTCAGTCATAAAGGTGTGACATCTCTTTTTGAATAAATTGGAAATTATAGCTTCTCATGATTGCACTCCACGAGACTAAATCTCTCTAAGGCATTTTGTCAACCATTCACGCCCCTCTTTGTGCTTGAATTTTATATTATAGAATTTGGCTCTACTCCCATCAAGGTATTAGTTGGAAGTTCCTTAAGCCTACTCAAACAATTCATTTTTTACGAACACCTACGATTATCGCATTCCATGAGATGACATCTATTTGAGACATTATATTCACTGTTCACATGCCCACTTTTATATTTGTTTGGAAGCTTCTAAAGCCTGATCATCAATTTAGTTTTGTGCTATTCTATGTTGCATCTATCATTAGAGAAGATCTAACAATCCTTGCAATTTTTGGGGTTTTAATCATCCTTTCAAGGTGTTGGAAACTTTCCAAACTCGTCTATGTGTTCCTTGAAACACATATGGTTGTTAAAAGATACCATTTTTGCATTATAGCTAGTTATCCACTAATTCCAAGTTGGAATGAACTTATGTGCTCACAAGGATAAAATTTGTTCTTGTAATCTAAAGCTAAGATGATTTTTTTTTGTTATCCTTCCCTATTGTATTTATATGGTGCAAATTTAATTTAAAATAAACACCTCAAGAAAGATATCTCTCGACGTATTTTACATAGATTTTTCTAAATATAGATTTATGTGTTTTCATCAAATAAATCACATTTTAATTAACATAAATTAATAAAATTTAACTTATAGTTATAATGAGAATTCAATTAATGGCTTACATGTTAGGGTTAGAGCAAGGGGTGGGGGTAGGGTTCAACTAGGGTTAGAGTTAGGGTTAGGGTTCAATTAGGGTTAGGGTAGGGTTAGGCTCAAGATTAGAGATAGGGTTTAATTATTGTTAGGGTTAGGATTAGTGTTCGAAGATAAAGCTTTGGGTTAGGATTATGTTTTGGATTAGGGTTTAATTAGGGTTAGGTTTACTATTTAGTTAGAAATACATTTCAATTAGGGTTAGCATTCAAATAAGGTTAGGATTTAATTACGGTTTAGAGTTAGGGTTATCATTTAACTAGGGTTAGGGTTTATAAAATCAAGGTTCAATTAGGATTAATATTATAATTAGAGTTTAATTATGGTTAGTGTTGGAGTTCAATTATGGTTAAGGTTATGATTAGGGTTCATATATGTTTAGAATTACTCTTAGATTTATGGTTAGGATTAAATTAAGGTCATAATTATGTATAGGGTTAGGGTTAAGGTTCAATTACGATTGCAATCATGTTTATGGTTAATATTATAGTTCAATTAGGGTTATAGTTAGGTTAGAGTTAAGGTTACAATTTCATTAGGGTTCAATTTAGGTTAGGTTTCAATTATGTTATGGTTGAATTAGGGTTATAATTATGTATAGAGTTAAGGCTAGAGCTTATTCTATACTATGAATAATTTGCAAGAATATAAAATAAAAATATTTTTTAATTTGAATCTACTAGAGCCTTGTGTAGATGTATTTCAAAGAATAACAAATTATTTATTTCCACCATGTGAGAGAGCAAATAAATGCATCGAACAACACCGACACCAACACTACAACAGCAGGGCAAATAAAGAATCTTAATAGACAAATAATGAATTTAAAACTAATACAACAAATTTAGATAGGCATAAAAGGTTGATGTATGAGATGAGGCACCTATAAAAAAATAGAATTTTCCTCGAAATACAAATGTTGCGCAACATTCAATACAAAAGGGGGGGAATATTAAATGGGCATGGTGCAGGGCATTAGGGAGGTAGATGGAAGTGACAGAGTGTGCAGTATGACTTGACACCCTCCCATTGCATTTGCTTGGAAAGAAAGAAAAAAGGGAAAACGTGCAAGAAAAGGGAGGCAGACATAACATATGGAGAAGTGGGGAAAGTTCAACTTGACACCTGTTGGTTGTATTTTTGGGGCACTGTCTATGCAGGTGACAATTTACACCTACATAAATAGTGTCATCGATGTCTCCAGTAATTATCAAAAGGAGTAATAAAAAATAACTAAGTTATGATGAATTTTAAAATTGATATTTCAATATTAAAATATATCAATGTTTATAAATGAATTATTGAATTTATTAAAAGTAAAAAAATATATATCATGCTAAACACTGGAAAAATTTGCCCTTCAATGATCTGATCATCGGAGACTTTCCTATCACTATTCAGGGATCTACTGTGTTTAGGTCCATATGGAAATCCTGGACTCATGTTAGGAGATTTATCACTAACAAGGCCTTCCATGATGATTTTCATCTTTATGGTGAAAGATCCATCTGGTGGAATCTTCAGCTGGCTGGCAAGCCTCTCGCCCTCTCCCAGGGCTGCTCCGCTAGACACTGGAATAATAAAGGCATCTCTCAATTAGTCGACATCTTTGAGCAAGATAGGTTAATTGGCTAGGATATTCTCAGAAGGAATTTTGATATTCTGACATCCCAGAAGAAAACCTATAACATGATTATAAAAGCTACCAAGGACTTACCTACTACTTGTCATCTGGACTCTCATAGATTCTTAAAATGCAAATGGCCTGATGGGACCATTATATCCAAAATCAAAGCCAAAAACATTTACAAGATTCTGGGATATAATGATGCCATCATTGACCATGTCAATACTGTTTGGTACACCACCTTGGACAACTGCTCTTGGAAGAACTACTTTAATATTCTTTGGAAAGGCTCTATAGAGCCCAAAGTTAAATATTTCTAATGGCTATCGATTCTTGACAGACTCCCTATTAGAAAAGATAACTCTGCGACTGAGTACTGTAACCTTTGTAGAATGCCTGAAATAGGAAGGCACATTCTCTTTGACTGTATTTTTGCTAAGGAAATCTGGAATATGTTTGCTATCAATTATCCTATGCTTATTACTACTTTTGAGATCATCACTGGTCATATTGATGGGTTGAATAAAGATACTAATATGTTTTGGAACATTCTTTCTTCTAATATCCTCTGGCAGGTTTGGAAATGCAGGAATGAAGAAAGGTTTCAGAACACCCCCAAGATTCTTACTGAGTCTTTTCGTAAACTCACTTATTTTAAAATCTTCCTGCAGGTTCATACTACCATGATGATGGATAGGAAGAAGCTGAAAAGGTTCCTGAAGACGGGGCACGCCACCTTCTTCATCTATGAGATGAAGAATGGTTATGAATGGAGAAGGAATGTGGAAAATCTTCAGGTTTTCAAGAGGACTTGCAAGCTATTTATCAAGGAGCTTAAAAACCAAAAGAACATCAAATAGGAGCATTTTTGAATGCTTGAGCAAATCCAGCAAAATAAAAAAATGGTGTGGATGGAGGGATCTATGGGGTGGACTGCCTGGATGGACACTCATGATGATATCCTACTTTAGGCTGTTGTGTTGCTTTTGGTCTTCTTTTTTGTCTTGATTGGCGACTCTGTTCTCTGGTTAACTCTCCCTCTGTGAATTTTTGCCTCGTGCCTCTGTAATTACTCATTGCTTCTGTCTCCTTTTCTTATCATGAGGCTTAGCCTCATGCCTCTGTAAAAACTCGTTGTATTTGACACTATTTTTTTGACCGCCTTATCTTTAATATAAAATATATATATATATATATATATATATATATATATATCGAAATAATTTAAAATAAAATAACTATTAATTAAATAAAATAGTTTGAAATTGATATTTTTTTATTTTAAAACTATATATTTAAAATATAAATATTAGTCATAAATTTTTTAAGTTATAATTTGAATATTAGGCATAGGTGTATTATAGATTGTTTTTGTTAATAATTTTAATTTTTTTTATTTCTTTTTAATTTTTGGAATTGGAGTATTATAGATCTTTTAAAGATTTATATGAATTATTTTTTATTTGATAAACTATTTTTATTTAGGCAGAATTATTTACTTTTTATCAAAAGGAGTAATAAAAAATAACCAAGTTTCTAACGGTTTTTTAAAATGATGAATTTTAAAATTGATATTTCAATATTAAAATATATCAATGTTTATAAATGAATTATTGAATTTATTAAAAGTAAAAATATATATATATAAATAACTTAAAATAAAATAAGTATTAATTAAATAAAATAGTTTAAAATAACAATAGATGTATTTTAAACAATAACATTAGATGTATTTTAATTACTGTATTTTAAACAATAACAATGCATGTATTTTAAAAATAACAATAGTTATAATTTAATTACTGTATTTTAAACAATAACATTTTTAGTAAATTATTTTGACTTAAGAATAATTGTGAAATGAAAAATATTAGTTTTATAATATAAAAGATAAATAAAAAATGATTAAAATAATTCTAAATATTTTTTAATAATTTTATTTGATTTAAAGTAAAAAAAATTATTGTGTTTTATATTATTTAGAAGTGATTTAAATTTATATTATTTGTGTACCTCATAAAACTATATATTCTTATTTAAATAATTTTTATGTTCAACAATTTTTTTAATATTTTTAATTTAAATTATATTTAGTGTTTTTTATAAATTATTTATATATTTACTAAAATATCACATTCTTATATAATTGTTTTATGTTTAATAATCTTTTAAAAATTGTTTAAACTTAATATTTATAATTCTTTTAATTTAAAATTTAGTGATTTTTATCTTAGTGATAGTAGATTTTTCTCTTGTTTAAATCAAATTATTAAACTTAATACTTATTATAATTTTTTTAATTTAAACAATACAGTAAAACAAAATATTTTAAACATAAAATATAATAGATAATATATAGATAAAAAGTAAATAATTCTACCTAAATAAAAATAATTTATCAAATAAAAAATAATACATATAAATCTTTAAAAATTTATAATACACTAATTCCAAAAATTAAAAAGAAATAAAAAAAATTAAAATTATTAACAAAAACAATCTATAATACACCTACGCCTAATATTCAAATTATAACTTAAAAATTTTATGACTAATATTTATATCTTAAATATATAATTTTAAAATTAAAAAAATATCAATTTCAAACTATTTTATTTAATTAATAGTTATTTTATTTTAAATTATTTCGATATATATTTTTTTACTTTTAATAAATTCAATAATTCATTTATAAACATTGATATATTTTAATATTGAAATATCAATTTTAAAATTCATCAGAACTTAATTATTTTTTATTATTCCTTTTGAAAATTACTGGAGAATATATCAGTACTTGTCAGAACGTGAAGGGGATGTGACAACCGCACTGCATGGAAACAGTTAGCAGACAGGGCTGCAGGGGGTTTGCACGAGACAGCCATTGCATGCCCATCGATGGCACTGTTTATGCAGGTGCAAATTGTCACCTGCATAGACAGTGCCCATTTTTGGGGGGGACAATTTTCAAAAGCCTCTTTAACAAATACCTTCTGCAGATATCTGGGGAAGGCGGCAGTTTTGGAGACCACTCTTCTTGGAAGCATTCTGTCAAACAGTTCAGATGCTTCTACATTTTTGCATATATATCTGAACATGGAGAACACTAGGGAGAGAAGATAAGGCGTTGCACCTGTAAATGACATCTACGAGTAAAATCTATTCACTATTTTTATTGTGCATTTCCTACAATCTAAGAATTCATGAGAACATTTATTTGGGAGATTTTATTAATAGTTCCAGTGCCTGATCTTTACTTCCAAGCTTTGAATTAAGGTCAAAACTCCTTTGTTCATATTCTGCATTCATTGCATTCCTTGAGATCACATTTTTAAGGGCGCCCTGTCAAATAATAAAAATTGTCCTGTAATTGTTGAAGTATAAAATCAGTATGATCTGCAATTATTTCACTCCATGAGATCACACCTCTGAATCAATATTTCCAGCAGTTCACTCATCTCTCCCATCGTGCCATTTACATGCCTTGGCTGCACCTGCACATGGAAAGTATTATGTCAAACAGTTCGTGTTCCTTGTCTATGATTTGCTTGGTTGCAAATCCATTTTATGCCTATCCTGCAAACTGTGCATTCCATGAGATCACATTCTTAGAGGCATTCTGTCAAACAATTCTCGTGCCTAATCTATGCTCTGCATTTCGCATTCGTATTAATGTTGTGAGTTCAGCTTTGCGCCTGTCGACTTGTATTTGCTTGAAAGTTTTTAAAGCCTCATCAATAAATTCATTTTGTACATATCTTGCAATGGCTGGGCTTAACCATCACACACTAAGGTATTTTGATCACTTATGTGGCAGATGTGGGCCTCTTTCTCTCACCAGCGTCCGTTTCCGTTTCCGTTCCCGTTCCTGTTCAAACAGTAGTCGCTGTAAATTTTGAAATTCCAACTGTTCCCGTGCGAAAGTCCGTGGATGTGATTGATTGCATAAAACAAGACGTGAGAGCACAAGGTATGAGAATCAGAAAAATGGTTGATGCAGCAGCAACATTGGGAGCTTCGGAACAGGTTACGGACAGCCATCAAACCATAATGGAAGGGAGATTCTTGTCAACTATACAGTCGGAAATATTCTGGTAAACATGTATGCAAAATGTGGCAGCATAGACAAGACACGCGAACTGTTTGAGCAGATGCCTCAAAGAAATATGGTCGCATGGATGCTATGATTGCAGGATGTGCACAAAATACTTTTGGTGACATTTGGTGAAAAGGATTAAGAAACTTTCAATCAAATGCGCTTCGCAGGTGTAATGTGAGACTGCGCAACAGTTGCCAGCATCCTCCCAGCCTGGGCCAAAATGGGAGCTTTGGAATAGGGTATGGACATCCATCAAAGCACAAAGGATAGAGGAATTTTCTGGAATGTTGTAGCTGGTAGAAGTGTATGCATAGAAGTAGATCCAAAATTGAAACCAAAAAAATCCAAGTCAATTTAAATCAGTACTCTATTCGTCATTCAGACAGAGACATTTCATCATACAATAACATTTTTTCGGTAAATTGGAATATTGTTAACCTTTACAATAAGTATTTGATTTCGTATTTGCAAAGATGTTTTGTCTCAATCTTATATTCTTGTTTTCATCTTATTCTTTTTTTATTGGCTTATCTTCTTATTTTCATCTGTATTATTTTTTTAAAATGTTTAGAGTATATAAGTGTATGAGATAGTTTTATATTATTTGGGTTAAAGTTTTGAATGTATTTAGTATATGATTTGATTATTTTGATGTATTTATTAATTTAAAATTCAGTTTAGTTAAATAATATATTTTATTTTCTTGTTTAGAATCTTGTTGTTTCTTATTTGAATAAAATTGCAAACTTTAATTTATCATTTTATTTTAGAGTTCAAAATTTCATATTTCAATTTTGACAATTCATGGATCTAACCATTAATCACTTATAAAAGTGTCAAATTTTAATCTCTTATATTTAGAATGTATATTTAAAAATGTCAACTTGAGACATTTTCACATTATGGAGAGTATCACTATAAAAACAATGTTTTGACAAAGCATTGAAAAAATCTTCTCTTGATTTGTATACGCATCATTCAATCACATCATAAATCAATGAAAAGTCGATTTTCTTGTAGCAATTGCCATCCATTATCAAGCTCACACTTCAAGGTACACTCTAGTGCAAAACATTGATTGGCTTATATTAGCAAGATTAGTACTTGATATAGTGATAATTATTTTCCTATTGATATAAGGGCATGTGGTTGGAAAGTGAAATCCTACAAGTCATAAAGTTTTGAGAGTAAACTTTAGCATGTATATGGAAGAAGGAAGATTATGTAATGGCATGCATTGTGTCATGAGTGATCCATAATTGATAAAAACACATTATATGTGCATAATAACAAGAAGATTGAGCATAAATAGTGATAGTCAATGCAATGTCCACATGTCAATTGTGCATGAGAAATAGATGGCAATCAAACAAGACCTATAGTTAATTATTACATGTCATTAAATGATCTAGTCAATATTAACTAATACATTTTTTAGATTTGCAATGGATTTTATGTCTTTAATGCATTAGACAAAGTTTATAAATTTGGATGTTGGAGCAAACTACATTAATGAAAATTGGTGGGTTTTGGCCACTAACATATCATTATTAAATTTAATAAATAGTAGTTTTGTGTAGATAGTCAAGGTATTTGTGTTGGCCTTATAATAGGAGTTGAATCAAAATATATAGTCAAGTTTGAATAATTTTGTATTTTATCTAAAAAATTATAATCTTTATCATTCAACAGTTTATTGAAAATAATTGTTATATACCATCTCCTTGTGTTTTCTTCATTGTTAGAAGTGCATTCTCCATTATGAGTCTCTTTGCTATGTGATTGGGCATACCTTCACTTAGGACATTGCATTACAGTTGTATCAAATTTGGTCTCATATCCTAAGGTTTGGCTTGTGGAGAGGTGAAAGCATTACATGGTATTGACTAAAGTTTACAACCAAGAGATTTCTATCCTCCTTGAAATTTGAGGATGAGTAGAAGGTAATGTAGATATCGTCCAATGTGTGGGTCATTGTATAGAATTTGTGGTGTCATTATTTTATAGGAAGAGTGTTGAGGAAGAATAATAAAAAATAGAGGAGTTATTGTCCTTAGATGATGAAGGAACTAAGTGCCTAGAATAAAAAATCTCAAGAAAAATTTGTGTGACCTTTACGAGATGTTAGAGGAAACGGAAAATACTCAACAAAAAGATATGGATGTAGACTAGAGTAATGATGATACACAAGATATGCACATGGACAAGGTTGATGAAGACCCAATAGACTTGGAAGACTCCTAAGAACCATCTTCTAGATTTATGACATGTGGCATTATCCCTTCCAAGCTACAAGAAAAATAGACCCATTTATTTTTCTTATTTACTTAATCCCAATCAATTCATCTATAGCTACAAAAGTAGGGATTGATGGAATAGTAACTTTTTTTAGTTTAAGTTATCATGAACTTCTTACAAGTAACATTCTAGTCTGAGTGAAAGTATTGTTGAGCTCAAAAACTCATGGGTGGTTTTAGTGTTGTTTGAAACTCATACTAGTTATTAAGCATCTATAGTGGTAGATACTATAGATGGTTATGATTAGTGTTCATTATCAAGTGAGAGGAAAATTAATTTAATTTTAAATTCAAGGGGAATTTATGGGAGGTGAAATGAATGGTTGATATAATCTCGATTTGACACAAAGAGAGCTTGCCCCTTAAGTATGTGATATTCCTTAAACTATCTATCTCAATACAAGATCTTTTTAATCACAATTTTAATGAGAACACTTTTCCTTGAAGAAAACAACTTCATATGTCCCACCATGAAAGGATTTTAACCAATGTGAATAAAGTTACATATAAAATATACAAGATAATGATCAAGGTAATAAATTTTACTGTGTAGCAATAACCAATAACACATGAGCAGATTAACCATTCTATAATGATTATGGGATCAAATGAGTTGTAGGAAGCTCTAACATTTCTTCTAATTACATGGTCAATGTTATACCAAATCATATGAGAGATCTAACACCTCAATAGTTAAACATGTAACAAAAACTTTTGACATAATCATAGATGAAAAGACTCCACCATTTTTAGATATCATTATTATGTTATGTATTCTCAAGACCATTATGATGTACTCAAAAAAATAAGAACTCATATCGATGCCAATAAATTCCTCCAATCCTATATGGAAGGGGTGTTGCAATAAGAGTTCATGGTTATGAGCTAGGTAATGGTCCATCTATAAGATGAAAATTTGACAACACTTATAATGTACAAGAGGTTGCAATGATTCTTTTCAATGTCATCATATAGTAGCATGCTAAGTTATAAGGCATAGTACAAATAATCCATTGTAGCTGATGTGTAATACTATCAACCAATAGAACAATGATATTTTGATATTCTTTATGGAGCCTCATATGAGTACACATAACATTAGATCATATTTTTAGAAAATGATTGGTGCATCACTTGGAGGAAAATCCCACAAAATTCTTGTGAGTTGCAAGAGGATGCAATGTGGTAATGTGATGTAACCATTACTAACATCTACATAGTCGAGAGAACAAAAGTGAGGGTCATCCAATGGTGCATGAGAGCCTTGATAAATTCCATGAGGTTGCTTAGGATTTCCATGAACTATCTAAGACCAAGTGAAGATTAGAGGATTGATTCTTGTGCTTTGATAATGAATAAAGACATTGATAATGAATAAAGACATGTAATGTAACATATTAACCCTTCAATGAAGTAAAAATTTCTAAAGTTTCACCTTATGAGTAAATAAACTATGTACAAGCCATTGCAATAAAAAAAATTATTTTCATTATTGAATATTTACAAACAAAATGCATAACACAATACAATATGAATTTCATTTTTATTTCAATAATTTCATAAGTTACAAAAATACAAGAATGCATACATTCACATACATAGCTCAATGATCTTTGGAGTTCAAATAGTTGTAAGATGGTCCAGGATCCTTCCTTTCAAATCTTGGTTCTTTTGTCGCCTACTGTGGAGGAGAAGCATCACTCAAACGCTTTTTCGCCAACCTTGGACTCTTAATGTGGTCTCTCACACATCTATCATTTGATAGATGGCCCTTTCCCTTCGAGGAAGAGATTGGTAGAGTAATCAATATCAAAAACCAACTGAGCATCTAGTGTTGTGTCCTGTAACATAACTAGAACTTGTAATCCCACAATCTGGAACTAGCATGTAATACTATATCGCAGTGAACTGATAGTGGAGCCAAAGTTCATCATGCTACTCTAGCCAAAGTATTCTCAATGGTAATCTAGAGGAAGGTCGTCTATCACATATACTACTCAGGGCCGATTTGACTTAAGGCCATCTTAAACTACGCATAGGTATTTCCTTCAATGGATAATCTATCATCCCAAAGATAACCTATCACCATTTTAATCTACTTGGAATAAACCTACTTAGCAATTAAGTACACAAGCTCCCTCCCATACTGGATTAACAATCCTAGGGGTAAACACAATCTTTTCTAGTTAAATCAATAACTTAGCTAAGTGTATCACATGTGCCTCTCATGTTCAATCATGCCTAGTATATAATACCTATGACAAACACCAATCTCCTATTATGGAGCACTTACAAGCACATCATAGAACATCATAAAATATTATATTCCCTCTTCAAAGGCATTCTAAATTCTCTAAATGCAAGCACTTGGAAAATACAATTCAAGCATACAAAGAGAACAAATCATTCATAACTTAAAATAAAGAAGAATATCCTCTTGCACATGTTATCGCTTTTCCAATCTATTGACAACAATGCAACCTCTTCTAAACAACAACAAGCTTGATAATAACTTCCCAAGAAAATGTCACTATGGAACTCTATCTCTCAAGTTGATAGTTTACTTCTCTCAAACAACAACTCTCTCACAATAAATAGAATTCTCTCTTTCTCTCTCACACAAATAAAAATAGAGTATAAGCTAAAATAATTCAAATTAGAAACTTGCAAGAAGAATATGTCCTCTCAATGATCAAGCACCCCTATTTATATAGAAGCTTGGTAACTTCTAAGCCTATGGTTTAGGCATGAAAATGGACAACAAACACCATCCAAAATAACACATAAATCACAACAAAAAGGTGGCGGCTAAACAAGTTCATACTCGACAAAACATCTATAGATCAACTTGCTAAATTGATAGAAAATGGAGACTTATTCAAATTTGCACATGTGGAGAATTTGAATTTTCTCCAATAATAGACATCTACAGAAAATAGGTTTCCAGAGGTGGCACCAAAGTTTCCACTCTCCTCTCAATGTTGGCATGGTTTCCTTGTAAGTAGAAACAGTCAATTACTAATTTGTAACACCAAGCATTCATCAAATTCAATCTAGGATGAGTCGATTCAAGTATTTACTCTATCTTTGACAAAGTCGTTGACTATTTCTCATGTTTCAATAGATGTTGTTTAAGTATAAAAATATGGCAGTTAAGTTTACCAAGTCAAAGATAATCTTCACCATAGGTGTCAAATAAGTCTATTTCTTGCATCAACATAAGGAAACAAGCTTTAAATAAAATATATGTATTCCATAAAGCGTGACAATAAGAGTAAAACTCGGCTTCAATAAACACAATCATAAGAAATTTCAAATTTGGCCTCTAATAATCAGCCTCTATCATGATAAATGATAGTCGATCTCAAGTAATATCAAATATGTTAAATATATATTAATATATATATAATATAAATATCATCTTTTATATATATATATATATATATATATATATATATGTTAATATATATTTACATATATATATCATAAGCCATCAATGCAAATATACATTCGATATATATATAAATAAGTACAGGAAAGATAGTATTTACACATAATAAACACAATATATTGAATGTATTCATATATATATATATATATATACATATATAAGTCTATGCCTCTATGTACACGTATATGTATGTATATCTATATTGATACATTCGTATGGGCATGTCCATTCACCAATGTGCGTGTATCGATACATATATACATATGGATATGTGTGTGTATTTATATATATATGTTCTCATTTGATTCACATATAGCCATTCACAATTACCATCATTTTGATAAGTATCTACATGTGGTACATCTATACATGTGGATATACATGTTGTTAGATTCCATTGACATGTAGGTGCATATATATACACATACTCCACGTAGGCCCCTCTTATCGATATAATCTTAATAGTACAAGAAAGATCTCAAAAGCTCAAATAGATAAACATCACCCAATAATGCATGCAATAGTAACAAGACTCTACCAATGTAGACATATCAACTAAGGTTGACTTACCAACTTCCCACTAACTGACCCAACTCAATTATTCTACTGCGGTATGTGTATGCTTAGATAGTTTACTTTTACTAGTTACCTGACCAAGATCTTCTCCTGAGTGATACTTCCCCTCCGCTTGGGGGAATGGAACATATACCTGCATCCACTAACACATGCGTACGACAGTCAATTGTTCACAATATATGCAGTATACGTAAAACATCTCCAAAGTTAGAATAATAATTCAATAACCATCCATTCACATATATGCAGTACTTTTCCATGAGATAACATCCACATTGATAACAAGATTATTCATCTCCAGAATTCACATTACATTCATATTTACCCTACATAGTAATAGTAAATAGTAATTACACAATTGGGGTGTAACATGTAAGCCATTGGATTAAAACACTTGATCAATGAACACCATTCTCTTTAACAAATTTAAACTTTACAATCATAGAAACAACAAAAATAAATTATAAAAGATAAAATATCATCATACTTGGGCATAACATCTTCCAACATGAGGCCATTTTTTCAAGGGGATAAATATTCTAGGGGTCTAATTTATTCTTTGAAATAAGCTTATGAATGTAATATTCAAACCTAAACATGATTTTGGTTTTGTCCCTTAGCAATGAGGCTTTGATGGGTTCCCTAAGCGTTTAATTTACACATTAATGATTGATATCTTATCTTAGTCTTAAATTAGGAAACAATATGAAGGATATGAGTTAATTATTTGATTATGTGACATTACACACTAGACACATGCACACAATCATAATTTTATTATAATGGAATCTTAGGACATTACTAATAAGGATTCCTTGAACACTAATATGCAACTAACATTATAAAATCCTAATAAAATAATTTAAAAAATTGTTAATCCCTCCAAGTGATGACACACCTCTAATCAAATTTCAATTATTCTACATGGAGTGAGATTCTCAATATCCATTTATGAATGAATATTAAAATAATAGGCATTCCTTTGAATTGGTAAAATGCAACTTAATTACATGTGAGTACTAAGGATCCAATCTCAACTTAAGGCCCATATTATCTAACTACCAAACTTAATATCACTAGCTTACAAGCAAAAAATATGAAATTTTATACAAGAATATAAACATCATCCATTTTTTAATTCTCCATCAAATGACCATGTGACAATCTCTAGGACCTATTAGTATTAGTTTTAATGCTTAGTGTACCCTCTATGCCTATTAAAATCAAATAGGATCAATTTGGGAGTTTATTATAAATTTAATGCATATAGTGTATAAGTTGTAACCAACCTTCAATTAAATAATTTATGTAAGGGATTATATTTCACTTAATTTTGGCCACCATAAGATTAAGATTGCTAAAATTCAAGGGATAATCCAACCATACAGTCTATTATTACACTTGGCCACCCTCACAACAAAGCATATAGCTTCATGGGGTGATGGGAAGGTGTATGGGTTTGGCCATATAGTCTTCTCTAAATCAAATTATTATCAAGTATTGAATTAATTCTAAGTATTATTTATTTCATACATTATAGATATTTGGCTATCATGCATAGGATTTGGTAGACATACTAGTTAAATTCCTTCTACAAGATGTTGCCTATTGAATTAACTAGTCTCATATTTATATATATAAAGAACTAAAACAACTCCAATGGGGCCAAGCACTAGTCAATAGTTGAAACACCTAGATAGGCCAACACCAACTAGTTAAATAACTAGCATAACCAACATTCTACACTCATAGAATGACCATCATTCGACATATAGAAACATACTAGGAAGATAAATATTCATCACAAGAGTGATCGTCTATGTCTAGTCTCCATTATTGTGTGGATAGATACAATATAATGAGGCTCATGATTAATTATTTATTAGTTCTTTTTACCATGAAAATCACAAATACATCCTTTTTATTGGCTAACGTACTTTAGTACAATACACAAAGAATAAAAACTCATGCGTATTTATCTACTAGACTCAAATTCATAAGACATTAATTATTACAACTATTGGTTTGACCTAGTAATTCTTGATTATGAGATACTACCTGAGAGCATACCTCAGTAAATCCTTCATTAGATACTTCACTCTCGTTCTTTAATACTTAAATATTTTAGATGATCAACACCCTTCTTACACACAAATATCATTAAATTAGTATCCTTTAGTGACCAACCTATATTAATACTTATATAGTTTCTCAATCCTCTATCCTTAGATCTTATTCATCAAGTATTTTTGTTCATCAACTTATTTGAATTCCATCTAAGATCTCTTCATGATCTTAAATCATTTCATTCTCTCAAGGTTTCTACCCATATATTTTTGTAGTCAATTTATCTATATGTCAATCATTTAACTGAGAAAATAAATTGGATCTCTATTCCATATTCTCTAGAATTCTCTTATATCTAGTCATATTTACTTTGGGTGCACTATTTTATAACTCTAATTTGTTGTTTACATCTTGTAGTTGGGTTTCTCATGCTATCCCCAACTCATGACACATGCCCTCCTTGCCAACACTTACTTTCTCTTCCTATTCGTATTTAGCCATCCATGCACTATTTCGAGTCACTAATATTTTTTTAATGAAATTATATAGTCATTAGTTGATTAAGCGTCCCTATCACTAGCTACTTCTACACAAAAAATATTGTTGAATATCATGATTGCAGGTATCAATTCATAAGACTATAATTTCTAGACAATCAAAACACTAACTTAAAATGTAATCTAAGTTCATTGGTTTGGGGTCTTAGATTAAATTGTGGTTCTTTATAATCATGTTTTTAGTACTATTATCATTATTGCATCTTATCTTGCATATGGATTAGTCTAAAATTAATCATCCAAATTTATACTAAAAAAAATAGAATCAAAAATTTAATCAAAATCATACCTAGTTTGAGCTACTTATGTTATAAGATATTGTTATAAAAGGTGATACAATTAATATAAGATTTGATGATATTCCATTGACCTTGTAGGACAATCTCACTCAAAGGTTGTAAATAAGCTTTTAAAGTTACAAGATTTCAAATATTCAAGTTTGTGCTTTCTAAAATTGTTTGTTGTGGGTTTAAGCATAGCAATTTTAATTTATTTATTTTATAGTTGTTGATGTTGTTTATGTTTTCCTACAACTTATTTTTATTTTATTCCAGACCCATTGAATATAATAGAAATGTTTTAGAATTTATTTTTCATTTATTGGCTTTATTTGCTATTCTAGATTATCATTGTTAATGTAAAAACTTGGATAATCTAAGATTGTAATATTTTGTCCATACCCTATTCCAAAGCTCCCATTTGGCACGGGTTGGGAGGATGTTGGTGATGGTTGTAATTTAGCTTTACACCTCCCAATTTCATTTGGTTGCAAGTTTCTAAATCCTTTTGAACAAATCCACTATGCTACTATCCTTCAATTAGGGAGTTGAGAACATATTACTTTGTGGAATTTTGTCAACCAGTTCACATGCCTTGTCTATGCTTCCACATTTTGCATATCCTACAATCACAAAAAAATTTCAAACAGTTCTTGGAGGCATTCTACCAAATAGTTCGTGAGCCTTCTCTATGCTTATTACACTTCTACTAGGGCAGTCGTAGCTACAACATTTAAGAAAATTCCTCTATCCTTTGTGTTTTGATGGATGTCTATACCCTGTTCCAGAGCTCCCATTTTGGCCTAGGTTGGGAGAATGCTGGCAACTGTTGCACAGTCTGGAATTACACCTGCGAAGCACATTTGATTGAAAGTTTCTTAATCCTTTTCATCAAATGTATTTTGTGCACATCCTGCAATCATAGCATCCATGCGACCACATTTCTTTGAGGCGTCTGCTCAAACAGTTCGCATGTCTTGTCTATGCTGCCACATTTTGCATACATGTCTACCAGAATATTTTCGACTGTATAGTCGACAAGAATATCCCTTACATTATGGTTTGATGGTTGTCCATACCCTATTCTGCAGCTCCCAATGTCGCTGTTGCATCAACTATTTCTTTGATTCTCAAACCTTGTGCTCTCACGTCTTATTTTATGCGATCAAACACATCCACAAACTTCTGTGCGAGAATAGTTTGAATTTCAAAATTTGCGGCGACTACTGTTTGAACGGGAACGAAAACAAAAACGAATGCTGGCAAGAGAAAGGGGCCCACATCTACCACATAAGCGATCAAAGTACCTTAGTGTGTGATGGTTAAGCCCAGCCTCTTGCAATCAATCGCCTTTCCTGAAACCACATTCTTTGATTTCCTTCTGTCAACAATCCGCGTGCATTTGCTATGTGTCCATATTTTGCACATTTACGTCTATCAAGTAGTTACAACTACAACATCCAAAAAATTACACCCACCCTTTATACTTTGATGGATATCCATACCCTGTTCTCAGGCATCCATTATGGCATAGGCAATTAGGAAGCTGGAAAGAGCTATGGAATGTGGCCTTACACCTACTAATTTGAATTTGCTTGAATGTGTTTAAAAGCCTCTGCAATGAATCATTTTTGTGCATTTCTTGTGATCATTGTAATACCTGACGTTTTGTGGAACCTTGGTGAGTAACCAAAACCCTTATTCTATGAAGAATTGCCATGCACAAAATTAGTGTTCAAAAAAATTAAAATATGCTTAAAAGAAATGGTCTTGAGAAAAATTGAAACCTTTGTGGCTAATTTGAGCAATTTATTTTTGAATAATGTTGTTAGTATATTTTTATTTTGTATATTATCCTAGAACAAGAAGGGTAAGTAATGAAACTCACCTTCTTCTTGCCTTTCTATATATTTAGTTAATTATTTCATGGCTGACAATGAATAATGCGTGACATTTATGCCTCTGCTCAATTATAGTTATATAAGCATAGGGATTTAGAGAAGATGCTTGGGCTTCTTGTTTTGAATTGGAAAAATACAGGTATTATTAGAGAAGAGGCTTGGGCTTCTAGTTTTGTTTTGAATTGGAAAAATACAAGTAATAAAATAATAAAAAAATAAAATTGTTATTGGTATGTGATATATGAATTTTAAGTTGGGAAGGCATTTGAAATTTATCTTTTCTTAAAAAAATATTATATATATAATTTATTTATGTTGAAATTATTTTTTTTTTTGTAAGGTAATAATTTACCGATCATATGTTCATCATGATCTATAGTATCATCACTAAGTTCATGGATAAATGATATAAGATCAATAATTAGATGGACCTTAAGATATTCAAATAATTTTAGGAAGAATTGGTTATGGGTGCTAACCAATGTTATATCTCTTTTTTTAATATAGTTCATTTAACCAAATTTCGGAATTTGGAGGGAGGATTAAGGAATCTTTGGTTACCAATTGTAGTTGCCACCTTGTGTATAGTTATTCCTTTCAAGACAATTAAGGGGGAGGATAGAGTTAATGAGTTGTACTTAGCTAGGTTACATTATATTTGCATTAAATATTCATTATTGTTCGGGCAACAATAAATATCCAGAATGCTAGATAATATATGCAATTTGTATTACTGTTATTTATAATTATGTAATTATTTATTTATTGATTATGTGAACCTTGGTCTCATACCTGCACAAATACAACAAACAAACACATTATTAGCTAAATATGCAAGATAAAACAAGGATTCTCCATGAAATCCATCTACAATGCTTAAAATAGGAAAAATGAAGAACAAGACATAAAAAGCAATAAAATCCTAATTAAGCAAGCAAACTCTTGATCCCATGGGGGAATTGGTGCCAATTGATGTGTTGAAATTGGCCCTTTCCCGACTCCTTTGTTGCAATGTTGATGATTTGATGAGTGATCCACCTTGATGAAAATTCAATCAAGCTCCATGATGAAAAATCTGCATAACCTAGCTAAGAATTTGATGGAATGGATGAAACTAGATATGCTTGAGGATGAAATTGAGTATAGTAAGTTTACTCAAATTGTGGATGTTAGAATGAGAGAAAGAGTCTCTCATTTATAGATTTCCAAAATGGAAGAGAGAGTGGAATTGAGCAATGTGGGATCATTCAACATCCAATGACCAAATGCCACTTGTCAAGATGTGAATGGTTGATGGTTGTGCACATTTTGGTCCATGTGCATGATAAATGCCATGAGATTCAAATTTGAAATTTGAATGTGACATGTTGGAAGGAGAAGGAAATGGAGTTAATGTCACTTGGCTCAAGGCCAAGGACATGTAAGAGGCATTAAATACCTTGTTGGAAGGACCAAACCCACTCAAATTTGAATTCAGATTTAAGGGATTATTCCCATTTTATGCCATGTGAGGGAAAATAGGAGATGTAATAAATGAATTAAATCTATTTTAATGTGCAAGTGGTAAAAGCTAGAGGATGGGACATGATTTAAGATTAAACTAATCAAAGATTAATTAATGTAATGAGGAATTAGGAGATGTGACAACTTTGATTTGAATTTATGAGTTAATTTAAATCAAGAATTGTGAAGAAAGATTTAATTAAATAAATGATTTGATTTATTTAACTAAAGGGGACAATGTTAGATTAAATTAAATAAGGTTTGTTTTATTCAATTTAATAAGAAGACTTTAGGGGTTTAATCAAATAAGATGAATTATTTAATTAAAGAGGGATTTTTAGGGTTAATTAAATTGATTAATTTAATCAACAGAGGGGAAGAAAACCTAAATAGATAAATAATGATTCATCTAATTAAGAGATGGCAGGTGATGATAAGCTGAGAATGTGATTTAGGAGGAAATGATGTTAGTAAATTAGGATCAGATGCATGTATATATTCCATGTCTACAGATTACAATATAATAAATCCTCCTTCCTTCATATTCCATATGTAGGATAGATTTGATTGTAAGAGTCAATGCCTAATAATATAGGTTGAGTTAGTGGACAATTTAATTCATTACATACTTAAAATAGAAAAAGGAGGTTAAATTTATTTTGTGTATTTGGATAAGTATATTTTATGTTAAATTCTTCATTGCACTATAGTAAGTCCATATATATATATATAGAAAGAATTTGATTATAAATGTCTTTTATTAAAAAATACAAGGTTAGTAATTTAATTGATAAACTAATTCATTGTACTTAAATGCACAAAGGAGAGTTGGACATAATGGTGTTGTGTTTAGAAAAGTATATTTTATGTTATGATAATTCCTTTGTTTCATTCTCAATTTTAGTATAATTGATGTAAGTGGTTGAAGGGGCAGAGTAACATTAGAGTGTTCAAGAGTAATGTTGTAACTCAAACTCTAATTCATAACTACTTGCTAGTTTACATAGTAATTGCATCTTCATAAGTCTTGAGAAAAACTCATCATACTATGTGTAAAGTGCAACTATTTTGTTTATAAACAATAGTGATTTGATCCTTTATACGAATTATGATTAATGAGAACTTCTGTCACATTTGAATAGGATTTCTCAAACCATCATAGAAGGATTAAGAGTTGTCATTATGTTCATGGGGGGGATTAATCTGCCATCAATATGAATTGTCACATTAAATCATAAATATGGGAGAGTTTCTCTCATTATTTAACTTGTAAATCTAGTTTGGTATCGAATTGTGTTAAGTATACAAGGTCTTTATTCTTAAATTACTCTCTTTCATCTTGTACGGAATTATGATTTAAGTAAACTTTATCTATAGAGAGTAAATAGTAAATTTTGAGTTCAAGGGAACCTAGTTACCTATAAAAGTCTTGAGTGATTTAATACTCAACAAGGAAAAAAACCATCAAATATCAAGCCAAGAGGAATAAACCTAGGTTTTTGATTCTTGGATTCACCTATATGGGTGGCAGTCGATGGTGAATCTGTTTGGGGTAATGGACCCTAGAAAGGATTTCCTACTCACTCTCTTACAGTATGTCTTTTGCACATGTCACATGTTGCTTGAGTAGAGGATCGAGTTTAATGTGTATCAGTGTTGTTGGGTGGGATTGGGATTGTGGTAGAGTCTTCTTTTGGAACTTAGAGGATATACCGTCATGTTGTCAGATCTTGTAGGGATACAAACTTAAGTTGTCAAACTACAGTGCCTTTGCGAAATATATACGTAGGTAAGGCCATCAAGCGATGAGCCCCCAAGGCATTAGGTCGATCCCTTAGGACTACTCTTTTGAGTCTTGATTTGTACGTATCATTCTTTTTTGATGTTTAAACTATTATATGGTTTGTATAGCTTATCTTGGTAATCATATACTAATTATCTATTGATCTTATGTGTGCTCCAAGTCTTGTAGTTCTTGCATATATGAGAATTGGGAGGGGGGATATCTTGACACAATGGAACACAAGAGGTGCTTGGGTAGGTAAGAGGTATGTTAAGTTGTTCCATGATAAGTAAATGTTATTGTTAAAGATAGGAACTTATTTCTATTACTTCTCCTAACCTATAAGATCATTAACCATAAATGTAAGCAGTGTATTGTGTTGTTATTGTTTTTTAAGTTTCTAAAAAAGAAAAAAATGTGTTACTAATTAGTAAAGTTAGTTTAGATTACTTAACTTAAGTTGTTTTATTTGTGTGTCAAAATTGGACATGACAAGAGGTTTTTCTTAACCTTCAAGCATGCCATTTTAAATACATACATATACATTTAACCATGCTATCATTTTCTTTAAAATTTCAAAAACACGAGATCAAAATAGATAATTAAACAAGAAATCACATGTATAACATTCCACAAGCCTATTTTTTTTCAAGCATTGAATCATTTTGAATAAGATCAATATAATCTTCTATATGAAATTTTAAAGGCATCTATCATGTCGTTCAATGGTGTGTGCACCCAAATTCCATCAAGCCTACCATTCAATCCGGCTAAACAATCCTACCTCAACCATGTTCTCTTCCTTCAACCTACTTCCTACATTTGCACACACTTGCATTTGCATAGTTCATCAATAAAATTCAATCATGATAAAGTGTAAGATAGTTCATAAGATCACATAGTCAAAATATGGTCAACTTTTTTCAAACATTTCAAAAATATCAAATTTTTCATTCAACATATTGAATTTCCTCAGTAATTCAATTTACCATATATTATAATTTAAATGCAACAAAAATTGGGTTATGACATCCTTCCCCTCTTGGAGGAGACGTCATCTCGATGTCTATTTAATCAAATCAACATCATATCATACTATTTACAAGCCAAAACATTACAATATTCAAACAAAATTATCAAGTCTCTTTCTAAGGAAACAAATGTGGGAAGGAGTGTTCTATTTCTTCCACATCCTCCCAACTAGCACTATCTTCTGAATACTAGTCCCATTGGACCTTAAACCAATAAACATCTCTTCTTTGCAACTTAACATTGTGTCTATCCAAGATTCTAATGGGCTCTACTAGAACCACTCCTAGGTCCTGTACCTACAAATTTTTCCAGTCAAGCACCTGAGCTACATCAGGATGATATGGCTTAAGTAAAGAAACATGAAACACAATTATGAAGTTTTCCTAGAGGAAGTGGTAGAATAAGTCTATAAGAAACTGGGTTGATCACTTCCAAGACATCAAACAAACCCACATATCTCGAGGCTAACTTGGAAGACTTTCCAAAGGCAATAGAAATTTTATGAGGCTTGACTCTTAAGAAGAATTTATCCCCCACCACAAACTATCTAAGAGTTCTATTCTTGTCGGCATAACTCTTATGTTGTTCTTCCTCCTCCTTTAGTCTACCCTTAATAATTCTCATTTGTTCTTCCATCTCCTTGAGCATTTCAGGTCCTACTATGATACTGTCTTCCAATCTATCCCAACTAATGGGTGTACAAAACTTCTACCCTTAAAGAGCTTCGAATGGTGCCATACCTAGAGATGTGTGATAAGATTTATTGTAAGAAAACTCTACCAATGGTAAGTATTCTTCCCACTTATACTATTGGTCAATGCAGTACATTCAGAGGAGGTCTTCAACTACCTGATTTACCCTCTCTATCTATTTTGTCGATCTGAGGATGGTAATTCAAGCTAAAATTAACTTGGTTCGCAATGTGGCATTCAGGGTCATCCAAAATCTTGAGGTCATTTGGGTACACAATACTGGTTTACAATTTTTGGCCAAACTAGACATTGAACTGATTTTTTCTAACTAAATCTTTACTTTCAGACAACTATAGCGGCTAAACCGTGAGGAATTTGAAGATGATGCAAACTAGTGATTTGTGAAATTTTGTCTGTAGATTCTAAATATATTTTTTTCAAAAAATTTAGAATCAGATTGCATTTCTTTTTCCATCTCCTTTGAAAACTATTTTTTTTTCGGTAAACACTATTTTTAAGGAGTGACACTCACCGTATAACACATAACTTTTTTTCCATGAGGGATAAAAAACTATTTTTTTCAAATTTAGATTTGTAACTATGATATCTAGTGCTTCCAATTGGTTTCATAGTGTTTCATTGAATATTGTTTCCTTAATCAAGTTTCTAAGTCAAACCAATTATAATTCAAACATAGGCGAACCATATAAAACAACTTTTTTTGTATGTATCAAAATTCAATTTTTTTTTTTCTGTTGGACCAAGGATTTCAATATCTAGTGTACTCATATTTTTCAAAAAAAAAAATTGATAATCTTCTATTTTTCCACATGTGCAGAACAAAGAGCTTGATTTCGGTGAAAAGCCTACATTCACAAGAAATAAAAAAAAAATATATAATAACAAATTTAAATTTATTTAAAATTATACTTTTTGGGAAGCTCATAATAAGGAATACATAATTACAAAAAAAAAAAAATTAAATGAATTCATTTGATCCCCCAAAAGGTAAATCAAAAGTGGTTTTTTATCAGCATTTTGATAGGTGTAAAGGAGTATGGTTTAGAACTAGTGGGATTCTATCCAAGGGGGTTTGATCTAAGGTGGTTTGATCAAACCATCTTCAATTGGAATCCTTAAAATGAAACATTTTAAGGCTTAAATCATTATATTTTCTAAAAATATGTGATTTCAGCAAAAATTAGAATCACCCAAAAATTGTAAACCAACATTGTGGGATCACACATGTCCCTATTAGAAATGATAGTCTATGGCACTCCATGTAAGAAAAAGATCTTCTAAAAAAAAAATCTTGGCTAGGGTCAACAATCCATCCTTAAGGTTTCCTAGGATGAAGTGCGCCACCTTGGTCAACTTATCCATGTCACAACCAAGATAACATCATGTCGATTCTTGCTCAAAGGTAACCCCTGTACAAAGTCTATACTGATCACTTGCCATTTATAATTAGGTATGTCATGATGATACAATAGCCCTATTGGATGTGCATGTTTAGCCTTGACTCACAAGAATTCTATGCATCTGGCTATGTACTCCACTACATCCTTCCTAAGTTTAGGCCAAAAGTATAGAGTTTTCAATTCTATGATTATTCTGGAGACTTTGGGGTGTCCTGAATAAGGTGCATTATGAACTTCCTCTAGAACCAACTTCCTTAGCTCTCTAGAGTCTGGAACGTACATCCTTCTTTGGCATCTCAAAATTCCATCTAGTTCAAACTCACACCCATCAAACTGATGATCTGATGGATTCTCTACTAGGGCGCTCTTCACTCTTTCATAGTGCACATCCCCTTGCAAATGTTGTGTCACCTACTGTCTCAGATTAGACCTTTTCAAGATCGTGGTTGCTAGATGTCTTTGTCTACTAAGAGCATCAACCACTATATTCTCTTTTCCTTTGATATACTCAATTTTGAATTCATACTCACTAAGGAATTCCAACCATCTTCTCTGTTGCACATTAAGGTTTTGCTGAGTAAAAATGTATCTCAATCCCAAGTGGTCTATCTTGAGCTCAAATAGCTTTCCCAAGAGATAATGTCTCCACATCTACAAGGCATGAAATATTTCAGCCAACTCTAATTCATGCGATGTGTAATTCACCTCGTGTTGTTTAAGCTTTCTTGATTTGTACACTTCAACTTGTCCATCCTGCATTAGTACTACTCCCACTCCCTCCCCTAAAGCATCTGCGATTACAGCGAATATTCCATTAGGGTCAGGGATGGTCAACATTGGGGTTGTCGTGATCCTCTCCTTCAAGAGTTGGGATGTTTTCTCACACTTCCCGGTTCATTCAAATTGTGTTCCTTTTCTTTGGAGTGACGTGATTAGAGACACAATCTGGGAGAACCCTTGCACATACTTTCTATAGTATCCTATGAGGCCCATGAACTATGGAATTTTCACACATTTTTGAGGCACTGGACATTCCATGATCACCTTGATCTTCTCAAGGTCTACAAAGACTCTCTCAGCTGAAATAATATGGCCTAGATAGTGCACCCTGTCTTGATAAAACAAGAACTTAATAAGCTTCCCAAATATTTTCTTCTCTCTCAGCCACTATAAAACTATCCTCAAGTGTCTATCATGCTCTTCAATAGACTTTGAGTAAACTAGGATGTCCTCTATGAAAATTACAACAAAGTCATCCAAACAGTCCCTGAACACACTATTCATGAGATTAATGAAAGTTCTAAGTGCATTGGTTAAACCAAAAGTTACCATAGTGAACTCATAATTTCCATTTTGAGTTCAAAAGGTAGTCTTCATAATGTCTTCTTCCTTTATTCTCAACTGATGGTATCCTGACCTGAGATTGATTTTGGAGAACAGTATCACTCCCTTCATCTGGTCAAACAACTCATTGATCTTTGGGAGAGGATTTTGATTATTGATGGGTGCCTTGTTCAACATCCGATAATCTATACAAAGATGCAAGGTTACATCCTTATTTTTCACAAAGATAACTAGTGCTCTGTAAGGAGACACACTAGGTCTTATGAGCCCTTTGTTCAATAATTCCATTAACTGGGTCTTCAATTCATAGAGTTTGATAGTGGCCATCTGATATGGTGCTTGGGATTGTGGCCCAGCTCCCGGTACTAGGTCAATAGAGAATTTAAATTCCTATTTCAAAGGTAACTCTATGAGTTCATCAAGGAATACATCTCAAAACTCCTTGAGAATAGGGTACTCATCTAAATACGGTTCTTTATTGTCAGGGTTATTGATATGCACAACATAAATAGCACATCCCTTTCGACAAGCCTTTTTGAGCTGCATA
This sequence comes from Sequoiadendron giganteum, assembly GCA_007115665.2. Taxonomy (NCBI): domain Eukaryota; kingdom Viridiplantae; phylum Streptophyta; class Pinopsida; order Cupressales; family Cupressaceae; genus Sequoiadendron; species Sequoiadendron giganteum. The sequence goes on from CM021104.1 coordinate 441,760,731, forward strand.
GAAGAGATATGCCTAAGCTCTAAGGTCTTTGCATCCCAAAGATCTTGACTAGGTTCCCATAATCATCCAAACAACTAACTACCTTATCCTCACAGTTCACTATAGAATTATGCTCGGTTAATCATTTTATCCCCAAAATTACATCGTATGAGCCTAAAGGTGCCACATACAGGTTGACCTAGGTCTAGAGGTTGAAAGCTCTAACTCGTTGCAAAAGAGATAAGTATCTACCCTCCGATCTGCTCGGTTTCCATACTGGATTGTCCATGAGTTCCCATGTATCCAGGTCTAATAGGTATCTTGGATATTACTCTAGGGTCTATGAAAAATTCAATAGCTCTGATATCAATTAAAATAGAGACAATTCGACCATAGAGCTTACCCGTCACTGTATTAGAAAAGCCTGATACTCTACCTGGTTGTTATCCACTGCAGCGTGGATCTGATGATGCTGAGACAGATAATAGTTTCATTTCCTTCACGACTTCAACCGCTGCAGACAATTAGAGGCATAATGGTCACCTCCATAAGTATAACACCCATCGCAAGGCCTTTTGTGACCTCTTGGTTTGTCCTCTCTAAATCCCTTCTGATTTTGGTCATTTTTTCTTTTGTTGTTATTTTCTTTCTTTCTCTTTCCACCATTTCCATTTCAAAAACATTTCAAAAATATTTCCAAAAAGACAAAAAAACCATAAAACTTCAAAAATCCAAAAAAATAAAACATGTCAAAATCCAAAAACATCCAAATGGGTGATCTCGCAATATTGGTTTACAATTTTTGGCCAAACTGGACACATAAATATTTTTTTCTAACTAAATCTTCACTTTTGGGCATCTATAGTGGTTAAACCGTGAGGAATTTGAAGATGATGCAAACTAGTGATTTGTGACATTTTATCTATAGATTATAAATATTTTTTTTTCCAAAAATTTTGGAATCATATTGCACTTCTTTTTCCATCTCCTTCAAAAACTAGTTTTTTTCAGCAAACAACATTTTTAAGGAGTGACGCTCACCGTATACAACATAATTTTTTTTCCATGAAGGATAAAATACTATTTCTTTCAATTTTAGATTTGTAACTATGATATCAAGTGCTTCCAATTGGTCTCATAGTTTTTTATTGAATATTTTTTCCTTAATCAAGTTTTGAAATCAAACCAATTACAATTCAGACATAGGTGGACCGTATACAATGTAACTTTTTTTATATGTATCAAAATTCTTTCTTTTTTTGTTGGATCAAGGACTTCAATATCTAATGCACTCATATTTTCAATTTTTTTTTTGATAATCTTCTATTTTTTCATGTGCAGAACAAAGAGCTTGATTTTCAGTGGAAAACATATGTTTAATAAAACTAAAAAAACAAATACATAATAAAACCGAAAAATATTAAAATTTTATTCGTTGGATAGCTCGTTCTGAGGACTACCATCATCCAGTTGGGTCTGTGAAGTCTCCTCCATTTTCATCCTCAACCTGAGCTTTGAAGGGCACAATTTTGGAGTTTTTTTGGGCCAGAGGCTGAGAAGGTGGGAGAAGGGCAGTTCGGGCAAACCAGGGGGGTTTGAGCGAACCCCTTTTCAGAAAGAGTTTTCCTTTGTGTTTTTTGTGGGAATGGTGGGCCCGGGGCATTTAGTGGGTTCGCTCGAACCTAGGTTCTAGAAAACCCTCTTTTGGTTTGCTCAAACCATTGAGTTCATTCGAACCCAGAAAACAAATTTTTTTGGCATGGGGTCGATTTTTACAACTTTTCCTTCCTCACTCAAATTGTAAACCACTTTTATGGGTTTACCCAAATAACAGTAAAAAATCCTAATAACAAAATCAATGTTAGTCATGTAAGTTAAAGTCCAGTTGAACTACATTGCCTCTACATGTATAACGTAGGCACGACCATTAGTCGATGAGCCCTTGAGGCCCTAGGTCTATCCTTTAAGGTTTGTCAAGTCAATCACAATAATTCAAACATTGTCAAATTAGATGCAAACAATCAATTGAACTATAATCCACATCACGAATCAACAAGACAAAATATCCAATGAGCCATCAAACCAAATCAGTCAATTGCCAACTTAGTTAAACATCAAATCAACCTCAAACATTAAATCAATCAATCACTTGTCTTATACAAGATATTTCCTTCCTGAAACTAGACATCGTCATATATCAAACTATGTCATTTTCCTTATACAAATGGTCACATGATCCAAACTAGACTTGACGTCTTATACAACATGTTTCTTCTCCTGAAACCATACATTGTCAAACAATCAACTTGTCAATCAATTAGGCAATCAAACATCAACAAACAATCGATGGCAAATGATCTAAAATGGTTGTTGACTTTGTTGGTCTAATTTTTCTTATCTTTTTTATTTGTCTTGTGGGTCATGATACTAACTACCTCGAGGATGTCCCATGAAGGATTTAGAGGAGTGATGATGTCTCATGACTTGATTTTATTTTGAATATTGTTTGTGGATTGTCTTGGAAAAAAGACTGGGACAACTTTTCTCTTAGTATGAGTTAAGACATTCCTTATCTAATGACTGTCTATTTTCGCAAGTGGATAACTTTACACACCTTGGTCTATATCATAATATGGTGTTTATTGTCGATTTGTTATATTTTCAACATCCAATGATGATTAAATGCAAAGCCTAGCATCTATCAAGAAAAATATCAATATTTTTTTGTCTCCACTAACTCCATGCTAATATTTTACTCTCGGGGTGATCCCACAATAGTGGTTTACAATTTTTGGTCAAACTGGACACTGCAATTATTATTTTTAACTAAATCTTCATATTTGGGCACCTATAGCAGCTAAACCGTGAAGAATTTGAAGATGATGAAAACTAGAGTCTCATCACATTTTGTCTGTAGATTCTAGAAATATTTTTTAAAAAAATTTTGGAATCAGATTGCACTTTTTTTTCCATCTCCCACGAAAATTGGTTTTTTTTATAAAACAACATTTTTAAAAAGTGACACTCATCGTATACAACATAACTTTTTTTGTATAAAGGATAAAATTCTAATTTTTCCAAATTTAGATTTTTAACTACGATGTCTAGCACTTGCATTTGGTATCATAGTTTTTTATTGAATATTTTTTCCTTAATCAAGTTTTGAAGTCAAACCAATTGCAATTCAGACATAGGCGGACTGTATACAACATAACTTTTTCTGTATGTATCGAAATTCAATTATTTTTTTTTAATGGATCAAGGACATCAATACCCAGCCTCAACATATTTTTAAAAAATATATTTTTATAATCTTCTATTTTTCCACATGTGCAAAATAGAGAGCTTGACTTTCGGTGAAAAACCTATGTTTAATAAAACTAAAAAAACACATACATAGTAAAACCAAAACATATTAAAATTTAATTCGTTGGGTAGCTTGTTCTGAGGACTACCATCTTCTAGTTGGGTTTGTGAAGTATCCTCCATTTTCATCCTCAACCTGAGCTTCGAAAGGTAGAATTCTACTAAAATTTGGTGGAAGACGGGGAGAAGGGCAAAAAAGGGGGGTTCGCTCGCTCGAAAGGGTGAAGGGGGGTTCGTTCCCTTTTTTTTGAATTCCCCATAAGGGAACGTGGCATCATAGCATTCGAGCGAACCCACCATGCAAAAGGGGGTTTGCTCGAACTAGGGGTTCGACCGAACCCCTCTTTTGGGTTCGTGCGAACCCCCTAGTTCGAACAAACCATTTAAAACATGAAATTTCAATGAGTGAGAATTTTCTCAAATTTTCTTCCTCATAAAAATTGTACACCACTATTATGGGTTTACCCCTCGCTAACATTTCTTTTTAACAATCCTTGCATTCATCCACTATTAGATCTACTTATCGGAATAATTTTTCAATTTTTTTGGGACTCTTTCAAAATTTGTAAAAAATTTCCAAAGGGACATAGGTCCATCGTGTTTACACTGGGCCATATTTTTGAACTAAATTTCTTTGACACAACGCAATAAAGTGCATTGTGTCAAAGAGGGACAAAATGTAGACACTAAAAATTGTCCTTCACCTGCGAATACTATTTTTCTATATCAATCCCCTTTCTTCCTTAATAATTAAATAACTTTTAATTATTTGATTATTGTCTAAAGTCGCATTCCTCTATTAATTAAATAATTTTAATTATTTAATTAATTCATCTATTTTTCTTTTATTTCATCTCTTTGATTAATTAATTAAATTTTATTTATTTAATGTCATTAATGACTTCTTTTCTTTTTAATTAAATAAATTTCTATTTATTTAATTGTTGGCACTTTCTACATTTAATTATTCATTATCCTCTTCTTCCATAAATTAAATGAATTTTATTTATAAATAATACTTACTAATTTATCATTTTTCTCCCATTTTTGAATTAAATTATTATTTAATTGAAAAGACAAATTTCTCTCTTTTCTATAATTAAATAAATTTTTTAATTATTTAATTATTCACTTTCCCTCCCAAATTAAATAATTTTAGAATTATTTAGTTTTCTCCAACCTCTTGTTCCACGCTTTTCTATCTATCAATCTCATTCTTATCTCTTCACATCTCATTTAATTTGCACCCTTGATTGAGTTATTTATAATTTAATCTCAATCGTCCATCCTTAACTTAGTCTTCTCTTTGCCTTAATTTAGTCCTAACACTATTCCATTGCTTCAGCTTTCGATCTTGGCCATTGATTGTCATATTTTATTGACTTTTAATCTCGGCCCTTCATCTCAATTTGGCTTTCTATAAAAGACGTATGTCATTGTCATTTCAACCAATCTAGTTTATGCTTAAGTACATGCTATCAAAGGAGACAACTACAATTTTCTATATTTTGCTATCATTGATATTAGGCTATCATTGCATACTCAAATCTAAGGGCAATCAAATACATCAAGCAAAATGGAGAAGGACAATGAAGGTGAATCAATCATGACATGAAGAGTTTGATAATATTGTTTTGTTATTTTGTGTTTTTATGCCTAGTTGTGCTTCATTGTTAGTTTAGATCTTTATGATTATAATTTTGATGTTTTATTGCTTTTAATCTTAAATTTTTGTAATCTACACTAATAATATTAATCTTCTAACCAAATACTAAATCTCAAATATCATTTTTTATTATAACACTTCATCAAATACAATTTACATTTTAAAATATACAACCCTACTCTTTATTCTCATTTTAATTAATATATAATTATAATTAATTTATAAGCCTAATTCTTTATAATAATCTAAGATTTCTAGATTTGATTTGTTAAATGATCCACGTGATCTTGGGACTATATGCTTTGACAAAATCCCTATGATATCACGGATGACAACAATGAACACCCTCATTCACGATTCTCTTAACAATTTGATTTGTATAATTTTAGTATTGTGCTCTTTTAGATTTCTTATTCTTTAATTATAATAAATATAACCCATTTTATTCGATTGTAACAGGGAATTTCTGTCCAATACAAATACAAAATCTTTTATAGCCTTAAAATAAGGCATGGCTATCAGTCAAAAATGGGAAAACAAAATATTTTTATTTGCCTTTCTTTGGTTCCATTCATAACATCTATCCAATATATTTACGGTCAATAGTCAATACCGTGGAGCTTCGACACAACCGCGGCTGAGCGAAAAACTCCGCTTTGAAACGCTATCCAGGCGGCTTTGAAAAATTACAGGCCATTCAGGCGGTTAACAATTCTCAGTCATTTCGACGACCAACATTTATTATTCCAAACGAGTCGCAGAAGATTTTCCAGCCTAAAGACGAAAGCAGTGACGCAGCCAAACCCCGTTGCCGTTATCAGAAATTATAAATGCTTGTACACGCCACTGCTTCTTTCAAGTCCAACGACGTTTTTCTGTTTTAACACGTTGGGTTGTTTGAAGGTGTTGTCTCTGCATCATGTCTGTGAAATCAGAAGGTGATGTGCAGTCATGGGCAGGCAGCCTGCGCCTGGGAAGCCGAAGGCTATTCGAAAGATCCCAAAGCGTTTTCTCAGCGTCTTCATCTTCAAGAAATCAGCTAGATGATGAAGAGTCACTGAAATGGGCAGCCATCGAGAAGCTGCCCACCTACGATCGCCTCAGAACTTCAATTCTCAAAGACATTCACGGTGAGGTGGATGTATCAGATATCGAACTGGACACCCGACAGAAAGTGCTCGATAGGCTTGTCAAAGTTGCGGAGCACGACAACGAACGCTTTCTCTTTCGCCTGCGTAAAAGAATCGACAGGTTTGGCCAAATTTTCACTCTGTCCTTCCCACGGGCCATGCGCCATGCTTTTATTCTTCTAACATTTGTGGGATTCATTCATTCAGAGTCGGAATTAAATTGCCCGAGGTTGAAGTCCGGTACGAGCATTTGAATGTCGACGCAGACGTCCATGTCGGCGGCAGAGCGTTACCTACGCTCATTAACTATTCAGCCGATATATTGGAGGTAATTAGTATTCATCTTATTACTCATCTTTAGTTTTCAGATGGGAATTATAGGAATGGTAATAACGTTGAAACCTGGAATTTTAGGGGCTGTTGGGATCGCTTCATTTATACAAGGGCAACAAAACAACCATGACTATTCTTCGCGACGTCAGTGGTGTGGTGAAGCCCGGCAGGTAAACCACAACCAAACTAAACATGCTCTTCCGCACATATTTTAGCTTCTTATGTCTCAAAAATAATATTGAAATTGGAAGTGTATATTGTATAGGATTACTCTCCTTCTTGGACCTCCTGCTTCGGGCAAGTCTACGCTGCTCTTGGCTCTTGCAGGAAGGCTGGAAAAAGCTCTGAGAGTATGTGGGCCTTCATTTCCATGGTTTTAAAAGATAATGAATTAAAATAGCGTACTTTTTGCTGCTGGGGGCTCACTGGAACATATTAGTGCAGGTTACAGGATCAGTAAAATACAATGGGCATACCATGGATGAGTTCGTCCCCGAGAGGACTTCCGCTTACATTAGTCAGCACGATTTGCACATTGGGGAGCTGACTGTAAGGGAAACCTTAGACTTTGCTGCTCGCTGTCAAGGCGTTGGCTCCAGATATGGTATCATCAATATTGGTTTTTATTGCTGAATCATCTGCACTCTTTGAAAATGAATAATGTGTAATTTTTTTTCTTTACAGATATTTTGACCGAGCTTTCCAGGCGAGAGAAAGAACAGGGTATCAAACCAGATCCCGACATAGATATCTTCATGAAGGTTTGTAAATCTCTGTGAGTTTCAATGTTAATCACTTCTTCCATTAATTTTCCAAGTTGACGGGAAATGGGTAAACGTTGTTGCAGGCAACTGCAATAGAAGGACAGAAGACGAATATGTTGACAGACTACATCTTGAAGGTACTTTTTCTTAGAATTATGTGTAAATTCGTCAAAAGCGAACAGCTTACACCTTATTTATTTTGACATTCGAGGTTTTGAATGTTTGAAAGAATAAAAATGGAAATGGTTGGAACAGATATTGGGGTTGGACATATGTGCGGACACCCTGGTAGGAGATCAAATGCGAAGAGGTATTTCAGGTGGGCAAAAGAAGAGAGTTACAACTGGAGAGATGATTGTGGGGGCCGCAAACGCATTGTTTATGGACGAGATTTCAACCGGCCTCGACAGCTCTACAACATTTCAGATAATTAAATGCCTACGTCAGTACGTGCACGTTTTCAATTCAACCATGGTGATTTCGCTATTGCAACCAGCCCCCGAAACATACGATCTCTTCGACGACGTCATTTTACTTTCCGAAGGTTATCTTGTTTACCACGGGCCCCGAGAATCTATTCTTGAATTCTTCGAGTCCATGGGATTTAGATGCCCTGAAAGGAAAGGCGTTGCTGACTTTTTGCAGGAGGTAAACAATTTCATCTTAATAAACTTAGTAGATTCTGGATTATGGGTTCCCTTATATTATCATTGTAATTACTCTTCCCTGTATAACAGGTGACTTCGCCCATGGATCAAGAACAATATTGGGCGGACAGAAGTCAAGCATACCGCTATGTACCCGTCAAGGAGTTTGCAGACGCATTCCAATCTTTCCACCTTGGAGTCAAAATGAGCGCAGAGCTATCAATTCCGTATGATAAAAGCATATCTCATCCGGCTGCGCTAACCACAGAGAAATTTGGTTTAAGCAAAAAGGAGCTTTTCAAAGCATGTTTGCAAAGAGAACTTTTATTGATGAAGAGGGGTTCCTTTGTCTATATCTTCAAATCAACTCAGGTATTTTGTTTTTCTTTAATTAGCTACTGAATTTGTTCCTAATTCAATGTTTGTACGCATGTTTAAAGAGTGGAAACATGTTTGACAGATCACTATAATTGCTTTGATTGTGATGAGCGTCTTCTTCCGAACCAATATGCATCACAGAAATCTGAATGATGGATCTATCTACTTCGGAGCCCTCTTCTTTGGGCTAGTTCAGCTCATGTTCAATGGCATGGCAGAACTATCAATGACAATTGACAAACTCCCAGTATTTTACAAGCAAAGGGATTTCAAGTTCTATCCTGCTTGGGCCTTCTCTCTTCCAACTTGGGTCATGAGGATTCCTCTTTCCATACTCGAATCAGTGATATGGACTATTCTCACATACTATACCATTGGTTTTGCCCCAAGTCCTCACAGGTAACACTTCTCTTAAATTCGTCATGTCTGTTGCTATTTTAGATGAATATTTAACCAAGGATTTTCATTTGTTTAGAGCGGAAGTAATTAGTTTCCTTATAAAGGAAGTAAGAAAATTCATTAAATTTTAAAATTAAAATATATATGTGAAAATAAAAAAAATAAAAATTGAGAACTAGTTTGACAAATGAGGAGAGACTGAAAAACCCAAAAGATTAAATAGGAATGATGTAATTTTATGATAAAAAATTCATTATAAGTTTTATTTTAAAAATTAATTAAATAAAAAAAATTAAAAATAAAGAGTTAATTGTATATGTAAAATTATTTATTTATGAATATAAAAATAAGAATATAATAATATTATAGGTAGATATGCTAGTAATAGATTTAACAAAGCCATATGAGCTCCACATTATAAACACTTACAAAAAAAAGTCATCAATCAATATCTCAATAATTCGATCACGGGATAAAAACATTCACATATTTTCTTCGAAGTGTTTGTTCTGCACGATATTTCGTTTTCGTTGGCAATTGCTTTGGGTATTGATTTTAAGGTTCTTATATTTCCATTTATATTAAAATTTGTCTTAATGCTTTCCACGTGCACGATGACTAGCCATTATAATTTTGGTAGCTTTTTTAAAGGAAAACTTTTACTTAATAGAAAAAATTATAATCAATTAGTTGTTTTATTTAGAAGGAATTGATTTTAGTTGTTTTTCTAATAATTTTTATAATAATTAAAAAATAAATAATATTTTCAAAATAAATAAAATTAAAGTTCAAATATATTTTTATTTAAATATATTTAATTTCAAATGTTGATTTTATTGTTTTAGTTAAATATTTAAATTTAATATTAGTTTATATATATAGATAAGTATAAATTTTTTTAAATAAATTTATTTAAGATATTTATTTTAGTTTAATAGAAATTGTGTAACATGATATATTTGTAGGAGGAAACAACCATGGGAAAGAGAAGAAATTTCTTTTTTTCCCTTGTTTTTCAACATTTCTTTGTACGCTATTACTACTATGCTATTATAACTTATGTCAAAAATCCTAACCCCACCATCTATCAATGCAGGTTTTTCCGACAGTTGTTGCTGTTTTTCGTACTTTCTCAAGCTGCATTAGGCCTTTTCAGATTTATAGCCTCTCTAGGACGGAATCGAATTGTGGCAAACACTTTCGGCTCTTTTAGTCTCTTGATTGTTTTCGTTCTTGGGGGATTCATCATCTCCAGAAGTACAAACTTTTTTCCCTAAAAGAGTAATAACATATCTAAATGAATAAATAAATATACCAGTTACACAACTAATACTTTGTGATGCTCTAATTGATTGTACCAGATGATATTAAAGGTTGGTGGATATGGGGTTACTGGATTTCTCCCCTCATGTATGCTCAAAATGGAATTGCAGTAAATGAGTTCCTAGCAAACAGATGGCAAAAGGTTAGTATTTTATTTTCATTACTTTTTAAAACCAATATAAATTGCCTTTTTACCCTAGACTTAAACTACTCACTATGTTGATAGGAAACGGAAAATGTTGGTGTGGAAATGTTGCATTCTCGTGGACTATTTTCTAATAGCTGGTGGTATTGGATTTCTATTGGGGCACTCTTAGGATACAATCTTCTATTTAATGTGCTCTACACAGTGGCATTACATTATCTTGATCGTGAGTATGAGTACCTCCAAATTATGCAGATTGGCATCATTTATACTTCACTTGTGATTCAATACATAATAATGCCTTTTTCCTATTTCATCAGCATTGGGAAAACCACAGGCAACAATTTCAGAAGAGGACTTGAAACATAAAAATAATTTGACAATTGGTTTCCAAAAAAGAGTCATCCATGAGAATGGGGTTGAAATGCAAAACATCACAGGAGGGAGTATCGGAGAAATTCAATCTGTTGGTAAGGAGACTTCACCATTACCATCATTACTATTTACCATTCCATGTGAAAGAGTGGTATTGTTCATATTATATGTTAATTTTAAACAGGGGGAAGAATTTCTCAACGACAAAGAAGTAGCAATGTTTAAAACAAGTCTGATTCCCTTCTTACAAGCGCCCATGAGGCTGGCAAGAAAGGGATGGTTTTGCCCTTCCAACCACTATCCATGGCCTTCCACAACGTCAGCTACTTCGTTGACATGCCTGAGGTATGTTATTTTCCTTTGTATTTTAACTCACTGTTTTGATATAAAATATGAAATAGTTAACTATTTGATTGCTTTTAATATAGGAATCACTTGATACTTAAGTAGAATGATCTTAAAAAAAAATAGGTTTGTTATTTTACTAATTGAGATATTTTATGTTTTAGGAAATGAAACAACAAGGAATAACAGAGGACCGACTTCAATTATTGCGTGAAGTGAGTGGGACATTCAGGCCAGGCGTGTTGACATGTTTGATGGGGGTGAGTGGGGCTGGGAAGACGACCTTGATGGATGTTCTTGCAGGAAGGAAGACTGGGGGTTATATCGAAGGTTCTATTACCATATCTGGTTTTCCAAAGAAACAAGAAACATTTGCTCGCATTTCTGGTTACTGTGAACAAAATGATATACATTCTCCTTGTGTCACAGTCTATGAATCCCTCATATACTCCGCTTGGCTTCGTCTCCCCAAAAAAGTTGATCGTAAAACTAGAGAGGTACGTTTTACTATTGAAGTGACATGTTCTCTAAAATATAGGAGGAATTTTATACATCAATGTTGGATCATAATCTATTGCATTTTAATGATGGATTATAAAGTATTGATGTAAAAGAATTCTATATAATTTATTCTAGAACTTTTTGTATTATGAATGTGAAAACCTTTTGTTGAATAGATGTTTGTGGACGAAGTTATGAGTCTAGTAGAGCTAGAAAACTTGAAAGGAGCTCTCGTGGGCCTTCCTGGAATGAGAGGCTTGTCTACGGAACAAAGAAAAAGATTGACAATTGCAGTGGAACTAGTAGCAAATCCATCCATTATATTCATGGACGAGCCAACATCAGGACTTGATGCCAGAGCTGCCGCAATTGTTATGCGAACGGTTCGCAATACAGTGGACACTGGACGAACTGTTGTGTGTACCATTCATCAACCAAGCATAGACATATTTGAAGCCTTTGATGAGGTAATACATGAAATCTTTAATGTTAGACATTGTAGAGAGATATGAATGCGATTGTGAATGTGAATATGAATGTGATTATGAATATGAATATAAATATGAATGTGAATTACTATTTGCAGCTAGTGTTGATGAAGCGTGGAGGGCAAATGATATATGTAGGACCTCTAGGTCCCCGTTCAAAAGACCTAATTAACTATTTTGAGGCAATTGAAGGCGTCCCCAAAATAACCCAAGGTTACAATCCAGCGACATGGATGTTGGAGTCCTCTTCGGTTGGAACTGAGCTACAACTTGGAGTTGATTTTGCAGAAATATATCGCAATTCTCGTCTATATGAGTAAGTGGTGGTGATAGTGATGATGGTAACTGAACTAATTCATTCTCCTCATGAAATGTGACTTCTAAGGTGGTTATGTTTTTGCAGGAGAAACCAAGCTCTGATAAAAGAATTGAGCATACCAGCTCCAGACTCAAAGGATGTATACTTTGAATCTCAATATTCACAATCTTTTTGGATTCAGACATGGGCTTGCATGTGGAAGCAACATTGGTCATACTGGAGAAACCCAGAATACAATGCAATTCGCTTCTTTTTCACATTCATTGTCGCATTGATTTTTGGCACAATTTTTTGGAGGCTTGGTCATAAGACGTAAGGCTGTGCTTCTCTTTGTTTCCATTCAAGTTCAAATCCCATGTCATCCTTCTTCTAACTTTGAGTTTATTCTAATGCAGAGGAGAGCAAAAAAATGTTACCAATGCAATGGGCTCAATGTTTGCATCTGTAATATTTTTAGGGGTAAATAATGCATCATCAGTTGAGCCTGTTGTAGATGTTGAAAGAACAGTCTTCTATAGAGAAAAGGCTGCAGGGATGTATTCAGCTCTACCCTATGCCCTTGCACAAGTAAGTCATTATTACCAAAGTTGCAGTTTGACTATTAAAAATTAAAACACTATTCTAAAACTTTAAGAGAACAATTGAAATAAAAATATTAGATAGCTATCTCAAATATAAAAAATAATTTGATATTTTCTTTTAAATTAAATAGTTAGAGAGAAGAAAAGATATCCACATAATCATTTTTATAATGATTAAAATTGTTAAATACATGTCCTTTCAATATTTCATGTATGCATTATTTATCATCATTAAATTTAGAATGTCTAATATATAAATATTACAATATGATAAATGTTTTTTGTAAATATTTAAAAACAATAAGAGACCCTTTTGCTGTATTATTTAACAATAAGTAAAAGAAATGAATATTAAATTCTTATTAGTTAAAAAATTATTAAATAAGAGTTGTTGTGCAGGTGTTGATTGAAGTGCCCTATGTTTTCATTCAAGCAATAGTATACGGAGTAATTGTGTATGCAATGATTGACTATAAATGGGAGGCATCAAAGTTCTTTTGGTTCTTTTTCTTCATGTTCTTCACATTCCTATACTTCACGTATTATGGGATGATGACAGCCTCTCTCACTCCCAATTCAAATATAGCTACAATTGTATCATCAGCTTTCTATGGAATTTGGATGCTTTTTTGTGGCTTTCTAATTCCTCGTAATGTGAGTATTATTCTTGACACTCACACAATGATATAATAATTATTTTTGTTTAAATGATATATGAATTAAGTGATATTTGTTTGCATGGCAGAAAATTCCGGTGTGGTGGAGATGGTACTATTGGGCAGACCCCATTGCATGGACACTCTATGGCTTGATTACTTCACAATATGGAGACGTTGAAAATGTAATAAACAAAACTGACGGCACTCAAGAAGCACTCAAGGATTTCTTGAAGAGTTATTTTGGATTTAGACATGACTTCTTAGGAGTTACTGCAGGTTTTGTAGTAGGATGGGGTGTTCTCTTTGCCTTTGTCTTTGCCTTTGCCATCAAATTTCTCAACTTCCAAAATAGATAAACATTGAAGGGGAGCTCACCATGACATTGCTATATATACATATATATTCCAAAATGAAATGTAGTTCATAGGCATTCTCTCACCTAACATGAATTCATATTTTATATGTTCAGGATTAGTCCAAAAGCTTCTATACAAGGGAAGTGGAGTGCTATTGAATCCCACCAATATCTCAATGGCTAATTTTATGTAGTTGAAACTTTCTATCTATTCAATTATTCTTTTCTAGAATAATTTATTGTTATTTATTTTCACTTTTATAAGATTTTATGTAATCTTCTCAATTTAAATAGTTTTAATAAATTTATTATCATTGTATAAGTTATGGAAATATTTTATATTGCTAGCATTATTATGGTAGCCCAACTTCTATATTTTCCTCTACATCTATATTTACATTTGTATTTATTCATTTGAAACATAATATTCAAATATTAGTTTTTTAAGTTCTTTTTATTTGCTATGTAATTTTCTACAAGCCATGTTTAATGTAAGTTAGAGAGATTAAGATATTTGTTACAATTTGAATAAAAAAAAATTAAAATTAAAATTATATTAATGTCTAAAGAATTTACAAGGGATAAGAGGATAATAAAGGATTGAATATAGATTATTATTAGACATCCTTATTGTGCCTCAAAATAAGTAAACAAAAAATATAAATTGTCAAAAGGTTGAACAATTAAAATCAATATTAAATTAAAAAATTATAATATTTAAATGATTTTAAACTAACTTGGAATCATCCTACCTTACCCATTTATAATCAAAATTATTAGTACCACAAGTTATGTGCATAAATATCTTGCAAGTATCATACAACCACTTTTTGTTGTAAATCCATCTGAGCCTAACTACTCTTATTGTGCAAAAATAGGTGCATCAAATGTATAGGTTCATAATTTTTTTTAAAAGGTAAATGTAGTTTATTTTATTTCTATATTATTATGCTTGAAGTAAAAGTATAAAGAATAATATCTAACAAGAGATCAATAAAATAATTTCATTAAAGGAAAGGCAAAAGAAGGTGTGGCCTAAATTTTTTTTTGGCTGAAATGTGGATTCAACATCCTCTCCCATACCAAATTTGTGTAAGTACTAAATCTCCAAGAGATACATATACTTGTCAACTACACACATCCTTCACAACTATGAAGGATAAAATTATTTAAATGCATCTATTCCTTCATCCTCCAATTTTGTTGAGTAGTGTAGTTTTATTAATTTTTTATATCATTCATTTCAAAGGGTTGGGCATGACACTCACAAGATTCTAAACCCAATTCACTTCACTTTATTTACAACCTTAATAAACTTCTTACCAACTTTTCTAAACTTATAAAATAAAATTGAAACATTGTGTCTACCCTAGATTTGGAATGAATAATAGAAAACTAATGCAAATATAATATCCCTACTCCAAACCTAAGAATATATTTGATAGAGAAAATAAGGAATGTAAATATAAAGTAAAATTAACAAATTACTACCAAATGAAAACCTTGGATGTGTTAGATATGCTCTTGGATGTTTGATGTAGAAATATTGACTTCTCTCCAAATTGATGGTGCATGTACCCATATATTGATCATTTTATTCACTATTTGGTGAAGGATGTTGGTTGACTTATAAAGTTTTGGATGACAATGTGAATGGCGGTGATTTCATCTTCAAAGGATTGTTGAATTTGATTGAGATACATGAAGAATCTTCCCTAACTAAGAATAGTCAAGAAGAGTTGAGAGGGCTCCTTATGAGCTTTAAATTTAGTTATTTTAGTTAATTGTTTGTGCATGGGTAATGTGAAGGAGGGGATTCGCTACTCCCAAGTCCCAAGACAAATAGGGTCTAAAGGGAGCGAATTACCATTGGTCACCTCAATGATAAGAGTTAAAGGATGGAATGATGAACAAAGGAAAATCTAATATATGTTTTTGGGTTTTCAAAATGGAGGACTTCAAGATTCAGATGAACAGACCATAGAGGTCTTGGGTGATAGGCTAACTACCTCTCAGCTAAAGGATGATAGCGCAGGGATGGATGACAATGTGAAACGCTATCATCTCAGGGATGTGCTAGTGTCTCGTATAGACAAAGAGTAGAGTCTATAATCCAAAACACTCGAGGTTTTCTCACAACCTTAATGCTAGAATTTGATAGTTTAACAAAAGTTAATAGAATGCTAAATATGTGTAATAGCATAACTAGTACAACAAGAAGAATACTATAGACAAAAGATAAATTAACTATGAATGAAATGATGAGTGAAGGGTAGTAGAAATCCAACTCGTGGTAGGTCCAATCTCCCACACGCTCCACACAAACAAGGTACCTATACACACAAGGATGAGAAAATGTCGAGGTTGTATTTTGGAGTTTTCCTTTGTCAAACCTTGCTTTGGTGTTTCCACCTCCACAAACAACCAGATAGACCACAATAGAGAAAGGATGATAAAGAAAGGAAATAGACCATACGTATAGAACACAAAGATAATCTATATGCTAACTATAATAAATTGATAATGCAATAAAAGTAAAAGTGTGTTACCCTTCCTTCTACAAGCTTGAAGAAGTCGAGAGGAAGGACGAGAACTTCAAGAGCACAAGACAAGTGTGAAAGAACAGTGTAGAACTTGAAACCTACAAGAAAGTGGTGTAGAGAGAATGGAAGCAAGAATGAAGTGGAAGAGTTGATAGCCCGGTGAAGTGAGAAGTTGCAAGGATGAATGTTAGAACGAAAGAGATTGAATGGAATGAGAAAAAGTGAGTTCAAAATGAGGCTTTGGAGGCAAAAGAGACGTTTTTTGGTAGGTCTTCAGTCAGAGGAAGTGTTACAATTCACAGCTACCACAAAATGTAACGTCCCAACATCCACTGACTCGAGAATTTTTTAGGGATGTTCATGCGGCACACAGACGTCTGCACAGTGTGAAAGCATCCTAGTCAAAATTCCCTCCACCAATGGAAAATGACAAAGTACAAATAAGAAAAAGGGCTTATGACAGTGAGTTTTAGCATTATCAATTTTATACTTGGCCAAAGTAAGGGCATGTTATGGGAAATTGCACAAGGGTGCAATTTTATGCCATAACAGGTAAAAATAGAAGAAAATATGGAGTTATGATGAAATATTAGTGGATAATTAGAATATTTATTATGTATGAATATATAAGAAAAAATGGATTTATTTATTTATTTTAGGATAAATGGATAAGTATTAGCTTGATTAACTAATAATATGAAAATTTATTTAATGAATTAGTGGTGGTAAAAGAAAAGGGAAATTAGAATGGAATGAGGAAATTTTATTAGGATGTGACATGGTACTGTGATGTAATATTAGGTGTGACATTAGAAGATGGGTCAAAAACAAGTGTCTACACCTTGAATATGATTTTTTCATGTTTTATTATATCAAATTTTTAAAATAAAATAACTAATTATATCTTTATATTAGCAAATGGATTGATCTTTAGAAATATATCTTAAATTGTCAACAATATAGCCCATAAAACACTGGAACCAAGCTGCTAATAACTCCGAAAAATGTCACAATTGCATTTGTGACTTTCCTCTAAATTTTAGAGGTACAACTCCTTCGTATGATTTAATTGAAAATCAATATGCTTTTGACTAGAAAGAATTAAAGGTGACAAAAATCAGCTCATAAAAATGATACTAATGTGAAATAAATTTCAAGAAATTCATTAACCAACTAGCACATAGACTAGAATGACGAATGATCATTGAAATGGAAAAAAGAGATTCACAATTGCAATAAATGAATTAAATGTTGTAGAGTATATTTCTCATAGAAAACATGCTCTAAATATGCACATGACTTATAGATCAGTAAGATCAACATTACATTCAAGGCTCACAATCCATAGATGACGAGTTATTGCAACATGAATTAAAACCAGGATGAAACTATTCCTTTCTTTGTTACATCACAATGCACTCTAGAGAATTCAGACCTTCTCTGAATTTTTCTTCCCTCAGATATAGGGGTCTCTTTTCCTCTCCTTGATAGTTACTAAATAGTTGCTAAACATAGCAACATTTTCTTTCCATTTAAAAGTCCACCCTGAAAATCAATAGATGGGAATAATTAATTATTGAAATGATTACATTTCCAATTATATGACCTTAGGCGATAACCGAATGTTTCTTGTTTTAATTTCTACCCCATGGCTATCAATTCTTCTGTTGTTAGCATGATTTACAAACCACACATTAAATAGTTATCTCAGAGCTGCAATGGAGTCGCATGTGAAAACTATCCAACTGAAAGATCAATTGGGAACATTAATTGGATCTTGGTCACATCAGTAGTTAATTTCGACCGCAGCACCATCCTATCATCCAATCAATCTTAACAAATACCAATTCGAATGTCTCACCAACCTTCTATAAATTTAGTAGGCACAACCATACTTCACCATCTTGAAGTTTCCAACATGACGAGTTCTCAGAGTGATGGAGTGATAATGAATGACTTCATTTTTATTGAGGAAATTGAGTGAATTCCCCTCTTTAGATGGCTATCCGACCAGCTGAGAGAGGTATTTGTTATCCAGAGTGAGATAGAAGAGGAGGTGTTGCATAGCATACTAGGAGAAGCATTCCTGAATTAGGTGCATGTACACAATTCCATGCTTCTTGAGCATTTCATGTATACTGTCATCCATAACTCTGGATGTTGAGACTGGGGAATGAGGGTAGCGGAGCACCTGGTTAGACCTGAGTTCCATCATAGAGTTAATGTAGCCATCGTTAGGCTTAGAAACTACCCACAAATAGGACTGGTTGGTGACACCATCTGCATCATGACTGCAACTCAGAATGAAGCCACTAAAGAAGTTGTACAACCCTTCTTTGACAAGGTTGGTGACGAATGACATGGGGTTGTTTTCCCAATTCCTGCAATCCCATGAAAACCTATGATCACCTACCTAGATAGAGCACCTCTAGGTGGTGGTGGAAGGAATTTGTGTGCTTATGTTTGTTTTGTGTGTCTGAAAAATGTCGTTCTGATGCTCCCAGTTTTGTAATCAAACAACAGATTTTGTAATGCCATCGATATATATATATAATAGAATTATGACATTTTGATACTCTAGTGTTTGCATTATTTTTTAACCATTCTATCCTTTAATTTCATTTGTTGTATATTTGATGGCATCCATTTGTATTCATTTTTGCATAAATGGGTTTGTTGTTTGAACTAAAATGCATTTTAACAAAAACAAATTGCACTATCATTCCCTTAGTTTCTTTTGAAAAATGATCTTAAGGTGATAAAACAAGAGGTTCACAAAACCAAGTAAAAGACCACTGATGGTTTTAGAAGCCACTCAAACTCCTGCCCCAACATGAAAACTTCAAAGATCTATCGTTGGTGGTCTTTTCAACTAGTTCACGAACATCAAGTACAAACCACCAACCATCAATTTAAAATAATTAGAGTGCTTAAGAAGTTATGACAATCCCACAATATGGTTCTCATGAGAAAATAAAGAAAAAATTAAACAAAGGGCAGTAAAGGGGGCAATTAGATGAATAGGGGAAATCACCGCCCAAGTTATAAAATCTCACGAAACACCACCCGACTTATAAACTTAACCTAAAATTTAATAGGGGTTTCAATTTCGAGAGCGATGACCAAAATTAAGGTAACAGTGGCTCTGACTAGGGACGAAGACTAAAAAGGACGTAGCAAGGAATCCAGAGATGTCATGACCAGTGTTATATCCATTAGGCACAGAGTTGGGGAAAGAAGAGGAACAAAACCAAAACCAAAAACCCAAACAACAAAAATGACACACCAAAAAGAAAACATTTACACGGTAGGATGAAACCTACCAAGGAAAGAGAAAGATACTACTCACACAAAACCATTGAGAAGATGAGAGAAGAATGATCTAGACCTGAAAAGGCACATCATTATATGAACTTTTGAAGTAAGGCGGAGATTAGAATTACCTAAACATTGGCACAATGGAGGAAGAATTCACCACTTTTAATGTCCCCAAACAACCATTTTTCATCATAAATCTCTTCCTGGTGGTTATAATCTCACGCTGAAACATCCTGACTAATTATGGATCCTTCCTGAGACTTAATCATCTAAACGAGCTTCCATCCTTGTAACAAATTTAAGTCTTTCACCTTCTCTACAACATCACAACCTTTTATAGGTTGTAAGTTGTTATCTTATTATCACAACTACCCTGTGGCTTCATTTCATTTTTATCCTCCACCATTGTAGAATATTCCCCTTCACTATCGATTGAAAAAAGAAAAACCTCCTTTGCTAGCAAATTTGGCAACCAAAAATTTGAATCCTCAAATAAAAGATTATCATGAATTTCAAAGGACTTATAAAAAAAAAAATAGAGGATTGGAATTGGTCAACCATTTCACTCCACCTTTTGTGTTTTTTCCTAAAGTATCACCATTATCCCTCCCAATTGCACATTATGTTTCATAAAAAAAAATTCTAAAGCTGAAAACCTCATACTCTGGAATGAAAAGAGAGTCTGACACTTGACCTTCTCTGACAAAGTTACAAGGAAGTGAATTATCCTTAGGGAGGAAGGATAAGTAAATCTATTGGCTAAAAAATTGGGCACATTGAGATAATATAACCTCATATCTGGAAAGGTTCCAAAAAAGCAACAGCTCTGAATATTTACTCTTAAACAAGAGCAGACATCCTCTGAATTTTATCGAGGTACAACTCCCTCACTAGATTTTCTATAAATTGAAACACTAAAATAAAAACTACATTTTCTTTTAACCAGAAAGTAGAAAAGCTAAACCCAATATCAGGAAGAATCCCAAATATAATATGCAAGATTCAATAAATAGAAAATCGCCGCAAAGACCGATTCATTTAAATCACTTAAGAAATAAACTATGCACTCAATACTATCTGAGAAATGAAATTAATCATGAAGAAAACTGCATAATCCACACAAATATGAAGTATGACATTAAGATATCCTTAAACACAAGGATTCAAGCACACCAAATTATCTTCATAAACTGTATGCACCAAGACAAAATAGTAATTTCATTCATAGAAAAATATAATATCAAGCGTTCCAAGAGTGTCTCAGAGAGATAGCATATGAAAATAGATATCATTAAATAAGAGAATAAGTAACCGCCTCTTTCTGTTGTCCATAACCGACCAAATTTTAAAGGAAAAGAATAAAAATAAATATAGAAGTCAAGTTGTTACGATGGTGTCACTTCACTTCCATATTTTGGGTTCGCCACGGGTTTCTTTTGCAAGGCTTGGAAAGCTTTAAGGATATGTAATAGTTATTTATGTTGAGGAATGGCCACATTAATCATTCACATATTCCATGTCAGTTGGTTATCTTTAGTTGTCTCAATGCATCATTCACAAACTTTCATGAGATCGATCGCTTGAGATGTTACCAAATGTAATTCACTAAGGGTGATCCCACAATACTGGTTTACAAATTTTGGGCAAACTGGACACCGAACTAATTTTTTTTAACTAAATCTTCACTTTCGAGCTCCTATAGCGCTAAACCGTGAGGAATTTGAAGATGATGAAAACTAGTGATTTGTGACATTTTCTCTATAGATTCTAAATATATTTTTTTCAATTTTTTTAGAATCAGATTGCACTTATTTTTCCATCTCCTTCAAAAACTAGTTTTAAAAAAAAAAACAACATTTTTAAGGAGTGACACTCACCATATACAACATAACCTTTTTTGTATGAAGGATAAAATTCTCTTTTTTTTCGAATTTAGATTTATAACTATGATATCTAGCACTTTCATTTGGTTTTATAGGTTTTTATTGAATATTTTTTCCTTAATCAAGTTTCGAAGTCAAACCAATTACAATTCAAACATAAGCAGACCGTATACAACATAAATTTTTCTATATGTATTGAAATTCAATTATTATTTTTACTAGATCAAGGACATCAATACCTAGCACAAACATATTTTTTAGAATTTTATTTTGATAATATTCTATTTTTTCACATGTGCAAAATAGAGAGCTTGATTTTTAGTGAAAAATGTATGTTTAATCAAACTAAAAAATAAAATTCATAATAAAACCAAAACATATTAAAATTATATTCATTGGATAGCTTGTTCCGAGGACTACCATCATCTAGCTGGGTCTGTGAGGTCTCCTCCATTTTCATCCTCAACCCGAGCTTCGAAGGTAAATTTTTTGGAGATTTTTGGTGCCAGGAGGGGAGAATGGGGGAAAGGGGGGTTTGCTCGAACCAAGGTTCATTCGAACCCCCTTTCCATAAGAATTTTTTATTATTATTCTTTTGGGAAATGTGAGACCCGACATTAAATGGGTTCACTCGAAGGGGGGTTCTATCAAACCCTATTTGGGTTCGCTCGAACCAAAAGTTCGTTCGAACCCCAAAAAACCAATTTTTTTTGCATGGGGTCATTTTTTGCAACTTTTCCTTCCTCACTCGAATTGTAAACCACTTTTGTGGGTTCACCCCTAAGATTCTTTAGACGCTCAGCATTGAACAAAGGTGAATCAAGTGTTTACCTAATCATTCTTGGAAACTATCTATCAGACCCTTGATGTCTGTGTCATCCCCAATTTCACCTCTATCCCATTGTAACTCAAGAGCCACCAAGATACCCAGTGCTTCTTCTGAAACAACAGTGCACTCATCTATGATTTCCCTAAGATTTTGTAGACCTCGTTTAGCAATCTATAACTTCCACTCCATGCCCTTGTTCCATACAAAGCGACAGGTGTCTGAAGCATTTGGTATAATCTTCTCCACAACTGGTTTCTCTATATCTCAATTTAACATTAATTTTAATTCAGTTTGGTAATTGTTCCATAAATTTTCTTCTTTTTCAATCATGACAATCTCCTCCTCCCAAGTAGTCTTCAAAGTGTTTGTTTCCTAGAAACATTTCATAGATTCAAAAATAATAAATCTTCCCTTTTTAGTTAGACACTCACTCCATTCCTCCACATCCCCACTTAGGGTTTGGAAACTTTTCATTTTAGTCATGGCTTCCTTTCCAACCATGGTTAAGGATTCCACAAATGAATTAGCCTGGGAGAGGGGTTGAGGAAAAAGATCGAAAATAGACCTTAGACATTTAATCAAGTCTTGAACCTAGTATTTTAGTTCATTCTTACTTTCCTTATCCTTTTTTGATTGTTCAGCCATTCTGGTTGCAGACACTTGGAAAATATGAACATCTCCATCTCTGGTAGGGGGGCCAAGGTCTATTTTGTTCTCCTTGAAATCACTTTTTTTTGCCTTAGTGACATCCTTTTGCACTGAAGAGTGTACAATCTCTAATTAGAGGCTTCATGATTCTACATCATCTATCAACTTGGTAGTAGTCTTTAACCTCTTTAGTTTTGGAGTTGGAGTTCTCTATAGAAATTGGCCTACCATATCTTGCTTAGGTAAACTAGGCTGCACAACCTTCCTTTTCTTTGATAAAGTATCATCCAACTAGGCTGGAGTAACTAAGACCTTAGTTGCCCTGAAACCTAGAGATTCAAATAATGTTCTAGCAATAGGAGGGGTGTCCTCTGTGGGTGCAATTATTTGTCACTTCTGAGATGCACTCACTTCTCTGATAGGTGATTCATCTTGAGAAGGGGAGGATTTTATATGGAAATCTTCTAGACCTTCATCTTCTTCTTCTCCTTCCTTCTCTTTTCCCAAAAAGGGTAGATTAAGAATATCCTCTCCACACGTTTACAAGAACACATTTCTATTAGGTGGATCATCACTACCATCTCCTTGAGTCCCTGACGGTAATTATTGAGAGGTAGTGCTAGCTGAGTGTATGCTCACATAATTTTTAGTACCTTTAGAAGGTTGAGTACTCTATGACTTAGTGTGAGGGCGAGACAGGTCTATCCTTTTCTTCGTCATCCACTCCTTTGTTCTAACTAGAACATCAACTTTTTTCTCTTCAATGGTTTCCTTTTCCTCGATACTCCAATCCATGGTAAGAATAGGACGATTTTCTATTAACTCTGTATAAATTGGATCTACCATGTTAGACACATCCTGCACAATACCTTGTAGATCCCATTCTAATCTAAAACTGACGATCTGATCTATAGACAATCTCATCTAGCTACTTCTTTTGACTTCATATTCATCAAAATAGTCAGTCCAAAATTATTCAAGGCTAGGTTGGTGAAAGAAGTTAGGGCTTAGCTTCAAATTTTTCTTAACATAATCTTTCAAATCAAAAGGAAACCATTCATCAAATGAAAGAAAATTATACTTAGATAATTCCTTCTCAATATTTAGGGCATCAGACATAGGTAGGCAACTATAAGAACCAAAACCAATAAGAAAATGAATAGTCACTCTTTTCCTGCCTTGACATAGCATGCTTACGTCTACTAATTGCCTACATACTTCGATCACAACCCACTTGTCTTTAGGATATTTAGGAAATTTGATTGGAAAACCAACATATCTGCCAACTCTTATGTAGGAAAATCTTTGAAATTGAATGAAGTGTCTACCATAAAAACCTACAAATTGCATTGCCTCTGGTGAAATTCACATTGTAGGACGTCCCTGTAACTCTCTGACCATCCTCATAGTGAAAGCATCAGTTTTCCTCTTAAAATGTTGAATTTTTTTATGAAGCTGTAAGTTATTGAAATAGTCATAGATAGGTACCTTCCTTGGATGTAGGTCACTTGGTCTTAAAATGGGCTAGGGCATTGTACTAGCAACAACATGGATTAGGTATAAGCACATATAGAAGAATTTGTTAAGATTAAAGAAGGTCATCAACTAATGCAGACGTTCACTTATAATCTTTGCTTAGTCAAGAAACTATTGTATAACTAACATAATTTGGATGAAGAAGTACATCCACTCTTTAAACCTATGCACATATTCATTTCATCTCAGCCTACGTAGTAATACCACAATGTCAGCCACTTCTGAGGTAACTAGGACTTACCCCGTTTAGGTTTTTCCAACCAATTCTTTGCCATTTCATTTCTATAGAGTCCCCTTTTCATTGAAAACTCAGTTTGAGAATTTATCATGGTCATTGGTGAATAATCATCTCTTTCTAGGATTTTAAGGCAAGATGCAAAGGTGGATCTCTGAATCTTCAATATCAACTGGTTATCCTCTATCCTAACCTCTCATGTTTGTGAATTATAATGCCTAATACACTCCAAAATGAGTTTAGGGCATTGTACTACAATGGGAAATGCAACAGATTCAACTAGCCCATAATCAATTACTCATGTAGTGATGGGTGAAAATTTTGGTTTATTAAATTTACTTCTTATCTCATCCAAATTTATAGGTCCAAAATGGGTGACTCCAATTTTTGGTCCCTCATAAGTTAGTCCAAACACGTACTCATAACCCATGCATTTAACTTTTTCCATGGTTGAGAATTTAGGGCTTAAGCAAGAAATTACCCAAAAAAAATTGAAAGAGGAACCCAAATATCCCAAAAAGACAATCTTGAAGAAGGGAATATTATAAATACCTCCAGTGAAAATTTTTGTAATTGAAATCTAGCATCTTGTCCAACTCATCCTCAAGAAACAACATCACAATGGGAATGGTTGTATAGCACTTGGAAAAATTTCTTAAGACCCCAAAGAATGCATGAGAGTAGATGATCATTTAATATCCCTTACTTTCCATATGGTATGTGGCAGAAATCACTTCACCATTCATTATAACCCCTTTTCAAAAATTGAAAGAAAACGTCTTGCAGTGGAAAAGCAGAGGGTTTGACGAACTTCATAAAAGTGTGCCTAAGTTCATTTTTCACTTCAAGACACTGCTTGGGAAAGACTCTCACACAGGACGAGGATGGAAAAGTTCAGTGAACCATACAAGACACTACTCGAATGAAAGAATGAGAGTATTGATGAAAACAAGTCTGAGCGATAAAGTAGGGAGTTACACGAATTGCCTAAAATACCACCTGAGTTCACGAGACTAGATCAAACACCACCTGGGGAAACCAAGCCAATTCCAAGTAAACAAAGGACTCCCATGGACCAAAACAAAGTGTGGGGTAACAGTGGCTCTTATTGGGGAAGAAGAATGACAAGGATGAAACAAGGAACCTAGACCCAAATTAGTATGATCAGTGCCTTATTCATTGGGCAATAGTCATCAAAGGTAGAAAACACTCTCAAACACTCAAGAAACAAAACTAAATAAATTAAAACCCTGAACCAACTATGTACAGAAAAGAACCTCGGGGTCAATCAAATTTGATAGAGTTTGAGGTCTTGCCCATTATAAGGAATAGGCAGGGAGGTTCCATCAAGGTATGCAAGGTGAAAAGTATTAGGCCCACATTTGTGAGTGGTTTTAAAAGGACCAATCCAAAGTGCATCAATTTTTTTATGGGTGCCTTTAGGCTCTCTATGCTTATCCCATAGCAAAAATGAATCCCCAACCATAAAATTTCTTGGCCTAGCTTTCCTGTCAAAAAATATTTTGACCTTTTCTTGATGTATGGTTATCTTATCAACCATGTCTTCTCATTCTTCTTGGATCTTGGTCAAATATAGAATCCTTTTCTCCAAGGCATCACTAAATTCAAAATCTTCGATAGTAGTTTGTAATTTGCAGACTGATAGTTCCAGTGAAAGGGAAAGTGTACTCTCTACTCCGTATGCCAATTCAAAAGGAGCCATCCCAATTTCCTTCTTAGGAGTTGTCTTGTCCACCCACAAAGCTTCATACAGCCTTTTATGCCAATCTTTCTAGTTTTCGTCAACTAAATTCTTGATGATGTTTATTTGATTCTTGTTGTTGGACCCGACTTGACCATTTCCCTAAGGGTAATAGTCGATCGAATGAGATAGGGAGATTCCATAATCATAACAGAAGAGTGAGATCTTAGTGGAGGAAAAACTGGTTTCATTGTCAGCAACTAACTTGTGTGGGACTCCATACCTAACCATAATATTCTCTTTAATGAAATTACAAACCACTTCAGAATTGGTTCTCTTGTCTGGGATCGCTTCCACCCCCTTAGTGAAATAATTTGTGGTTGTGATGATATGAGTATGACTTCCACTGGACTATGAACTGATTGTTCCTATGAAGTCGTGACCCCATTGTATGCACATAAAAATGGTCTGAGCATGAATTAATTAAGTACTTGTTATTTAATTAATAAAATCTTATATCCTCTATATAAATAAATTGCAAAATTTATTTATGTAGTTCATTTCTAATATTCTTCTTATCCAAAATCATTTTCCTCTTAAATTAGTTAAATGCACAAATTAACTAATTTGGCATTTAGCTAATTTTTCTTCTATTTAAATTTGAATTTTTAATTCAAATTGGCACATTTCTACATATTCATCTAACTTCCTTCCACCTCACCTGCCACCTCACCATGTGTCACATGAAATTGGTTTTTTTAATTTGTAAAATGTGGATTTTCCATCAACAACCTGTAACAAATTTGAAACCACCTTGGACACATGGCTTCTTTTTTTCTTTGATTCCCTTCAACACTTGGAAAATTATTCTCTTGCAGGGAACAACCTCCATGATTCTCTCCAAC
The DNA here is from genome assembly GCA_007115665.2 of Sequoiadendron giganteum. NCBI lineage: Eukaryota > Viridiplantae > Streptophyta > Pinopsida > Cupressales > Cupressaceae > Sequoiadendron > Sequoiadendron giganteum. The sequence continues at coordinate 441,788,083 of CM021104.1, forward strand.
CTCTTCATGCTCAATCGTTGATACCTCTGGATCACAATTTTGATCGTTCATCACTACCCAATCATTCCCAGCTTGGAAAATTATGTAAATGGAGCACATTTCTACTAATTTTCAATAGGGAGAATTTGACAAGTTTATGCTATAGAAATCTCATTGCAATTAGAGATAATTTTTAGTGGGCATTGTAGTTTGTATTTTTTAGTGTTTTAGTTCATTTAGCATTATCATGGAATTTCCATTTTATCATTTTAGTTTCTTGTACCTTTTATACAGCAACATCATTAGATTTGCATCATTAGTTTTAGCCTCATTGTAATTACAACAATACTCCATCGTAGATCATTCAATATTTATCTTCAAAAACACAAAAATATAACAATTCAGGCATTGTAGTTTGCATTACATAATAGCTTCTCGTTTCTTAGGTTTCCATTTCATAAATTCATGTGCAACAAATAATTCTAAGAGCATAATTTGAGGAATCACCAAGAATAGAGGACAATGGAATGATTTCAAATGTAGGGTTATAATAGTTCATTTTATTACTTCTCTTTCATTAAATGTAATATATTTCATTGATAGTATGTATTTATTTATGTTTAGTTACTCTCACTAATGCTTTTTAATCACACACACCCATTGTTGAAATGGCCCATCAATTACTACAAGTCTAAGTGGTAAAGCTGCCAATTGATGTCTTCCTGTAAATAACTTACATTTTTCACACTTGGCCACCTAATGATAAGAATATTTGAACATCTTGAGCCAGTAATAACCATGTATTATAATTTTAAAAGCAGTCATAGTGGATGAGAAATGACCTCCACATGCCTCATTGTGGAAAATGGTAAGCAACCTTTCCTGTTGACTTTTATCCACACTTCAAAAATGTTCCATCTATGCTACATTTGTATAAATCATCCCCCCAAATGATGTATTTTGTTGCTTTCAATTTCAAATTTATTTTTTGTTTACCTAAGAGGTATTGGGGGCATTCCTTGTAGGTGAGAAAATAGGCTATGTTAGAAAACCATTCATCTTGTAAGCCAATAGTTAAGACCAAGGGTAAGTCTTCATCTTCTTCTACCTCTTTTGGGTTTTATGTCATCAATTTGCAAAGGCCTCTTCCTCTGACTAGCTTTGTAGGCTTAAGGTCTAATTCATATGCTTTCACCTTCGTTATCTAGCTACCCCTCCTATTGCAATCGATATCCTATTGAGTCAAAATACTCTTAACAACAGGGTCTAGCACATACACGATTGAGTGTGAATGCAAGATATAGAAGTAAAATTGCTTAACAACCTTGACTACTGCAAACACGTGTTTCTCAATTTGAGAATATTTTAGTTCATGTTTCTTAAATGGTTTTCTCATAAAGGAAACAGGTGCCTAAACATTATCTTCATTTTCTTGTAGCAACATGGCGGATGTGGTATGTTCTAAAGCATAGGAATAAATGATGAAATCTTTCCTAAATTTAGGACTAACCAAGATAGGGGCTTGGGAAATTTCTTCTTTAATATCTTTGAAGGACTGCTTCCCAACTTCATTCCACTTAAAATCCTATTTTTCTTTCATCATTTTTACAATATGCTTAGTGATTTTAGAGAAATCTAGGACAAATTTCCTCAAGAAATTTACTTGGCAAAAAAAGGACTTCATACCAATCTGGCTTGGAGGAGGGTTTACTTTTTCCGGATCTATTCTCACACCTTTGGACACAATGTGACCTAGGAGTTTTCCCTTGGTGATGGAAAACAAAGACTTCTTGGGATTAAGAGAAATGTTGTGTTCTTTGCATCTCTGTAGAACTCGCTCCAGATCCCGTATGTGATATGTTCTCTTCTTGGAGAACACTATTAAATCATCAATATAGATGACTATGATCTTTTTTTAGAGATCGCCAAAGGATAGGTCCATATCTCATTGAAACATTTCTCCCACATTGATAAGTCTAAATGACATCCAGTTATAAGAGAAGGTTCCCCAGGGTGTCGTGAATGTCGTTTTATGTCGATCTTCTCTAGCCACATTGATTTGGTTATAAGTAGAGAAATTGTCCAACATGGACATCATTTCTGAACCCATGATTGCTTGTAGGATATGATCCATTTTTGGAAGGGGATAGTTATCTTTCAATGAGGCTTGATTTAGATTCCCGAAATCAATGCATATCCAAATTTCCTCATTTTTCTTGTGAACTGGAACAATATTCACCACCCAGGTAGAATGATATATGGGATATATAATTCAGGCCTTCAACATCTTATCAATTTCTCTTAAAATTGCATCAATGACTTTGGGATTATAGTTTCTTTGCTTCTGCCTGAAAGCAACTTCTTTCCTTCCTTTAGTGGAACGTAATGCTGGAATTTTCCATTCATGAAGTTTTTAAGGTCATCGTAACACCAAGAGAAAACTTCTTTATACTTGATAAGCAGAGCTATCAACTTTTCCTTTTCTTTAGGTGAGCAATTTTTTCTAATATAAAACATTTTCGGAGAGTTTGAGTCTCCAATATTGACCTCTTTGAATTCATCGAATTAGTTAGAAGATTCACTCATCTTTCACTTTATGGGGCGGTCATGGTGATTGAATACATCTTCAATGGAAACTAGTCCCTTAGCTATTTTTTTGTCCTTTAACTGAATAATTTCATCTTCGAGGACACCCATCCTTCTAGAACAAAAATCCTTACATTCATTACTTGCTCCTTCAAAGAAGGCTTGAGCAAAGGCTTTGAAATTCTCTATGAAAGCTTGGATCTGTCTGTCATCATCAAAAACCTGCCAATGATTAACATTATCAAGAATGCTTGGCCTATAAATTAATTTGATTATGTAAGGTCCATTTTTAAATTTAGGATGTGGAAGCAACAAAGAGGCAGAGACCACCATCGAATCAGCCTTGGAATTAAGTTGCCTGGGAATGTCTTCTATCGAGAAGGCATCAAAACTTTCAATGGTTGTCCAAACTCGATTTCAATAATTCTTCAACCTTTCATTTTTAACAGTGAAGGTATTTTGTATTTGTTTAAAAATTAGTTATGCATCTCCTAAAACTTTAAGAAAATTAATTCCCATACTTATAGCTTCAATTAACCCTAACAGAAGAGCCTCGTATTGAGCAGTATTGTTTGTATTCGCAAATTCCAACTTATAGGAAAAAGGGAATTTATCACCAGAAGGAGAAATAAGAACAACCCCTGCTCCAAATCCAACATTAAAGAAAATTCCATCGAATTCCATCATCCATAGTTCAGGTACTAAATTTGGAACACACACATTATCTCCTTTTTCCTCTTATGAGAAAAGCATATAATTCCCGAACTCATTCTCTTCATATAAAATATGTACTTTAGGGTCTTCAGACTTAAGCATAGTTATCTTAGTTTTCAACTCGGGCTCCAACTGCACCTTCTCTTTGTCGATTGGTATAGTAGCATATGACCAGTCTAATTGTATTTATCCTCTTAGGTATTTGCAAAAACTCCTCCTTAGAAGAATACCATAACTGGCTGGTGTGCCTACAACCAAGATGGTGAGTTTGATCTGCTTACTTGGATGAGCTACAAGTGCAACTTGAGCATCTTTAATTTTCCCAAGTAGGGGAACTTTTTTGGAATCCATAGAGTAGCACTTCCTAAAGGTCTTAGTCATTTCAATCCCTAGGGCTTTGGCAATTTGCGCAGGGATGACATTTTCAAAGGCACCTGAGTCGACAATGCAATTACTTACTTTGAATCCATTCACAAAAAGTGATACATAAAATGGGTTAGGCTTTGCATCAAAGGTGGATGGCGAAGGCGTCTTACTACTAGATGTAGCATCAATAGACGAATTCTAAAAACTAATCATTCTTTCATCTAGGCCTGCATGAGATTCATAATGTCCTCACCTAACATATTCGATTAACTTATCTAACTCCTTAGGATTCATCCTTAAATATTCTTCTTGGGAAATTTGCACTTTAGAATTTTTGCAAAACTCTACACTATCAAAATCCCCTATTGAATTTTCAATGGGTGATATAATCGTATTTTTAGAAGAGTTATCAACTACACTTTGCGAGGAATTTCCACCCTTTGAAATTGCACTAGCCCATGTAATTAAGACTTTGGGAGGATTTGGAGTACCTTTTTTATTGGAGTGTTTCTGACTTTGAGTAATGGCGGCATAGGTAGCATCATTTGGAGTGATGTAAACATCCCCTCCTCTATCATCTTAAGGTTCGAATTCCAAATATCCATTTGTAGAGTCACCATATTGATTAGATGAAGCACCTTCTTCTGTGACTTCTTCAATAATCTCCTTAGTGGTGGTCAATTGTATAAATCTACTCATCTTAGGACAATCAATGCCATCATGATAATATGTAAGGTGAAAAACACACATATTATTTTTATTGTCCACAGGAGGAGCCTCAATCGCTAACCTCTGTTGAGTTGGAGGTAAGGGTAGTGTCTTGTTCCTTGGTTGAAAATTTTATCTCCTGGAGATATCCTGATAGGGTTGGTTGCCTTTCGACATTTTCCTTTTAAGAGAAATTATGTCATTAGCTAATCTTTAGATCATAGGATCAGAGGAAGTAGTTGTAAGTTATTTATTCGATTGAAATTCCTTTTTCCATTTTTCCACTAAGATAAAATCATCTTCCAACTCAACGAACAATGCATGTGTAGCTTCAAGAGTATTTACCGAATGCCTCTTTAAGAGGAGACCAATATCAGGGTGTTACGCATTGATGAAGAAGCATTTTTTCATTTCTAGGGAGGGTCTCTTGGCACCCGTAATTTGATTCAATAAAATTTTGAACTTAGCCACAAAGTCTCTCATGGACTTACTTGCTTCCTTCTTCATCTGAGTAACTTGTGCTATTAAAGTTAGGTCATCATCCACCTTTTTGAATATCGCCTCAAATTTATTGTGCATTGAGGCCTAATTAGTAATGCATCCATGAGACAACTTATAAAATCATTGGGACACTACATCGGCCAAAGATTCTACAAATAATATGACTGCTACATCTTCTTCCTATACCACAATGTCATGTCCTTGAAATAGCAATACCATAAAAACCAAGTGTTAAAATACAAATAAATTAATAAATAAAATAAATAGCAATATTAATATTAAATATAAAATAAATGTGTACCATATCAATATAAAAATATATAAATATTAAATAACAAATATAATAATAATATATAGGAAAATTATTGTTATTACATTCTAGTATTAAATAACTTAATATCAAAAATAATAATAATAAATACATATTATAATCATTACACATCAAATATTGTAATACATTAGAATAAAATAATAATAAGATATTAGCAAATTGGTTTCATTATTATACTTTAATGTTAAAATATGTTCAATAAAACATTAAAATAAAATAATAAAATAAGTATATAATCTGAAATATCATAATTATTAGTAATAATGTTATTTTCAAAAATAGATATTATTGTGATAATAAGTCTTTAAAGGCAGCAATTAAATCTAACAAAGGGATATATTTTATGAAAATTCACCTCTTTCACCAAACAATACATTCCCCCCATGAGTCACCTACCTTGAATGGTATAAATAGAAAATAAGGAAGAGGGGAAAACATTGAGAAATACGATCTGCAATTTAGAACAACAACAACAATGATTGTTATGCATTGGAATATAGAACCATTTAATATATATATATTATTTAATAGGCATACAAGTATATATGCATAGATATAGATAAATTTTATAATGAATAATATGCAATGAATAAAGAATATATATATGAATAAGGAAAGAATAATTATATATATATATATATATATATATATACACATACACGATTATGCAATCATGATACTTATAAGTAATGATGACTCTTTAATATAAACATAAGTAGATTATGTATATTTATGAATTGTCCTCATCCTATGATCAATTTAGTATAAGGTTGAAGGAGGCGAGTAAGGAAACATGGAGAGATATAGCAACTCAGGTGATGTACTCACTTAGCAGTAATATTTAGCATATTTTGAATATAAGAAACAAATATTGCTAATTTGGTTAGTGTAATGCTTTCTTTAGTATTATCATGATGATAATGATGTTGATATTGACTTAAATAATTAGTAATAAATGCAAATGTATTTGATTGCTAAAATATTGTCTTCTTTGTGTTTGTAAGCCTACTAGGGTGGAAGGGCCTGAGACAGGCGGTGCCTAAAAACCCCACTTAACAATCCGTTGCGGCCATGGAGGGGTGATAGGCCTAGGCCACTATTGAGCTCTGTTGGCTTCCCCTAGTAGGTCATGTGTCTTCTGAGGTGATGACATGGATAGAAGGTACAAGTACTCCCACTAAGCATGCCACTTCGGGGATGGAATGGTCTTAGTTGGACGTTCAGCTTGAAGCCAAGGGGTGGGTTATCTTGATAGGATTCTTGTGCCCTTGGGCTTAGATGGATAGCTTCAGGTCTACCTACCCATGCCACTCCTCATCTGTCTTCATTATTTCTTTTGTGATTATGTTTGTATATTTGGATATCTAGATATTAATGCTAACAAATATATTCACATGTCGAAATATTAAATGTAGATTTCAATCCAAGAGTACTTAGTCAAAGAGAACATTCATTTGAAAAATAAGAAACCCTGAATCTAATCAACAAGCGAATTCTAGGGAAAATTCGGGTAAGGGACATTACACACAAGCACACCACATGCAGCGAAGAAAGAATTGATGTGTTCCTCTGGTGAAATATTTCCATATCCACAAAATTTAGGCAAGTTCTTATGAGAACCCTTGGGTAAATCATGTAGGTTATTTCCTAACTGCAAGGGACTGACAACAACACCCTAAGGAACAAGTTGTTATGGTTGTTGATGAGCCATATGAAGGGGAAAATTAACTACAACTGGTAAAATAGTTCCGTGTAAAATGAGTGCTTAGGAGATTGAGTGATTTCAAGGTGTCCTAGTTAGTGAAGCAGGTGTACTTCTAGCCCAAACCCTTTGCCTAGAGGGAATAATATAGGAAAAGTTACTTCTTTGTAGAGTTTTAAAAATGAAATTAAATATTACCCTACTCCTTTGCCCTTAGTAAATCTCTAAGAATCCAAGATTGATTGAGTTACTTATGTATTATACCTAGATAGAATAAACTGAAATTCCCTAGTGGAGTCCCCAAAAATCTGTTAGCTAACAGATTGGGAACCTTGAGATAATATAACCTTATATCAGGAAAGGTGCTAGAAAACCAACAACTCTAAATATTTACTCTTAAACAAGAGCATGCTAGAAATATGGAAGAAGATTAGTCTTATGTTTTCATTGATGTCACCATGTTAGGAATACTTTGTGCATCAAAGGAACTAAATCTAAACTTGTGGTGTATCTTTATCAGTTCGATCTTGGCGGTTAGCCATTTTTGTTTCTATAATTTTGTAGGAAGTGAGCCTCCTTGTTCAAACAGTAAGTCCTCATAAGTAGTGAGCTTTTTGTATCTAGCAATGAGCCTCTTTTGTAACCAGTATTGAAATAACTATATATTGTGAGCTAATCCTCACCGTAGTTTTTCCCTCATTGGGTTTTCCACGTAAAAAATATGGTGTCCTTGTGTTGTGGAGTTTTATGTTATGTTATTTCTCTTATCTGTGTTATTTAGAAAGGTAATTAAAAGTGTTCGTTCAATAGATTCTAGAAGATATTGATTCACCCCCCCTCTCAGTATCTTGAATGTTTAACAATGGGTATCAAAACTTTGGTGCCTCTGGTGAAGTCTAATAGCTTGAGGCAGATCTTGTAGATTGAACCAATGGATAAAGAAGAGCTTTGGACTATCCTTGAATATCTTGACAACACCGAAATTGAAAATAGAGATCTGAAGGAAAATCTTGATGAAGCAAATGAGTGTGTCCGGAAATTGAAAGAGCAACTAAAGAAGTTCAAAGAAAGATAGAGAGAAGTGAGTGAGGAATTGAAATAAAGAAATGATGATAATACTGGACTGAAATTGAAGATAGATGAAAATAAGAAAGTTGAAGAATGCTTGAAAATAGTGATAAAAAGCAATGTTGATGTTTTCTCCAGACTTGAATAGGAAGTGATGAATTTGAAAGTAGAATTAGAGAAAGAAAAACTCTATGAAGATGACTTTAAGGCAAGCTCCACCAAGCTTGATGAATTAATAGAAGGACAAAAATATTCTAAAGACATAAGTGGATTAGGAAATGAAGCTAATGAAAAGATGTAGAACTCTGATCTAGTAAATAATCAGAAGACTCTAGAGAAAGGAAAGCATAAAAGAAACTCTGGAAAGAGATCACCTATCAGACAACCGAATGCACAAAGGTACTCATCATTCAATGGTGCTTGTTTCACATGTAATAAATTTGGTCAACAGGCAATTGAGTGTAGGAGTAGGATGAATCAATTTTCTGGTCCCTTCTCCAAACAATGTTATACATGCAATAATACATGACATAAATCTATTGAATGTAGATCTTCAATAAAGATGGTTAGTAGAGTGATGATGAACAGATTCAATAGGGGAAGGATAAATCAATATTTTGATGGCTATTGTTATACATGTAACATGTTTGGACATAAAGTGAATCAATGCAAAATAGGGAGAAATGGAAATCAAACAAGACAAAGAAATGGTGTTTGCTACCATTGCAATAAACTGGGACACATTTCAAAAGTGTGCAGAAGTAAAAAGGGGAAGCAGTCTGCTCTAGTAGAAGATAATAAATAGATGGAAAATATTGATAAGGAAGAAATTAAGTAGGAAATGAACAAGATATGGAAAAATAAAAAAGAATCAGAGACTATTGATGCATTTGTACCCTCATCTGCTGCAAATGATTCCTTTGGGAACTAGACTTTGCATGGTCTTGGGGGGGGGCTTTATCAAAAAATCAATTAAACCCCCAGAAGTTCAATGTGTCAGGTGTTGGCACCTAGATATTTTGTGAGGAATGACATGGTAGAGGTGGTGAAAAAGAAAGTAGGAGAAAAATAGTAAGAATGTTCTTTTGCGAAGTGAATTAGGGTTTCTTAGTATAGAGTGGAAGAAAGTTTTGTCAACTTTTCGTAATTAATGTGTGTTAGGGAAAAATGATGGAGTATAAATGAAATTTCACAAATCATTTTGATCATCAAATGCATTCAAAGGATTTAAAGAACGACTTGGAACTCTCTCAGAGCAATTCTACAATAATTTGGAGTATTCCCAAGAGATCTTTGAAGACATTCGAAATCAAGCTTCAAAGGATTTCCTCTCGCAGTCGCAGAAGAAGGTAATTGGAGAATTTTTTTATTTGAAAAGGCTTAGTGGTATAATGGAAACATCTAATAGAGGATTGAATGGAAATATCCCACTGAAGTTAAAAGGAGTCTAGCTGGATGAATTTGATCATAGCAAAATAAAGAAAAAAGAATTGGGGTTGGAATCAAGCGAATTACGAAACTTACAAACCCTAGGTTTGGATTTGTGGGGAGAATTCCCTTAGTTTGCTGACAAATATTTTATTGTGTTCCTTCTAAGAAAACTCAAGGATGGCAGAATTATATTGGATAAATCCTATCCCATTATGAAGGAAGCAATTGAAGCGGTTATCGGACTGTGTAGAGTTGGAGAACTTCTTGGATGGAAGACCATAAAATACAAGGAAGTAGAGGAAATGATAGGATTTGACAAAGATCCTCAAGCACTGTTGATTGATACTATTGTCGATTCCTCGGTTAGGTATGTTGCGTACAATATTTCTTATAAAATTTATTTTAGAAATCGAGAAAGCTCTACTTTGGCCATTGTAGTGCATTTGGCGCATAAAATAGTAAAAGAGAACAAACAATTTGATCTATGTAAGCTAATTCTTGAAAATATCACTGAGAACATACAAATTTCACTAGGAGAAGGATACCCATTCCATTTTGGGTCCTTGCTTACATGTCTGGTACTTTTTTTTTTGAAATCACTACCGGGAAAGAAAGATGTTGAGTGAGAATCTAGGATTCCCATTGCACGATAGATATACAGACAACTGGAAAGTTTAGAGGATAAAGCAAGTGCGTGTAAAAACTTTTTCTTATCCTTGTAGAATTTAATGAGCTCCAATGAAACTATGTTGAGTCGAGTTGAGGAAGGTTCTTCCTCTGGAACAAAATAATTGGAACTTGTTACTAGTGATTCCCCTCCGAAATTGAAGAAAAGAAAAGCAATCATTGAAAACATCATTGTTACTCTTGAAGAGAAGGAAGAAGAAGAAGAAACTCTAGTTGGATCAGATTTTTCTGATCTAGAAGGCATCCGATCTATGCTAGTTAAATGGAAAATGAATAAAATTTGTGAGTCTTGGAGTACGGCCTCTCTTGTTGACAGACTTAAAATCTATGATGCTCTAGTTCAGTATCTAGTTCGTAAAGGTATTGATGTTTCAATAATTTATAATTCCTTACCAGAAAACTTAGTTGAAGTAGTTGAAGAGAGAATGTTGCTTGAAGGTCTAGAAGGATGCAAATCGGAAGCTTTAGTTGATAAGAGATGTGATAAAGAATAACGAAGACTATTTGAACTTATCATAGAGACAAAGAAGTGCATAAAATAAATGTCAGACATATACAAATATTGCCTTCAGTGGCCTACTGCAGTTGATAATTTCTGAAGTAGAATTGAAGCAATAGAATCTGAGTTGAACAGTATTGGGAAGAACTTTGACATATTTGAGCACAAATATGAGAAGCAAAGGCTGAGAGTTGGTGAACTACAAGCTGAATTGATCATTGTGTAAATAAAAAGGGATGATGTAGTGAATACCTTCTCGCTTCTTAAGGAAATTGTTGAGGTTCGGTTAGATCATCTTTCTAGAATATTCTCTGATGCAGAAGATTGTGAAAGATAGTGCGCGTCTGCAGATTGGTCATCGTCTTTCACATTGTTGGCCCTATTAGAAAGCACATATACAAGAATGGATTATGTAGTACTTGAATGGAAGAAATTCTATCATGTTATCAAAGAAAGGTACAAGAAGGTATTTTAGGTGACAAGTGTCATTCTGATTTGAAGGAAATTTGAAAGAATGGACGCTTTAAAGTTTTGAGGTTTTTGAAATTTTGAATGAATAAGAATTTTTGAATGTCACCATGTTTATACCCTTTTTGGCACCCTTTTCCATTGATGTCAAAGGGGAAGAGATATGAATCTAAGGGGGAGAGATATGAGTTTTTTTGGGGAAGAGATATGGAATGAGAAATTGTAAGACAACTTTTGAATTATGTTTTTGAGCACATGTTTCCATCAATTCCAAAGGGGGATATTGTTGGAAATATGGAAGAAGATCAGTCTTATGTTGTCATTGATGTCACCATGTTGATTTGGTACCTTGAACCGATGTGTAGATCAAGCTTACCTCATCCAGTATTTGATTTGGTATTCCTGGTATTTTGGTTTGCATGTTCTCTCCGATAATCAATATGGATTAAGGTTTTGGGAAAAGTCTTATGATCATTGGAAGTGGGTATATATGTATTCCTGGATGTTCATATGTTTGGGTGATGCGTTGGCATCAGTTTTTGTTCTTGCATTTCGGTATTAGGTTAATCATGGCCGACCTAGTATTCAGTATATAATGGATTACGATTATATGTACGATCTAGCCGACATAATATTGCATGACACGGTTGAATTTCTATTGGAGAAGCCTTACATGATGCAGACAAGTTATCTTTTTGAAGTGCATCCAATTAGGCCGGCCTAATTGATGCATGCAGTTATATTAGGTATATATACAAGATTGTTTGAAGATGAAGATGTGAATAAATAGTGAGCAAAAAGAAGAAGGTATGCGAGCATGAATGTGTTGATAAGAAAAGTGTGTGAATAGAAGGGTGAAGATTAGTCTGTTTTCATGTGAACGAATACTCTATGCATCAAAGGAATTGAATCTACACTTATGGTGTATCTTTATCAGTTCAATCTTGACAGTTAGCCATTTTTGTTTCTATAATTTTGTAGGCAGTGAGCCTCCTTGTCTGGACAGTAAGTCCTTGTAAGAAATGAGCTTTTTGTATCTAGCGGTGAGCCTCTTTTGTAACTGGTATTGAACTAACTATATATTGTGAGCTAATTCTTGCCGTGGTTTTTCCCTCATTGGGTTGTCCACGTAAAAAAATATGGTGTCCTTGTGTTGTGGAGTTTTATGTTATGTTCTTTCTCTTATCTGTGTTATTCGATAAAGTAATTAAAAGTGTTTGTTCAATAGATTCTAGAAGATACTGATTCATCCCCCCTCTTAGTATCTTGAATGTTTAACAGAGCAAACATCCTCTAAATTTTATATACATACAACTCCCTCACTAGATTTTCAATAAATTGAAACACTAAAATAAACACTACATTTTCTTTTAACTAGAAAGAAGAAAAGGTAAACCCAATATCAGGAAGAATCCCAAATATCAGATGCAAGATTCAATAAATAGAAAACTGGCACAAAGACTAATTCATTTAAATTACTTAAGAAATAAACTATGCACTCAGTACTATCTGAGAAATGAAATTGATCATGAATGAAAATGCATAATCCACACAAAGATGAAGTATGACATTAAGATATCCTTAAACACAAAGATTCAAGCACACCAAATCATCTTCATAAACTATATGCACCAGGTCAAAACAATAATTTCATTCACAAAAAAATTATAATATCAAGCATTCCAAGAGTGTCTCAGAGAGAAAGCTTATGAAAATAGATATCATTAAATAAGCGGATAAGTAACCGACTCTTTCTATTGTTTATAATCGAAAAAATTTGAAAGAAAAAAATAAAAATAAAAAAATAAAGAAGCTGAGTCAATACGATGGTGTCGCTTCACTTCCAGCTTCCGAGGTTGCTACAGGTTTCTTTCACAAGGCTTGGAAAGATTTAAGGATATGTAACAATTATTTATGCTACAAAATGGTCACATTTATCATTTGCACCTTCCATGCTAGTTGGTTATCTTTAGTTGTCTCAATGCATCGTTCATAGACTTTCATGTTATCGATTGATTGAGATGTTACCAAATGTAATTCACTAAGCTTCTTCAGATGTTAAACATTGAATGAAGGTGAATCAAGTGTTTCCCTAATCATTCCCTGGAAACTATCTATCATACCCTTGATGTATGTGTCATCCCCAATCACACCTTTATCTCGTTGTAACCCGAGAGCCACCAAGGTACCCAATGATTCTTTTGAAATAATGGTGCACTCATCTTTGAATTCCCTAAGCTTTTGTAGACCTTGTTTAGCAATCTACAACTTCCACTCCATGCCCTTGTTCTATACAAAGTCATGGGTGTCTGAAGCATTAGGTATAATATGATCCACAACTAGTTTCTCCATATCCTAGTTTAACATTAATTTCAATTCAGTTTGGTAATTGTTCCATAACTTTTCTTCTTTTTCAATCGCAACAATCTCCTCCTCCAAAGTATTCTTCAAAGTGTTTGTTTCTTGGAAACATTTCATAGATTCAGAAATAACAAAGCTTCTCTTTTTAGTTAGACACTCGCTCCATTCCCCCACGACCCTACTTAGGGTTTGGTAGCTTTTCATTTATTCATGGCTTATTTTCCAACCATGGTTAAGGATTCAAGAGAGGAATCAGCCTAGAAGAGGGGTTGAGGAGAAAGATAAAAAATAGACCTTAGACATTCAGTCAAGTCTCAGACCTAGGATTTTAGTTCATTCTTACTTTCCTTATCTTTTTTTTTATCATTCAACCATTCTAGCTACAGACACCTAGAAAATATGAACATCTCCATCTCTGGTAGGAGGACCAAGGTCTATTATGTTCACATTGAAATCACTTGTTATTTCCTGAGTGACATCCTTTTGTATTGAAGGGTGCACAATCTCTAATTGGAGGCTTCCTAATTATACATCATCTATCAACCTGGAAGTAGTCTTTAACCTCTTTAGTTTTGGAGTTGGAGTTCTCTATAGCAATTAACCTACCATATCTTGCTTAGGTAAACTAGGTTGCACAACATTCCTTTTCCTTGATAAAGTATCCTCCAACCAAGTTGGAGTAATTGAGACCTTAGTTTCCCTAAAACCTAAAGATTCAAATAATTATCTAGTAACATGAGGGGTGTCCTCTGTGGGTGCAATTATTTGTGACTTCTCTAACATGTGATTCATCCTGAGAAGGGAGGAGTTTGTATGGAAATCTCCCAGAATGTCATCTTCTTCTTCTCCTTCCTTCTCTTTTCCCTAAAAGGGTGGATTAGGAATATCCTCTCTACACATTTGTGAGGACACATTTCTATTACGTGGATCATCAATGCCATCTCCTTGAGTCCCTAATGGTAATGACTAAGAGGTAGTTCTGTCTAAGTGTATTCCCACCAAATTTTGAGAAGTACCTTCAGAAGGCTGAGTACTTTGTGACTTAGTGTGAAGAAAATACTGGTATGTCCTTTTCTTCATCACCCACTCCTTTGTTCTGACTAGAACATCAACATTTTTTGCTTCAATGGTTTCCTTTTCCTTGATACTCTAGTCCATGGTAGGAATAGGATTATTTTCTATTAACTCTATATAAACTGGATCTACCATGTCGGACCCATTGTCCATAATGCCTTGTAGATCCGATTAATTTTTGAAACTGACAATCTGATCTACAAGCAATCTCATCCAACTTCTTCTGACTTCATATTCATCAAAATAGACAACCCAAAAGTCTTCAAGGCTAGGTTGGTGAAACAAATTAGGGCTTAGCTTCAAATTGTTCTTAACATAATCTTTCAAATCAAAAGGAAACCGTTCATCAAATGAAAGAAAACTATACTTATATAATTCCTTCTCAATATTTAGGGTGTCGAACATAGATAGGCAATTGTAAGAACCAAAACCAATAGGAAAATGAATAGTCACTCTTTTCCTACCTTGGCATAGCCTATTTATGTCTACTAATTTCTTGCATACTTTAATCACACCCCACTTGTCTTTAGGATATTTAGGCAATTTGATTAGAAAACCAACATATCTTCCAACTCTTATGTAGGAAAATCTTTGAAATTGAATGAAGTGGCTGCCATAAAAACCTACAAACTGCATTGCCTCTGGTGACAATCACATTGTAGGATGTCCCTATAACTCTTTCACCATCCTTATAGTGAAAGCATCAGTTATCCTCCTAAAATGCTGATTTTTTTTATGAAGTTGTAACTTATTGAAATAGTCATAGATAGGTACCTTCCTTGGAGGTATCTCACTTGGTCTTAAATTGGGCCAGGGTATTGTACTATCGACAACATAGATTAGGTATGAGGACATATAGAATAATTTGTTAAGAGTAAATAAGGTCATCAAATAATACAGATGGTCACTTATAATTTATGCCTAGTCAAGAAACTATTGTCTAGCTAACATAATTTGGATGAAGTACATCCACTCTTCAAACCCGTGCATGTCTTCATTTCCTCTCAACCTATGGTGTAATACCACAATGTCAGCCACTTCTTCTACAAAATGGGTCTTGTGGAATTTCTGAGATAACTAGGACTTACCCCATTTATGTTTGGCCAACCAATGCTTTTCCATTTCATTTCTGTAGAGCCCCCTTTTCATTGAAAACTCAATTTGAGAATTTTTCATGGTCATGGGTGAATAATCATCTCTTTTTGGGATTTTAAGGAAAGAAAGAAAGGTGGATCTTTGAATCTTCAATATCAACCAATTACCCTTTGTCCTAACCTCTCGTGTTTGTGAATTATAATGAATAATACACTCCAAAATGAGTTCAGGGCATTGTACTACAATGGGAAATGCAACACCTTCAACCAGCCTGCTATTAATTACTTGTGTAGTGATGGGTGATAGTTTTGGTTTATTGAATTTACTTCTTATCTCATCCAAAATTATAGTTCCAAAATGGGTGTCTCCAATTTCTCGTCCCTCATAAGTCAATCCAAACATGTACTCATAACTCGTGGATTTAACTTTTTCCATGACTGAGAATTTAGAGCTTGAGCAAGAAATTACCCAAACAATTCTGAAATAGGAACTTGAATATCCCAAAAAGACAAACTTGAAGAAGGGAATATTATAAATACCTCCAGTGATGAATTTTGTAATTAAAATCCAACGTCTCGTCCTTGAGAAACAACGTCACAATGGGAATGTTTGTATAGCACTTGGAAAATTTAATTAAAAACCTAAAGAAGGTACGAGAGTATATGAGCGTTTAATATCCCTTACTTACCATATGATACATGGTGGAAATCACTTCACCATTCATTGTAACTGCTTTTCAAAATTCGAAAGCAAACATCTTGCAGCGAAAAAAGTGGAGGGTTTGACGAACTTCATAAAAGTGCACCTAAGTTCATGTTTCACTTCAAGACATCGCCTGGGAAATACTCTCACACAGGATGAGGATGGAAAAGTTCAATGAATCATACAAGACACCACTCAAATGAAAGAATGGGAGTATCGATGAAAACAAGTATGAGTGATAAAGCGGGGAGTTACATGAATTTCCTAAAATGTCGCTTGAGTTCATAGGACTAGATCAAACACCACCTAGATAAAACAAGCCAATTCCAAGTAAACAAAGGACTTCCATGGACCGAAACAAAGTGTGGGGTAACAAAATTGAAATGTGGGAGCACACCTTCCTCATGGTGAAAAGTCCTCATCATCACTTGATGAGCTCAAAGCATCTTTTGTTTCCATTAAAGTATTTAAATTGTATGTTTGGGCATACCAGAACTAAATTTCTTTCCTTTCATCTTCTTTTCAATCTTGCAAGGGGTGTATGCCATCCAGTATTGTTAACTTCATATTTTTAGTAGTAGGGCAGGGTAGATTTGTGAAATTCAAGGATCCAAAGAATCTACAAATGGGTGGTGGGAAAATAACAATAGGCTTATTAGCATCATCCAACTTTCATTTTCCCACAATAATCAAATCATTTTTAATATATACTGCTTCAAGTTGAGCCTATTCAATCCCATAGATTTTGTCTCCTTTTAGGATGAGCTGGACATTCAGATCAAGTGCAAAAGTAAATACATGAAACTAAATTATCTCATATGCTCTTTTCTTTATTTCACAATCTGAAAGAACTATCGTAGCAAGGAAAAAACATCAACAGGACCTTTGAAGCATTGGAGAAATTTTTTATGAAGGATATTCCAACCAGTTATATAGCCCTTCTCCATTCTTCTAAACCACTCAACTACTTTTTTCAACTAATCTATCAACAAAAAACCTTACAAAGATGTCTTCTTCTTGAACTCCTAGAATTCCACTTACTCTAGTCATGGATAGGATATGTTCCTCTAGATCTTGTGTGCCTTTACAAGAGAACTTGGGGAATATTTTCTAGAGCCATGTGGAAATTCATTACATTGTGATAGGGAAAAAGTTCCAATATAGTTACCCTAGGTAATTGAAGCCATAGGTATTCAAAGTCGCCAACTCCTAATGGAGTAAAGGGTGGTACCCCTAGGTTAATCTCTAGGTGGCAATTGAGCTGGAGGAGGATTTGGTGGCTAGTTAAGGTGTCAATTCAAATGAATATTATGACACTAATTTGGGCATTGATTGGGATGGCAAGTTGGATCGTCGTAATATTCAAAAACCAACCTAGGAGGGCATTCAATCACAGGTCTAGGTGGACAGTAGGCATACTCTTCTTCTTCTTCCAAGATAAAATTGGCTCACATATAATCTATTGCACTTATTTTTCACCTCCAATAAAGTGTATTTGATTGTGAAATAATATCATCCTATTCTACCTGCATCCAATCCAAATTAGGTTGAAGTACAGACAATACATTATTATGGGGAAGTAACATCTTGGTGCATGACACACTGGAAACTTATTAGAAATTATAATTCATTTCCCCAATAGAGTTGCAAAAAATTTGTTAATGAATGTATTGGTCTTTAGAAATATATCTTAAATTGTCAACTCTATATCCCATAAAACACTGGGACCAAGCCGCTAATAGCTCCAAAAATACCACAATTATATTTGTGAATTTTCTTTGAATTTTAGAGGTACAACTCCCTCATATGATTTAATTGAAAATCAATATGCTTTTGACCAGAAAGTAATAAAGGTGACAAAAATTAGCTCATAAAATTGATAC
Organism: Sequoiadendron giganteum; assembly: GCA_007115665.2. Lineage (NCBI taxonomy): Eukaryota > Viridiplantae > Streptophyta > Pinopsida > Cupressales > Cupressaceae > Sequoiadendron > Sequoiadendron giganteum. Next base: position 441,806,238 of record CM021104.1, read on the forward strand.
TAATGCAAAATAAACTTCAAGAAAGTCATTAACCAACTAGTATAGAGACTAGAATGACGAATGATCATTGCAATAGAAAATAGAGATTCCTAGTTGCAATAAATAAATTAAATGTTGCATAGTATATTTCTCACGAAAAACATGCTCTAAATACACACATGACTCATAGATCAGTACGATCAACATTACATTCAAGGTTCACAATTCACAGATTAGAAAGTTATTGCAACATGAATTAAAATCAAGATGAAACTATTCATTTCTTTGTTACATCACAGTGCACTCTAGAGAATTTGTAGCTTCTCTAAATTGTTCTTCCCTAAAATATAGGAGTCTCTTTTCCTCTCTTTGATAGTTACTAAATAGTTGCTAAATATAATAATGTTTTCTTTCCATTTGATTGTCCACCCTAAAAATTGATAGACGGGAAAAATTAATGACTAGAATGATTACATTGCCAATTATATGACCTTAGGCGATAACTGAACATTTCTTGTTTTAATTTTTTCCTCGTGGCTATCAATTCTTGTGCGGTTAGCATGCTTTACAAACCACACATTAAATAGCTATCTCAAAGATACAATGGAGTCACATGTGCAAACTGTCAAACCAAAAGATCAATTAGGAACATTAATTGGACCTTAGTCACATCAACAGTTAATTTTGACCACATCGCCATCCTATCATCCGATCAATCTTAAAGAATACTAGTTTGAATGTCTCACCAACCTTCTATAAATTTAGTAGGCATAACCACACTTCACCATACTAAATTATCCAACATGGCGAGTGCTCAAAGTGACAGAGTGTCAATGAATGACTTCATTGTCATTGACGAAATTGAGTGTAGTCCTCTCTTTAGGAGGTTATCCAACCAGCTGAGAGAGGTCTTCATTGTTCAAGGAAATATAGAAGAGGAGGTGTTGCATAGCATACTAGAAGAAGCATTCCTAAATCTGGTGCATGTACACAATACTACACTTCTTCAGAATTTTGTGTATACCATCATTCATGCCTCTAGATGTCGAGATTGGGGAATGAGGGCAATAGAGTGCCTAGTTAGACTTGAGTTCCATCATAGAGTTAATGTAGCCATCATTGGGCTTAAAAACTACCCACAGAGCAGATTGGTTGGTGATGTAATTTGCATTGCAACCGCAACTCATAATGAAGCCATCGAAGAAGTCATAACCCTTTGAGTCGTGCAAGGCTGGTGAGGAATGACATGAGGTTGTTTTCCCAATTCCTTCAATCCCATGAAAATCTACTATCACTTGCCTAGATAGAGCACCTCCAGGTGGTGGTGGAAGTAATCTGTGTGCTTATGTTTGTTTTGTGTGTCTAAACATGTCATTTTGATGCTCCTAATTTTGTAATCAAACAACAAATTTTGTAATGCCATCAATATATATATATATATATATATATAATATAATTACAACATTTTGATACTATGGTATTTGCATTCTTTCTGAACCATTCCATCTTAAAAATGTCTTGATGGATCACATTTGATAACTAACATCATTTTGTCCTCAATACTCTTTTTTCTTGTTTAATTAAATAAGCCTAATTATTTAATTAAATGCCTCATTTTTACCTATTAACCTAATTCATCAAATTGGGTTATTCACCCCCTTTCATGCTAACATCTCATCTATTAAATTAAATAAATCAAAATATTTAATTTAATTCCCTAAGTCTTCTAATTTAAGTAAATAACCCTAAATTATTTAATTAAATGTCATTTCACCTTTTCCCCATTTATTAAATAATTTAATTTAATGAATATCACTTAATTCTTCTAATCCCCTAATTTTATGATTAAACCTTGTTTAATTAACAATTATCTAATTAATCCAGTTCCTCCCACTTGCAAAGGAATATTCCAAAGAATATTCTCCCTTTGCACAATTTAATTTAGTTTTAATTAACTAAATAACCTTTTTTTTCTCACTCATGAATATTCCAAAGAATATTCTTTCTCCTCCATTCATTAAAGAAAGAGAATATTCTCACTTAGCTTCATGTGCAAGTTACCTTGTAACTTCTTGTGCAAGTTACCTTCTGACCTATGTGTGTAGGTCAAAAGTGTTTTTTTTTTGGAACAAATGGGAACCCTTGATTAAATCTCATCTTGCATTCTCACCTGTTGATGAGAATCCATGATCCATGCCTCCTATTTCCTCCATCCTTGACCGTTGATTAATATTTTTGATCTCAACCCTTCATTTCTCATTTGCTCTCCTATAAATAGAACACTATTTGGAGACAAATGGATCCATCTCTCAACATCAAACTTATGTTTTTGAAATCACTCACACTCGCACTCATACTTTGCATACATTTGCCATATTTTAGTTTCAAGTAGTTGCACAATAGCTTAAGATTCCATTAATGGCTTCCATGCATCCATTTAGCTAATTAGAGATCTATGGTTTGAATCCTTTTAGATTAGAATTAGCTTAGCAACTACATAGTTAGATCAATTTTAGCATAAAATAATGTTAATTTAACTTGCATCGTGCTCATTTTAGCATAAATTAGGTTTTCATCCATTTATCACAATGGTTTCATCGATTCTCTTCCATAGAATCAATTGAAACATGCTCACTAATCATGAGATTGGGAAAGGGTCTTCAACCTTCCATCTTTTGATCATATCGATATCAAATCATCTAACAGACATTGTTCCTAGCCTTGCTAGCAAATCTTGATCAAATTATCAAATCAATCATCATTGGGATATATCTTTTCCTACCAATCATTGTATTATTCAACACAATCCTTGCATTGGTGTGAATCCTCAACAACGTTATCAAATAATCAATCAAATCAATCAACTTTAGCTTGGTTATCAACATCTCAAAGAGATCATCGATATTCATTTCTACATCATCATTAACATCAAAATCAACATCAGCTTTGAACCAATGCAGCGAGTACATTGCTTCAAAGAGGGGAAAAATGTAGACACCTAAAAATGTCTTGATGGATCACATTGGCTAACTAACATCATTTCATCCTCAAATCCATCCTCTTTTTGCTTGTTTAATTAACTAAATAAGCCTAATTATTTAATTAAATGCCTCATTTTCATCAAAAAAATTAATTTAATTCCCCAAGTCTTCTAATTTAATTAAATAACCCTAAGTTATTTAATTAAATGTCATTTCACCTTTTCCCCATTCATTAAATCATTTAATTTAATGAATATCGCTTAATTATTCTAAACCCCTAATTGTATGATTAGACCTTGTTTAATTAAGAATTATCTAATTAATCCAATTCCTCCCACTTGCAAAGGCATATTCTAAAAGAATATTCCCTTTGCATAATTTAATTTAGTTTTAATTAAATAGATAATCTTTTAACTCACCCATGAATATTCCAAAGAATATTCTTTCTCCTCCAATCGTTTAAGAAATGGAATATTCTCACTTAGCTTCATTTTCAAGTTACCTTGTGACCTATGTGTGCAAGTCAAAAGTGTGTTTGTTTGGAACAAATGGGAACCCTTGATTAAATATCATCTTGCATTCTCACCCGTTGATTAGAATCCATGATCCATGCCTCCTATTTCCTCCATCCTTAACCATTTATTAATCTTTTTTATCTAAACCCTTCATTTCTCATTTGCTCTCGTATAAATAAAACACTATTTGGAGACAAATGGATCCATCTCTCAACATCAAACTTATGATGTTGAAATCACTCACATTCACACTCATACTTTGCATACATTTAGCATATCTTAGTTTAAATTAGTTGCACAATAGTTTAAGCTTTCATTAATGACTTCCATGCATCCATTTAGCCAATTAGAGATCTAGAGTTTGAATCTTTTTACTTTAAATCTCATTTATATTAGGTTAGAAATTGTATATCTACATATTTTAGCATAAAATCATGGTAGATTAGCTTTTGCATCATGTTAATTTATATTAAAATCATGTTTTTATACACATATCATCACAATTTCACTAGTTTTCTTCAATAAAACTAGGTGAAACAAGCTTATTTATCCATGAGATTAGGAAAGGTTTGTTGTTCCACATCAATGTGACACCACTCCCACAATGGGATAAGTTTTTAATGGATTAAACAAGACATTTAAATGCTTTCATAGTTTAGAATGCTTAGTTTTGATAAGTGTTTAGGTTAATCTTCATTTGATTGATCCTGTTGAGATTGGCGTGAATGGCCTCATTATTCTTTGATTCTTCATGGATCAAGTGTAATCGGCCCATACTAATCTGCCTATCACATTCTGGCACTAGAAGGAGGGCTTTACTAACTTTTTTTATGTTATTTTCTTAAAAATTATGTGAGTTGCAGGTTTTTGGGCTAGAGCGACGCTTTTGGAGGCTACAACGATGCTATTTTTCACCAGAGTGATGTTATTATTCACCAGAGCAACGCTATTGTTCACTAGAGAGATTCTTTTGCAAAAGTGTCACCATAGTTGAAAAAAATGTTGGCATAATTGAAAAAGTGTTGCTATAATGCAAAAGCACCACTATATTGCTATAGCGATGCTATCATTTTCTTGCTTGTATAGTCTATCTTAAAATGGTCATATCTTTGTCATACGAAGGTCTTTTTCAAAGATTTGTTTTTTAAAATGGGGTAGAATTTTATTAGCTACACAATGGTATAGGTTTTTTCAATTTTTGTGGATTTAAAGTTTAAATTTTGGCACCTAAAGTCAAATCACATTACAACTTGGTCTAGGTTGTAGGGTTTTAATGCTTAATCATTTATCTAACCCTAATATCTTCTTGTTTTCTTGAATTCATCTAACATTTGGAACATGGATTGCAGGTTTGAAGAGGAGCATGGAGAACTTAATTGAATAAAAAGGAATTTGAATCTTATAATTGTAACAAGCATTTTACGCTTTTTGGGAAATTATAACCCAATTTCTTATGTTTTTTACTTTATGTTCTGGGACCTCACTCAATTTAATTTGGGTTTAAAACGAATGCTCAAATGAGACTCAAATTGAACCCTCATCTCATCATTGTCTTTTAGGTTTTAAAATTGAACAAGGCAACTTAACATTTCATTTGGTGCATAAAATGAATTCATCTTAGCTTAAGGGTTAAAATTTATAATTGTTTGCCATGTTTTGTGGTTTGCATCTTTTTTATTGAATGAGTATGCAATTCTCTCATGCCACTCAATGATCGTGAGAAATAGAAACATTCCTTAACATTTTGTATAATCACCCACATCTTTCAAATTAGACTAAAAATGAACCCCTTGCTAGTGTAGGGAAAAGGCGTGGTGTGTGTTCTCTCCTTGTTTCATGCAAACTGGGATGATCAAACTACAAACGTACTTCCTTGCTATTTTTTATCTTTAGAGGGCCTACTTCCTCGCTTTGAAAGGAGGGAACGACCCAAGTGGTAACAGGCTAAATCTAAGCTCTTCCGAACTACTATATAAATGTGTGGTTGCAATGAAAATTATGATCAACGGGAAGTGGTACGTGATAGCTCTGAGCCCCTAGTATATTTATGATGCAAAAAACCCTTCTTCTAAGGGTTGGGAGACCTCTAGAGGGATTTTATCATAGTATTCCTTGAACCGAAAGCCCTTATTACAAACCATTGTTTAGAATCCAAAATCCTTAATGCTTGTTGGTGCAAGAATGGTCATTCTAAAGTTGCCCCACATTTGTACTATTCATTATTGAAATAGAAAAATCTGTAGGATCTTCAAATATTTAGGATTCTAAGATTTGGTGGTCCTAAGAAGTGTGTGTCGTGGAGGGGAGCCAATGTCACCAAATCTCTAATTGTTCACATTGTCTTAGTGTTTGGAGAAATCCAAGTGGAGACTCAACAAGTATGGCCATTCAACCTAGGTGGTAAATGATTGTGAGTTAGTTTAATACTTTGTTTGGTTCCAAAATGTTACAAACAAACATTCACGATCTTTCTCAAAATTTCAAACCCTTTGGTCTAAATATGGATACCTTTTGAAAAGCCTTGATATTAATGCTTGTACTAAGGATTTCTATCCTTAGAGATTTCTAAATATCTTGACTTATATCTCAATCTATATTTTTCAAAGTCAACATAAGAAACTATGCCTTCAACCTTATATTTCTCACAAAATGGACATTGTGAAATTTATGATTTTTTTGAAATAGAAAGTTAGTTTGAAAACATAATCAAGACAAGTGTTTGTGGTTAAATCTGTATACACCTAAAAATGGTTTGGATAAATCTGATTAGTTAAATACAATTATTTGATTAATTAACCTTTAATTCATCTACTTGTAAATAAATAGAAATATTTATTTATATAGTTCACATTCTATTTTCTTCTATTTTAATTAAATAAACAAATTCAATCGTTTTTTTTAATTTAATTATCAAATTCTTCTATCTTAATTAAATAAAAAAATTCAATAGTTTGTTTTTATTTAATTATGAGATTCTTCTATCTTAATTAAATAAAAGAAATCAATAGTTTGTTTTTATTTAATTATCAAATTATTCTATCTTAATTAAATAAGAAAATTCAAGAATTTGTTTTAATTTAATTATCAAATTCTTCCATCTTAATTAAATAAACTAAATCACATAGTTTGTTTAATTATTATCTCCCTCTTATTAAATAAACAAAATGTCAGTTTTTTTATTTAATAATATTTCTTCCCTCCAAAATTCAATAAATTAAATTTCTATTTGAGCACATGTCTACAACTTTTTCTCAATAAAGTTGAAAGCTTCAGGTGCATTCAATTTCACTTTATCTTTCCAACCAATTTTGAAACAAACTTTAACAGTTGGCTTCATGGATCCACAATTTCTTCCTAATAATTTTCCACAATGTCTTGCTCAAGGAAAGCATTTCCCCTTATTCCTCACCAAATTCTTCATCTTCTACCATTGATTTATCTAGATCAAATCTAAACTATTGCTTGCTACCACATCAGGAATTGCCTTTGAAAATCTATAAAAGCAACCTCTTGCTATAGGAAATAGATTTCACTTGCATGCAATTTTACTCTGCAAGAATCATATTAGAGAATTTAGCATACAACACTTAGCAATTATCAAATAGAAGAATTTTAGCTATCATATTAGATTATAATCATGTCACAGCATATAATATTAGTTGCATTTTAGTTTATCATATCATATCATTACATTACCAACATCACAACTTTCATCATCATTCATTTTCTCATAACATTTCACTTAGATCATCATTCTAATTATCTAGGTTGTCATTTTAACAATCACAGTGCACACAATCTAAGAGCCACTTTGATTTAATAAATCCTTGGAGTTAGAGAGCAATGAAATAGTTTTAGAGATTTTATTATGTTTCAATTATATTATCTGTCATTTGAATTCTCTAATAATGTTGCATTAAGGTGTGTTGTTATTTAGTTCACTTACACATATTTTCCACACACATAAATTGGCAACCACCATGGGGCAAAATCCCCATACTTAGCATTTTTATGGAAAGCAACTACACATTTGACGTGATTCTTTTTTAGCGCGATCGAAAGTTTTTACGACGCATTCGATAGATATTTCAGCACATCCAAATACTATTTTGGTGCATCAAAACACTGTTTCGGTGCATTTGATCACTGTTATAGCACATTTGATAATTATTTCAGCACTTTCATTTATTCTTTTAGCGCATTGGATTTTTGGTGCATAGGTTTAAAGGTTTAGCACATATGACTATTTTTATAGAAAATTGAACCATTTTGGATATTAATCTTTGTTTTTTGTGTTGTAGGTACAAGGTACACTGATCAAAGACAGTTGTTGGAAACATTTATGCGGGTCAAAAAAAAATACTACAAAATTACTAATGGTGTTTGTAGGGTTTTGAGCTTTATTATTGCTTTCCTTTATTAAGCTAGGCATCTAGCTTAAGTAAAAGGAAAATTGAACCCCCTATTTTCACTGGTTGAAGTGATAGGATTATGCTCTCCCCTTCACTAGGTGATCATAATGCTAGACTCACTTTTCATGCTTTATTAACACCTTTAGAGGGCCTACCATAGTGGGAAAAAGTACTCACTCTACGGGAATCACCTAAGTGGGAACAACCAAAGCCAGGTTTTTCAACCCACTATAATCAAAAGCGAATTCGGGAAAAGTTCGATATTCGATGGAAGTGTGTAAGATAACCATCCCCAAAGCCTTTGTTCTAAAGTTTGGGAGGTCTCCTAAGGGATTTTATCTATTTGTCACTTCGAACAGAAACCATATCTATGAACTTTAAATTTAGAATCCAACTGTGTTAGTTTTTAAACATTTTCTATACCACAGTGCAAGGGGAGGGAAGAATCTTCCCCCAAGACACTCACCATATAAATATCAGAGAACCTGATCAAAAGTGGAGGATTTGACTTTTGGTTAAGACTCAAAAAAGGATAAAACACGAGCGCTCTCTAGGGGGTGACACAGTTGTGTGAGCTGACATAGTTCCAAGTGTGAGTTGTGATATTTTTAGTGACCCTTTTGAGATAGAAAAGTGCTTGAACTATTTTTATTATGTCGTACTAGTGAAAATTGAAAGAATCATACCTGATTCTAGAATACACACTATTTGTCTAATGTGTAGATTTGAAACAAATATTTGCAAACTTACTACTACATGTGTAACCATTTTCAAAAGAAGTCATCCAATAAAAGCAATCACTATCCATAGTCCTCAACAAGAAAATCAGAAACAAGGTCATCAAATCAAAAGTTATAACTAGAGTCAAACAAGTTGACTATCAAAAACCAAAGCAAAAATAGACTGTAAAAAATCCTAAATACTTCTAGATAGTGCATTCGCTCTCTGTTATAGCACATTTGAACTGTTTAATAGTACATTGACCCACCTTTTAGCACCTTTTAGCACATAGGAGGAACAATATGGTGCATAGGAGGAATAGTCTAGTACATTGAAAGAAAATTTTAGTGCATAGGAGTAATAGTACAACACATACAACCAATTTAACAGGACATCAAACTAGTTTATCAACGCATCTACCAATTCTTTTAGCACATAGGAAGACTGTTATAGTGTATATACCAAACCAAAAACTAGAGAGTTGTTTTCACTATTTGTCAAACCTTTTACACTAGAATTTGGATCTTTACTAGAAAAAAAACCTTTCTTAAATTGAATCAGAGTATTAAACTTTCAAAAACTAAATCTTACAAGTGAGATTCTTCAAATTAAACTCAGATCTACCATCCAAAAGTGTCTAAATCAAACAAATATGATTAAAAGTCCAGTTTCATTATCATGATCTATCATCCTACTTCAAGAAACAAAGTTGTATAATCATACTTGTCAACTTAGTCTGGTCAATAGAATCTATTATTCTATTTGACTCAAGTTAACATCCTTGACACTATATCAAACCAAGATCAAAAGTTTAGTGGACAATTATAACACTTTTATGCTAGTTTTTACAAGGTCACAAAGACTAAAGCTTCAAGAAAGGAAACAAACATGTTTGAGATTGAGGAGAATATATTAAAAATATCCAACCAAAATGACAATGATGAAATATCTAAAAAAGAACTACAAAATGTGCAACAAGATCCCAAGTTCCATAAGTTTATGGAGAAAATTCTGGAAAAGGATGGGGGAAAATATCTTTTGATGTTAGCTGATTTGTGTGTTAAAATTCCAAAGGACTTTGATATAAATAGAGTGACAGGAACATCTAAAAGAGCTAAGACTGAATCAAAAAATAAAGATAAAGTAGATGCAATGAAACATCAATTACAAACCTTACAACAATAATTCCAATATATGCAAATAGGAACAACTAAGAGATACTTGTTGTAGGATATTTGTCCATATCGTTTTGCTCAAAACATGAACACGATTCCATTTCCAAAATATTGTGAGTTTCCAAAGTATGATAAATATAATGGAAAATTAGATCCTCTTGATCATGTAAGAGAATTTTGAGCTATGATTTTAGAGTTTTCTCATGAAGATACATACTTGATGAGACTATTTCCAAGAAGCTTAGGTGGACAATGTATGGATTGATTTCCTAAATTAACTCCAGGAATTAGATCTTTCGAAGATCTGATTAACAAATTTATAACTCAATACTCATACAATATACAAGATGATATCACAATGAAGGATCTTTGCAATACTAAACAAAAGAAAGGTGAAACATTTCTCTCATTTTTACAAAGATGGAGAAGGTTGTTTGCAAGATATCCATGTTCCATACCTAAAAAAAGAAAAAATGGAACTATTCATGGATAATTTAAATGATGACAAGAGTTATAGACTTGAACTACAATGTCCACCTACATTCGAGAAAATGATTGAAAACGGCCTTAAGATAGAGGAAGCTTTGGTCAAAAGAGGAGTTCTAAAAACATACAATGAAGGATCAAACAATGCCAATTCCTCTAATCACAACAACAACAACGATAAACCCAAGTTTTGGAAAAAATATAGAAATGCTAGAAATAATGATGTTGTGATTGAAATGCAAAACATGAAACCAATATTCAATTTAACAACAACTGCAACTAAGACAACCCCAAACAACAACAAAGGCAACAATCTAAATGAAAATCAAAACAACAATTTGAATATTGTTAGATCTAAATCATCACCATTCCAAAAGTCATCAAATAGGAGGAAATTCACACCTTTAGGACAATCAATGGAATCACCATTCAAGGAACTTATTGTAGATAAACATGTAACATCACAAGAAGCATGAAATTGGCATCCACAAGTCAAACCATTTTGGTGGAATGACACACATTATCGTGACTATCATAACAACAAATATCACAAAATGAATGATTATTGGAAATTGAAACATTTGATCCAAGATCTGATTGAAAGCAAGAAAATATTTGTTGAAGGACCATAGACAAACAATGATCATAGAGCTTTCAAAAATCCTTTACCCAATTATGACAAATGTGGACCATCCTCTTCAAATGGTAAAGGCAAAAATGTAAATTATGTTTACGAAACCACTATTCTCAATGTCGAGGTAGTTGAAGACCAAACAAATAAGGCTCAAACAAATGATGAACATGACCAAGTTTCTATTGAAAATCACATACATGAAATTGTTGGGTATGTGCAGGATCATCATGGAAAAAATAGGCCCTTAAGTGGCGATAAAATTCAGAAAAATCAGAGTTAGGCAATTTGACGTAAAAATTTGAATAAGTTGTCTATATTACTTCAAAAATATGTAAGAATAGAATATGTATAAAATTTAATGTAGTTTCTAAACTACTAGATTTATTTATTTATTGTTTAAATCTATTTGGTGAAAATTTGAAATTTCAATGCAATAGTACTTAAATTTCAGGGAAAAAATAAGAAGTAGGTGTCTGTCTAACCACCCTAACCACAATAAAATGATAATATTTTTTTTATAATATTTTAGATATAAGTAGAGGACTCATGTCCCAATGTGATGCATATTTTTTTGTAGTTTTTTTCCAAGTAAATAATTAATTATGATTTTTTTATTACAACTTTTAAAAAATATGAAAACTCGTATGTCGGATTACCTTAAATTGGTCAAAACTTCATGAAATTCAATTTTTTTTAATCCTATAGTATGCAAAGCATAGAATGTGACACATGTTTTAGATTCAAAAAATGTGATTCCCATTTGAAAGCTATAGTTGTTTTTCAATCAGCCTATCAATTAGGACTTTATTCATAATTCAAATAGAAAATAAATAATTATTATTTATTAAATTCAAATTAAAGCATAATTTATATTGGTGGAAAGTGGAGAATATCCTTTAAAAACCCTTTTCATTTTATCAATTTTGGGTTAAAAAAAGTCGTCTGCCACATGGGCCATCATATCACTTCAATATCGTCACTTTTTGGCCCATCATGATCTTGCACATACCCTGTTGTTGCTGGTAATTGTATTAAAGACATGATTGTAGCTGATTATCAAACTCATAAGGCAAAAATTTATGACAACAATAGCATCATTACAATTGATCATCAAACCACAAACATTGCTGCAAATGAAAATCAGATAAACGTCATAAAAATCAGAAAGAATCAAACATATCAACCAGTCAATGTGACAACAAGGGGACAAGCTAAGGTCATACTGAAAGGAGCTAAACCTAAACCATCTGATATACCTTCTATAATAAAAAAAACTGCTGCCCCTACAAATCAATATGACATAATTGATCAGTTGAAGAAAATACCCACACAAATCTCAATATTAGAACTCTTGAAAATATCACCAACACATAAGGAGATCCTAGAACAAGCTCTTGTTACCACAATAGTACCCAATAATCTAGAAGTTGACCAATTGTAGGCTATGGTGGGACACTAAACTGCTCCTTGTAAGAATGGGAAAAATCAAATAGTATAGATTAAGTGACAGCCAACACTTCTAAACTATTATCCCAATCTAAACAAGAGAATACAAACAAAGAGAGCAATCAAAATGAAAGCAAATGAAATAAAGCACTCCCCTTTGAAGTTGATTCTTTCTCTTGTCTCTCCTATTTCTTCTTATGCCAATATTGCCCTCAGATTTGTTGATGAAGTTGTGCAAATACCTGCAAATAGTAAATAAGAAAGTTGGAGATAATGACTGTTAAATTGAAAATGGAGGGGAAAGGTTGCTTTTATAGACAACCATTCGAATGGATGGACAAGATTGATCTTCTAGAAAGATTCTAAGATCAACAAATGAGGATTCATGAGAGGGAAGTTACGAAATGGATGGCCAAGATCGAGTTTCTAGAAAGATGCCAAGATCTACGGTTGAGAATTGATGCAACCAGAATATGCCATGCATAGAAAAGATATGACGCCGACGGCTATGATGCCTGACGGCTATGACAGACATGCAGGACATGCAGACTATGACATGAAATAATGACAGGGGATCTTTGACCAAAATAGAGGGATAAATAATTTATTTTAAATTATTTATTCAAAAATGGAAGAGGATGACAAGTGGCAAATAAATTATTTATTTGGAGGAAATGAAAAAGGATATTTAATTAAATTCATAAATTTAATTAAAGGAAGAAACATAAATTGAATATGGATAATTCATTTGGATCAATTATTTAAAGGAGAAGAATGACACATAATTAAATAATTTTGTCAATTATTTAATTATAGAAGAATAAAAGGTCAAATAATTATTATTACCTGACTATAGACATGTGATAAAAGATAAATAATTAAATAAATAATTATTTATTTAATTATTGAAGAAAGGGGTATTAGTGACGCAATTAAATAATTTTAATTGATCAAGATAGAAATGAGAAGGTGAATCAATTAAATAATTTAAAAACTATTTAATTAATAAAGGAATATGATCGAACATAATAGAATAATTAAAATTATTCAATTATTGAAAGATGATGACTAGGAAAATGATGCTCATAGACTTAAGACATTTTTCAGTGTCTACATTTTGCCCCTCTTTGAGATAATGTAGTTCATCGCATTGTGTCAAAGAAATTTAATTCTGAAATATGCCCCAGTGTAAAGAGAAAGGGGAAGGATGACCAAGAGGGTTGTGGTATGCCCCCTCGAGAGGACATGCGGGTTCAAAGAACATGAATGTGCTCTTGAAATGGAAGATAAGACTAAAGGATGAAGGATAGAAGAAATGTTAGCATGAAAAGGGGAAAGAAGATAGACAGGAAATGATAATAGAACCAACTTCCATGCTTACATTTATATTTATCATCATTGGGCATCAAAAATGTCACAATTGGACCACAAACACCATGGTATGATATAGACCAAAGTATGCAAGGTGACCATTTGGGAGAGACAAATCTTCAAAAAGACAAGGAATGCCCCAACTCATACTAAGGACCCAATTGTCCTAGTCTTTTTGCCAAGACAAGCCACAGGCAGCAAACAAAGAAAAGAGGCCATGATCCATCATCGTCCCTCTAAATCCATTGATAGGAAATCCTCGAAGAGACTAGTAACATGACCCAAAACCAATCAAAAAGATAAGAAAAACCAAACCAACAAAGTGTTTGCCAAGATAGTGTTTTCCAGTGATAATGATGATTGTTTGGTTGGTTGATTAGGTTGACCAAGATGACCGAGTTGATTGATAGGTTGATAAGGATCGATAAAGTGATTTAATTGACCACGCCTAGCCTCAAGAAGGACACATCCTGATGAAGGCAAGATTGATTGACCAAGCTGATAAGATTGAGTGGTGTGACAAAGTTGATTGATAATGATAATGCTCGATTTCAAGAAGGACACATCCTGATTAAGGAAAGATTGATTGAAAAAGTTGACAAGATTGTTTGATTGTTTGACAAATATTGATGAATATGACCAAGCGATGTGACAATACCCAACCATAGGAAGGACACATCCTATTTAGGGAGAGGACACATCTGATAAAGTTGACCAAGTGACAAGTGTTGACATGACACCCTGACTGCAAGAAAGACACATCCTGCTTAAGGTGAATGACAAGGTTGAGAAAGTCCAATCGCAGGAAGGATGTATCCTGATAAAAGACAAGAGATAAGACCAAATGAGACAAATGACATGATGCCCCATTCCGATATAAGACTAGTGACTTGATTGAGTTGATGATAGGATAATTGATTGATGAAAGATTTAATTTGTTTGTTGTTTCTTGATGTAGTTTGAATGATGATTGCTCTCGGATCAAGCACACGACCCAACTCGATGAACCCTAAAGGACTTGACCTAGGGGGCCTCGGGGGCTCATCGATAGATGGCCTTGCCTACGTAGCAGTGCACAGAGACCTCGTAGTTCGACACGACTTGAATTTGTCTTATTTGACAAAATACTAGGTCATGATTTTATTTGGACAACCTAAAGGGACTGACCTAATGCCTCGGGGGCTCATTTAAGATGAGTCTTGCCTACGTAGCAAACGCGCAGAGGCAACGTAGTTCGACCACTCTAACAAAACTGATTCAGACTTCAGACTCTATTTTTGGGAGTTTTGAAGCTTTTTGATTTTTTTGGATTTTGAAATTTTTGTTTTTGGACATTTTGAAGGATTTTTTGATTTTTGATTTTTTTGGATTTTTTCAGGACATTTTATGGTTTTTTTGGATTTTTTCAGGACAATCAACCAAGGAAGGCATGCACACGAATCTAAGGACAAACATGATCTTGCCCCTAGTCAAGCTGAAAACCAATTGATAGGTGATGATGATGATGACAATGTTGTTTGATAGGGGAAAGACACATCCCGAAACAACATGAGGATGATGATTATGTGACTAAAGGATCAAGGTTTGCAGCAAGGCTAGGAACAAAGCCAAGGAATGTTTTGGATGATGTGGTAGGTTGCATAGTAAGATTGTATGGATTAGACTCATTGCATTTGGAATGACTAACCTTAGGACCAGATGGGATTATGGAGGGAACTTGGATAAGTGAGTTATAATCCTTAAACCGACGACAAGGGAAACCAGGTCCAACAATAGGTATGAAGAGATAATGGATTGCTTTTGGCAAAGGATAAGAGACATGAGGATTATTGGATGGAAGAATTAGGATATGATCTCCAAGGAATATTTCGCATAGGAACAATTTGTTTTCTCCAAGATATGGGTTTGGATAAATTCTATGAAGGAAATGACATGATATTTCATGGGTAGTGTATGACCAAAGGATAGACATGTCCAAAAAATTTCCAAAGCATGATTTATGTTTGTGCCCCATTTCTTATCAAGATCAAGGTAGGCGGGAGAAGGGATGGAAACAATATGGACTAGATGGAAATGTTATGAGAAAGGCATGGGAGATGAGACAACTTGCCCCCAAGTGTAATAATCCACATAGATAATTTCTCTTACACATGACGCCTGTTTGCCAGGTTTTCATCATGGTACTTATCCAAAGCGCCATAAAAATGGTTTTCACTATTGGACGAAATTTTTCTCTTTACTATTTTTTTTTCTTTCTTTTTGATGATGTCACACAAGACACCTGCTTGCCAAGGTTTTCATCAAGGTGACATATTTTTTGACTTTTTATATCGATTTGATAGTTTGGATGACTATTGATTGTTCTGAATCTTTTGATGGTGTTGATGTAGATACTGGTGTCATGATATGCCAATAGTGACCTTTATGGAGTAATTGTCTTGTCAAGATCATAGCACTTGCATACAACTGATCGATGTCATTGTGATCCTCTCTGATACTAGTGTTGGCCTTATCAGAATATGCACATCGTGATAGAGTACCATGGGAGTCCTTATGATAAAGGGTTGCTGCCAAGATGCGATGGATTTGTGAAGTAAGATTTTTAGACTTTAGGCGAGATGCAAGATTATGATGGATGATGGTAGGTGTGGATGGAATATTTGGTGTTTTGGATGTAGCAATTTTTATTTTCCAAACTTGGGATGGTGGATGATGGAGTTTGGAATTTTGATTAGGATAGTGTTTGGAACCAACATTTTTATATGCCTTTCTTGATGACCATTTTAAAGGAGGTGGACATTTACTATATGTGGTAGTCCTCTTTTCTTGTGGCTCCATATTTTGATTGACTTTTGGATTTGAAATATTTTCTTTGTTTGATCCATTTTTCTTTGGGATGCATTTTAACTTCATTTGTCCACTTGATTTTTTGTTTGATTCAATGGCCTTTGACATTTGATTTTGAATTTTGGATTTATAATAATTTTCTTTTTGTTGGTTCCAAATGGAAGATTTATTCATGTTGGAATGATGGTTTATGGTGTGGATGGAAGGAGTGTTGGCAGCAACCTTATGACAAGGACTACTCATGGCCCCCATTTTGATGTTTATATTAGATAAAGTTGCCCCCAATATCAAGGAGGTACCACTAACATCATTTGATTCTCTGATTGAAGAATAACCAAGACCTTGATGTCTAGGATTTGCATAAAATTGTATTGGTTCTATAATGCCTTGCTCATGTAGGCCTAGTCCTCTTCCTTGATACTGCATGCTCTGACAGATTTTGTTTCCGATGAGGTATTTTTTATTTTGAAAACAAGATGCTAACCCATCATTTTATATGTGGAAATTGTTACTTGGAATCTCCTCATCTACAAGAAATCCTGCTTTGACAAAGGTGGATGCTCCTAATTGATAGGATGTTTTGGATTTATCATTCTTCATGCTTGTTTCTTCTCAATCATTTGAGATATCAATTTGATTTGTCGTAGATTTTGTATCTTCTTCTTTGACTTGATCCATAGTAGCTTCTTTGTGTTTTCCTTTGACTTGATCAATAGTAGTTGCTTTACACTCTTCTTTGATGTTATCCATATCATTGATTTGATTATCTATGTGTCCAAAGGAGGCAAGTGTCTCATTTTGGGAAATGGACGTGTTTTGTGTTTGGATGGGATCATTTTCAAATGTTTGATCATGAATGGCATAAAGGTCAATAAGAGGATCATTTTGGATTTCTTGTTCAATGGTAGGATCTTGGTCAAAAATAGGTGTATCTTGGAGAACATGGTTGTGAATAGACTCTTGAACAAGGATAGGTGTATTTTGGATGCCATGATTATCTAGAAGGACTAATTTGATGGACTTAAGCATGGGATCATGAGATGGACTGCTTCGATCTTGATATGAAAGTGAAGTTGTGATGTCATGCTTTGGACTTTCTTTTTGACATGTATCCTCAAGTTTAGGCAATGGAATTTGATTTTGGACAAGGATATGATTTTCTTTGATAGACCCGAGATTTTGACATGGCAATAATGGAGTTTCAATAGCAAGATGTTTTTCAGTATTGGTAGGCAATGGAGGACATGATGGTGACAAATGGTTGGATGGTGTAGGATTAACAATGTGATTGGATTTCCTAAGTGTGTTTTCATTTAGGAGTTGAACAAGTTCCTTTGCTAGTTGTCCTTGGAGAGTATTAATTAATGTGCTTTTATTGGATGGTATTGTAGTTTGGGATGGAGTGGATGGCAATGGGTTAGTGGATGATGGATTAGGATAAGATGGGGAGGATTGGAATGGACTAGTGGATGATGGATTATGATAGGATGTGGAGGATTGGAATGGACTAGTGGAGGGTTGGTTTCCCTTGTCCAAGTTAGGATAGGGATGACTAATGGACATTTTTTGTGGGTCAATGGCATGGATTGTGCTAAGGGGCTCTTGATAGTGAGGGTAGATGGATGAAGGACTAAGGCTTATGGATTGTTGGTAAGAAGGGTATGTGAGTGGTTGGTATTGGCGATTGAGGATTGATTGATATTCAGCTTGACTACGAAGAAGATCAAGGTAAAGTGAAGACATGGTCATGAATTTGGATTATGATGGATGAGGACCATACAAAACTTGTGACCTTTGGATGAAAAATGCAAGGTGTCAATGCAAAATGGATATGAAACTATGCTTTTTTTTGTTTTTTTTAGATTTTCAAGGATATAAGGATGCAAAGTGCCAATGTACTTAAGACCAAGATTAAGGAATGGTGGAATGATAATGACCTTATTACCAAGGATATGATATGAAAGGATGAACCTATGGGTGAATGCAAACTAAAGATGTAACTAATGGAAGATTTGAGCAATTTTTATTTTTTTTGGTTTTCGATAGAGGTTGTTTGATATCATATTGGACAAGTTTGGTCTTGGGTTTTAGACTGAAAAATTTGGAATTGTTTCAAGTTGAATGTGTGTGTTTCCAAATTTGTGAAAGATTTTTATTTGTCTCAATGTCTAAGAAAAACACTTGGCAAACACAATATCTTGTCTTTGAAAAATTGAAAACATGCACAATGAAGACAAGCACAACCCTAGGTTAAGCAAGGACAATATTCGCTAGATTCCACGTGGGTTTCCCCAACCGCACTTATTCTTAGTGTGTAAATCCAGAAGCTTGGCCGTACAGGCTCCCCCTTACATTGCACTCACTTCTCAGGCCAACCAAGCTTCCAACCCCCATAAAACTCCCATGGTAGGTTGATCACCTCTACTAAGAACTGCGAGAATGTGGATGCCTTCACAACGACCATTGCTGCGCTAGCAAATAGAAGGATTTTGGCAAATACACAAAGGTTTTTAGTTCGGGACCCCCATTCGAGTGGCCATACATGGGGCACAAGATTAAGCTCTGTTTAGGAGGCACTCCAGCCTGAAGAGGTTACCCTCAATAGGGTTTTGGGGAGTACTACTTGGTCCGTATGACACATCCATACTCATAATCCTAGGTTTTCCCTTAGGATTCACATTTATATACCGGTCGGGGGTAGCTCGGCCAAAGAGCTCCATTGTCGGTCTGAGTCGCCTTGGGGTGAGTACTTTTTCCCACCAAGGAAGGCCCAAGTTCTAGAGGCAATAACTGTTTCTCTTACACCCAGGATCGCATAAATGCGCAAGGGGAGAGGATACTTCGATTATTGCATCAAAGGGTAACACAAAATTGAAGACACTTATAAATTTTAATTACCGAATGATAATGTGAGGAGGACACACAAGACACTTTGTTCATTTTAAATATTTAACTTGATGTGAAACAAACAAAGTTCATTTTAAGCCAATGACATGAAATGCATGTTCATTTTAACCCATGAGTGTGCATGCAATTTGTGTTCATTTTAATCCCATGAAATGAAATGCATGTTCATTTTAACCAATGAGTGTGCATGCAATTTGTTGTAGTTGTTGAAAACAAATTAAATTAATTATGCGTAAATAAATGAAAAGTTCGATTGTTGTTGCTAAAAACAAGATATTAGTAACTCAAAAGAAAATGACACCAGCGAATTAAAATAACTATAACTTTCTCAAAACTTAACAAAATTTCAATTGGTTTATATCCATGGAAAGCTAAAACTCGAACCTTCAAAACCCAGAAATTATTTTTCCAAGATTCTGCATGAAAAAAACGTTATAGACAAAAGAAGACGCGGGTTTTAACAGCTAAACTAAAAAAATAGCAAATACTAAAATAGCCATAACTTTTTCAAATCTTAACGAAATTTTAAACTGTTTGAAGTTTCGGAAAACTGAAAATGAGGGCTACAAAACCCAGATGATAATTTTTAAAGAATTTATGTGCCCATTTTTCTGTGCTCAAAAGAAGATGACGGGATTTCGTATGAATTCTTGGCTGTAACCTGCAAAACAACCAAACAAACAAGAAAACAAATGATTTTTTGCAATATTATTTGATTCACGTCAGGTTCACCAATGTAAGAATGGAAAAAATCAAATAGTATAGATTAAGTGACAGCCAACACTTCTAAACTATTATCCCAATCTAAACAAGAGAATACAAACAAAGAGAGCAATCAAAATGAAAGCAAATGAAATAAAGCACTCCCCTTTGAAGTTGATTATTTCTCTTGTCTCTCCTATTTCTTCTTATGCCAATATTGCCCTTAGATTTGTTGATGAAGTTGTGCAAATACCTGCAAATAGTAAGCAAGAAAGTTGGAGATAATGACTGGTAAATTGAAAATGGAAGGGAAAGGTTGCTTTTATAAACAACCATTCGAATGGATGGACAAGATTGATCTTCTAGAAAGATTCTAAGATCAACAGATGAGGATTCATGAGAGGGAAGTTACGAAATGGATGGCCAAGATCGAGTTTCTAGAAAGATGCCAAGATCTACGGTTGAGAATTGATGCAACCAGAATATGCCATGCATAGAAAAGATATGACGCCGACGGCTATGACAGACATGCAGGACATGCAGACTATGACATGAAATAATGACAGGGGATCTTTGACCAAAATAGAGGGATAAATAATTTATTTTAAATTATTTATTCGAAAATGGAAGAGGATGACAAGTGGCAAATAAATTATTTATTTGGAGGAAATGAAAAAAGAGATTTAATTAAATTCATAAATTTAATTAAAGGAAGAAACATAAATTGAATATGGATAATTCATTTGGATCAATTATTTAAAGGAGAAGAATGACACATAATTAAATAATTTTGTCAATTATTTAATTATAGAAGAATAAAAGGTCAAATAATTATTATTATCTGACTATAGACATGTGATAAAAGATAAATAATTAAATAAATAATTATTTATTTAAATATTGAAGAAAGGGGTATTAGTGACGCAATTAAATAATTTTAATTGATCAAGATAGAAATGAGAAGGTGAATCAATTAAATAATTTAAAAACTATTTAATTAATAAAGGAATATGATCGAACATAATAGAATAATTAAAATTATTCAATTATTGAAAGATGATGACTAGGAAAAATGATGCTCATAGACTTAGGACATTTTTCAGTGTCTACACTCCTCACTGCCTATCCTTTTCTAAGCATGATGATGTATCACTAAACCATCCACACAATTTTTTCCTTCACATTAACGTTCTCATTCACAAACATCGAGTCAAGTGTGTTCTTATAGATGGTGGAGTTGGTTTGAATATCTGTACTTTAAAAATGATCTGTGCACTAGGATATTCTAATAATGTTATTGATCCAAGACGGAAAATCACAATAAAAGCATATGATGATGATGAGAGTTCTTCCAAGGGATTGATAGTTCTAACTATCTAAGTGGGACCAATTGTGAAAGACATAATATGCCAAGTGTTGGACAATGATCTAACATATAATATACTTTTGGGATGTCCATGGATTCATAGGATGCAAGTAGTGTTATCCCCTACCATCAGTGTTTGAAGTTCCTAGTCAATAGACAAGAAATAACTATCTCAGCTGATTCATTTAATATCCAACATTGCAACATGATTAAGGTAGCTCAAGATACTTTTATCCCTCATAACAGAGAAGCTAACACTCCAAATTCATCAAACAATGAGAAGAAATCAAATTTTGTGTCAAAATGGGTTGAAAAGAAGGACCAATCTAAGGACAAATGTATTGTTGATTCCACTACAACAAATAATGATAACTCTTTATCAAAGAAATTCAATGGAAAGATCCAGTTAACAGACAAAGGTATGGGAGATTATTCCATTCAACAATATTTATGTCTTTCATAATTGTTGCCTTTCCCAAGAACATATGGGCAGCTAACAACATCAATGCAACAATTATCACAACCTATCACTGTATTAGATGGTAGATTTGTAAAGGCTGGAACTTTGATTGATGAAACAAATGACAAGGTTGTCCTAAATTGGCTCTACAAGGATGAAGAAGCATCTTCATCAGCAAACCCCAACATATAAATATATCAATATGGAAAAGGAAAAACAATCCTAGAGAAGATGGGGTATGAAGGACAAGGACCTATTAGTAATAGGAAAGAAGGCATTGTATAACCTATTCAACTTCAAACACTTCAAGCCAAAGACAAAACTAGATTGGGATATAAAGGACAATCAAAAGAAGAATCTACCTAGAAGTTTGTTGAAATAATTCTACAACTGTAGGCAAGTTATGGCTATGAGACTGACTCTAATGAGTATGAGTGGGATTCACTGTCTGAGGTATCCTTTGAAGACAAACAAATGTATGTAATATAAAGGTATGCATCTATGTGGGAGGAGGGACAAAGCTCAGGGACTAGACCCCTTGTGTTTGGATCACAGAATGTTGATGACTCAAGTGACGATGACCAAACGTTGAGTGAGATAGACTTGGAGGAGAGTAACATCATAAACCTCAACACCCATACCAAAAAATTTGATGGCATTTCTATTCATACTTTCACTTCTGTTGACCTTCATCAATCTGATGATCTTTTACCCTTACTACATCTTGAGCTTATTGACTAGGACCAAGCTGAGCCTTCTAACGTTCCTATCTTTGTGAATGATGATTCCATCATTAACTATCTTTGTCCCAACAACCTTGATACAAGTTCCAAACACAAAACTCATAACAAAGCTTCAAGTCAGGGAGGTGTCAAATCTTCCAGCTATAAAAATGAAAATATCAATAAAAGATCGAATGGTGAAAACCATTTAAAGGCAATGTTATATCTAGAAAATATAAAAAGAAAGAGCACATTTGACAGTGAAAACCTCACCGAGGAACTGAAATGTGGGGGATTTGACACTCTTCCTGAACATTATCATGAGATATCATCAGTGTTGGTTGAGCCAACTCAGTCTATCAATGTGGGCACAAAAGACAAAGTGAAGACATTACATCTAGTAACATCAATGACTGAACAATAAAATACGACATTCACCAAGTTCTTTGAAGAATGAAAAATCAAATTTGCTTGGTCTTACTCTGATATGGCAGGCTTGGATCTAGATCTCCTAATGCATCATCTATCTCTACCTACAAGGGTGAAACCTGCCAAGCAAAAGTTAAGAAAAATGCATCCTCATATTGCCTTGTTGGTGAAGGTAGAACTCAAGAAATTGTTAGATGTTGGTTTCATTCGTCCAATTGATTATGCTGAGTGGATATCAAATATCGTACCTATTTCTAAACCAGATGGCAGTATCAGGATATGCACTGAATTCAGGAATCTCAACAAGGAATGTCCAAAGGATGACTTTCCTTTACCAAACATTGACATAATTGTAGACTTGACAGCTGGACATGCCATGTTATCACTAATGGATGGCTTCTCAGGTTATAATCAAATCAAGATAGCATCGAAGGATCAAGATAAGACAACATTCACCTATCCATGGGGAACATTTTGTTGGAACATGATGCCATTTGGGTCAAAAAATGCAAGTGCTACATATCAAAGAGCAATGACCACCATATTCCATGACATGATGCATACTTTTATGGAGGACTATGTGGATGATCTATTGGAAAAATCATATACTAGGGAAGGACATCTTGAGATCCCAGACAAGATTTTCACTTGCCTAAAAAATTTCAACGTAAGATTAAATCCCAAGAAATATGCATTTGGCGTAACATCAGTGAAGCTTATAGGGTACATTGTTTCAGAGAAGGGTATTGAAGTAAATCTCACCAAGGTCAAAGCTATTATGGAGATGCCACCACCTAAAAACATTAGTCAACTACAATCTCTACAAGGAAGGATTCATTCAATCCGAAGGTTCATTTCTTAACTAGAAGACAAGAGTCATCCATTCAATTACTTGTTACATAAGAATGTCTCTTTCAAATGGGATGACAAATGTAACTCTACTTTCAATCAAATAAAGAAATACTTGATGTCTCCACCAATACTATTTCCACCTACAGAAGGAAAGACATTACTACTTTATATAGCAACAACAAAGATTCCATTGGGCATTCTATTGGCACAAGAAGATCCTACAGGAAAGGAACAAGCTATTTATTATATCAGTAGGACTTTGAATGGATATGAGATCAATTACGCCTTCATTGAGAAATATTTCTTGGTGGTGGTATTTTCTACTCAAAAATTGTGCCATTATATGTTAACTCACATAGTTAAACTCATAGCAAAGATCGATCCACTAAAATACTTACTCAACAAAGCAACTTTAACAGGAAGGTTAGCCAAATGGGTCATGATATTGAGTGAGTTTGATATCCAATATGTAGATCACAAAGCCATAAAGGGACAAGTAATAGTTGATTAGTTAGTTGAAGCACCTATACAAGATGATCAACCAATGAGCATTGAATTTCCTACTGCAAATGTTCTCACCGTCGCACCACAACAATGGATGATATACTTTGATGGATAATATACACAACATGGATCAGGTGATGGGATCTTATTCATCACACCACAAGGACACACCATTCCAAAGTCCTACGGACTAAGCTTTCCTTGTAAAAATAATGTAGCTGAATATGAGGCACTAATCATTGGCATCAAAGTAGCAGATGAATGGAATATCACAAAACTGTAAGTCTGGAGATTCACAGTTGGTCATTAATCAGGTCAATGATTATTATCAAACAAGGGATGACAAGTTATTTCCATATAAGAAAATGGTGGATGATTTCAAGTACTTTTTCTAGATTAGATTTGAACAAATATCAATGGTTGATAACAAATTTGTTGATGCAATGGCTATAATTGCTTCTCTCTTACATATACGAGAAAGTCAAAGACATTATGAGTTTATGGTGGAACAAGTGTCTAACCCTGCTTATGAAAATATCGAATCCTAAATGATATGCCTTATCTTTGACCCTGAAACCTTTATCTATGGACAAATTTATGCTTACTTGAAAGGCAATACCCTCCCTCTTGATTTGTCCTGAAACCAAAACTGAAATTTCATTCATTAAGTCATACGACATACCTTAATTATCGACATACTTTATTGTTGAGGTCTTGATGGTACTCTCCTATGATGTCTATAATGTAACGAATCTAAGTCAACCTTGAATGAGATTCATGAAGGTATATGTGGGAATCACTCAAGTGGTCTAACTCTAGCGAAGAAACTCCCTCATTTAGGGTATTACTGGTCGAACATGGAGAAGGAGTCTTATCAGTATGTAAAGAAATGCCATAAATGTCAAATCCATAGAAATATTATACATGCACTGGCATAGGAGCTAAAACCTTTCACAACAACATGGCCTTTTTGTTAGTGGGGACTAGATTTGGTAGGTAAAATCCACCCTTCTTCATCAAATGGATATAAGTTTATTATTATAGCCACATAATACTTTACAAAGTGGATTGAAGTTGTACCCCTAACCAAAGTCACAAGTAAAAAAAATCATCTTTTATCTTAAATTACCTTATATGTCGAGATGTCCAAGAACTGTGTGAGCAATTTCATATCCAACATTTATTTTCAACACCGTACTATCCTCAAGGAAATGGCCAGGTAGAGGCCTCAAACAAGACTATACTAAAAATCATGAAGAAAATGGTCAACGATGTTGGATGAGACTGGCATATTAAACTAAATCGTGCTCTGTGGGCATATCGAACTAGTATCAGAACACCTATAGGAGCTACACCATATGCTTTGGTATATGGATCAAAGGCTATTCTACCTATTGAGGTTGAAATACCATCACTTTGGGTGTCACTAAATCAAATGAGGATTACCAAATTTCTAGACTTCAGGAGCTAGAACTGTTAGATGAACATTGTTAGCAAGTTGTGGATCACTTGAAAGCATACCAACAGAGGATGTCCAAAAGCTACAATCACAGAGTCAAGCTAAGGGAATTTCAAGTAGGTGACTTGATATTAAAGGAAAACCCTCACAATCAATAAGATTGTGAAAAGAAGGGTCAGTTTGAACCAAATTGGCTGGGTCCCTTCATCGTCATATCAGTCTATGGATCAGGAGCTTGCAAATTGTCTAAACCTAAAGGGGATCTATTCGATGTACCTATCAACAATATCCACCTCAAAAATTTCTATACTTGATTTATCGAGTGCATGGTGAAAGTTCTAAAAAATACAAAAAAATCAAAAAATTAAGAAACAATAAAAAAACAAAAAAAATAGAAATTGTTGCCTTGATGAAAATCTGGAAAATAAGCGTCTTGGTAACAACAACAAAAAAATCTGAAAATCTGAAAAGTGCAATAAAAACAAGTAGTGAAAACCTAGCAATAGGTGTTATTTGTAATAAACTAGTTGTTCCATCTATCTGAGCACATCTTGTTAATTCGCTTTCACCTTCACTCTGTTTATCATTGAAAATCTCATGAACATATCTTGGCAATGTGATCGTGTCTCACCCTACCTTGGGGGAAAAATCCTAAACTCACTGGGGGAATTAAACTATGGGCTAAAAAGAATAGGAAAATAATAGTATGATAACACATCAAACACATTGATCATAGGGAACTCAACATCAAACAAATCAACAATCATCAGATGTTCAACTATCTAATAAAACAACTTGAAAAATCAACCACATCAAATCTAAATGGATGATATTTTTTTGAATCATGATTTTACTGCTTTAGCTTGAGTGTTCAAATGTTGTTCTTTGATTTTTGTTATCATATCTTTGGAGCAACTCGATGATGTATTGAACTAGAGAAGAGAGGAAGGAGTATGATTTTTCTTTGTCTACTATATGTGAATTGATAATTATTCTTATGTGAATTTTCATGTGACGTGCTCTACCAATGATCATTGATGACATTTTGGATTCACATAGAAAATTGATTGATTCTTGTCTATTTTATGCAAGAAATGCTTAGGTCATCTCGGTTTAATTATACCTAGATTCTTGTGTTCACTTGCAATATCAAAAAATCATGAAAGAAGTACTCAAGTCATCATGGTCTATCTTATACCATTAATTTTGTGTACTCACTTTCAACATTTTAAAGGCTCAATGATGATAAAAAAAGAAAATAATGACTTGTTAAGATGACAACTTTGCATGTGTAGCTTTGCATACTTAAATTAGATTGCATTCATATTAACTTTGCATCTGCGGAATAGATTGTATCAAGGTTGGAAATTTTTTCAAAAACAATGCTTATCTAACATTTAAAGGATTGAGTATACTTGACATAAACAAAAATATTATCATTCTCATGTAGCCGCATTATCATTTGCATAACAAATCTAGTTGCATTATCATATCATCATTCATTTATACATCACATCATATATTTTGCATTAGAAAAAGAACAAAAAAAATTATGCATATAGTGCCATTATCATACATTTATCCATACATGACATCATTTATTCTGCATCAAAAAACTATCAAAAATAAATTGCATTACATGTCATCTGCATTATCACATTCATCTCATGGCATTTCAAATTATCATTTTAATATTACATCCATACATTATCATCATATAAAACATCACATAGCATATAGAATGGAAAATAAATGCATATATCATAGACATTCATCATAGAATAAAATAGAACACATATAGATCACGAATCTGTCTCATATCATATAAATCTCAAAAATCATATGTTAAGTATATAAGGAAGTCTGAATAAATGTCAAGAGATACAATAACAACATGGCAGTAAGTCAAAATCAAAGTATACATCATCAAGTATCCAAAATACATCAAGAAGGATCATGGAAGCTATGAGGTGCTCCCCCAAGACTCATTGGTCTCACAAGACCTCTTTCTCCTGAAGTACCTTCCCCTGCTACACCTAAACTTGGGTTGGCACTGGGATCTCAATGTGGTGGTTGTGTCACACCCATGCTAGTGGTCTGAGTATGGTTGCAGCTAGATTTGGATGCTGCATAACTCACTCTTCGCTATGTCGAAACAACCTCATGGTATTATCCATGATAATACTCAACCTCTCGAGTGACTCTAGTGACCTCTACCATCATCGCACCCATAATGATCCCCTCTGCCACTCTCTGCAATCTATCAGATAATGTCACTTCCTTCTCACCCGCCTTCCTAGCTTCATTTGTCTTAGTTGTCAAAGTGGTAACCTATGCTTGTGTCTAAGTAAACAGTTCCTGCACCTATGCCAACTGCCCCTACAGAGTTTGAACCTGCACCTGTAAGGCAACAATTTGTGTCTACTACTACTACAGGGGTAATCCAATCTTCACACGTTGTTGTGATATTGCCACCAAATATCTCCTCTGTCGAAGCACCATCACATCACTAAAAAAAAATGCTACTCTGAAACCACCTCTACCACCACCTCTGTTATCACCACCCTCATCTCCACCATCATTTTCGTCAT
This sequence comes from Sequoiadendron giganteum, assembly GCA_007115665.2. Classification (NCBI taxonomy): domain Eukaryota; kingdom Viridiplantae; phylum Streptophyta; class Pinopsida; order Cupressales; family Cupressaceae; genus Sequoiadendron; species Sequoiadendron giganteum. The sequence continues at coordinate 441,834,796 of CM021104.1, forward strand.
CATCTCCAACATCATCACTACTCTTCGACTCCTCCTCCATTATCTCCCCCTCTACCATATCCCCCTCCTCATATCCTCCATCTCCCCTCCAACACCTCCAACCATGAACAACTTCCCTCTTATGCTCATCTAATAATGGAATGACCTCATTTGGGATAGAAATCCATGGGAATGGATGTAAGAACAAGTTTTGTGCATACTCATCAGAAATTGCAGCCTCAACAACCTCTGGATGGTACTCCCAAATGACCAATTATAGACCTTGATACGCCTCAACTACTTCATCATAACACAGAGTGGGCCCCCACTCTGACACATCCATCTATCGTCATGCATAGTGAGCGACACCCCATGGCATGCCCTATAACCAACCATACTACTACATAACTCTCCTTGGTAGGAATCTCTCAATAATAAATCGGGTCTTCCCAATTAGGTACATTGATTGACATAGATAAGGCATCTCGGTATCATCCTCTACCCATGCCTCACAACCAATGCAAGGCCTCCATACAACTGACTCCAGATCATCCAACATTCGCCTCCAATAGTTTAATTTTCCTAGCCTATGTTGGACAATTGGGCCTATGTAACCATGAACATAGGGTCTCCCAATGGGCCATTGTCTATTTGCAATGGGATGCATGATGGAAATATGCTCCCATGCCCAAATCTATAACAAGGTCACTCCGGTCGACAAACTATGCCCTCTGAGGTAAACAGCCTGGTGTAAATCATGATACAAATGGGCTAACATACAACAACCCCATGCATATCTAGTACCCTACAGGATCATTTGCTCCAAAATCCAACCCCATCCAATTGATAGTCCCTTTGAACTACGATCAAGACATAAGAAACCTCCGATGAAACCAGCAAGCACGTAGGGCAATGTAGCATAACCATCCACCATCTCCCTCCAAGGGATCTCATAACCACAAACTCTCTCATCCTCAAATACATACGCAAGGCCTTGGTACATCCCTGCTTAGTATGATCATACAAAACTTTCAATATATGGTACACATCCTCCAGAGTCACTATCATCTCACCGATAAGAAGGTGAAAGGTGTTATGCTCACTATTCCACCTCTCAGGTAGGGTCGTTAAGAGTCCCTGATGAAACCTAATTTGGGGCATGTGTAACAAGGAAGATAGTCCACAATGGGAAATCACACCTACCTTAGGCTGTATTAGTTGAGGTATCAAATCAAAAGTCCTCGAGAAATGCTCACGAATTTGAAGATTCACCAAAGGCTCCTATCAATCACAAAATTCAAAAATCAATAAACTTTTCAAATCAATCGAAATCAATCAACCTATCAATCTAATCATCTTTGGTGAGACTTTGATCAAATCTCATAGCATCAATCTATCAAGCACCTCGCCTATCATGAGGTTAATCAATCAATCTATCAGTTAACCTCACCTATCATGAGGTTAATCAATCAATCAATTAGCCAACCTCGCATATCATGAGGTTAATCAATCAATTTATCAATTGTTCAACCTCGCCTATCATGAGGTTTATCAATCAAACTATAATTGTTCCTCGCCTATCATGAGGTCAATTATCAACAATCATTCATTGAATCTCACCTATCATGAGATCAATAATCACTAAAATCTATTAGAATCAACAATCAAAATCAAATCAAGGAGTCAACTGATAATTTTATCATTCTGACATCTATGTGCCAGAAAAGTCTATCAAAGTGCTAAAAGTATCAATGCACCATTTCATGAATTCTATTCGCCAGAACAGATAACCAAAGCGCTAAAAGTATCAACATGCCATTTTAGGAATTCAATGCACCAAAACATAAATTCAATGCACTAAAATAGACAATGTGCTATTTGAGCCTATCTATGTGCTACACTAACCTATCAAAGCACTATTTCAGTCAATGCATTGCAATCATTCACCAATGTGCTAAAAATCTGGTCCTAAGTGCAAAAGAAGGTATGCGCTAAAAGTCTAAATCTATGCGAAAAAAAGGGTTATGCACTAAAATAGTAATTTTATGAGCTACATCGAGCCTTCAATGTGCTTAAACAAAGAAAACTAAATTCAAACATAAAATGAAGGGAAAAAACAAAATTGTATGAATTACAAGTAGGTTTCTTGGGGTACATACCAAAGGCCCATATGCTATCGAGCGGTTGTGACATCGCATGCGCTCGAATTGGTGTGTGTGGTAGGGAATCACTATTTTGCTCAAATGCACAATTTTCTCAATCATTATCAATTTTCAAATTCAAAATGCACAAATGAGCTTCTAAATCACCTTTTTAACCTTTTAAGGCTAATTAAGTGAAATTTTATGGGGTTGATTTATTACTATTTACCAAAGGGGCATAATTCATCAATTCATCAATGTAGGCAGTTCCAACATCATTTTTTGGGAGATAAATCACTTCAACATCAAATATGTCATCAACTCATCATAAAATCTTTTTTTTTTTTGAAAATTTCCAAAAAATCCTAAAAATTTATCGATTTATCTCTCGAGGGGGCATACATCCGTTATCACTCAAAAATCAACGTCTAGGTTATGTCAAAAAAAATTTCTCAACACTAGCAGCAAAATCGATTCTTTGAAGCAATGTATAAACACATCACTTCAAAGAGGGGCAAAATGTATACACCTAAAAATGGTTTGGATAAGTCTGATTAATTATATACAATTATTTGATTAATTAACCTTTAATCCATCTACTTGTAAATAAATAGAAATATTTATTTATATAGTTCACATTGTATTTTCTTCTATTTTAATTAAATAAACAAATTCAATAGTTTTTTTTAATTTAATTATCAAATTCTTCTATCTTAATTAAATAAACAAATTCAATAGTTTATTTTTATTTAATTATCAAATCATTATATCTTAATTAAATAAGAAAATTCAATAGTTTGTTTTAATTTAATTATCAAATTCTTCCATCTTAATTAAATAAACTAAATCACATAGTTTTTTTAATTATCATCTCCCTCTTATTAAATAAACAAAATGTCAATTGTTTTATTTAATAATATTTCTTCCCTCCAAAATTCAATAACTCAAATTTTTAATGGAGCACATGTCTACAACTTTTTCTCAATAAAGTTGAAAGCTTCAAGTGCATTCAATTTCACTTTATGTTTCCAGCCAATTTTGAAACAAAATTTAACAGTTGGAAATAGTTGGCTTCATGGATCCATAATTTCTTCCTAATCATTTGCCACAACGTATTTCTCAAGGAAAACATTTCCCCTTATTCCTCACCAAATTCTTTATCTTCTACCATTGATTTATCCAGATCAAATCTGAACCGTTGCTTGCTGCCACCTCAGGAATTGCTTTTGAAAATATATAAAAGCAACCTCTTGCTATAGGAAATGGATCCCACTTGCATGCAATTTTACTTTGTAGGAATCATATTAGAGCATTTAGCATACAACATTTAGAAATTATCAAATAGAAGCATTTTAGCTATTATATTAGATTATAAACATGTCACAACATATAATATTAGTTGCATTTTAGTGTATCATATCATATCATTTCATTATCAGCATCACAGCTTTCATCATCATTCATTTTATCATAGCATTTCACTTAGATCATCATTCTCATTCTCTAGGTTGTCATTTTAACAATCACAGTGCACACAATCTGAGAGCCACTTTTATTTAATAAATCCTTGGAGTTAGAAAGCAATGGAACAATTTTAGAGATTTTATTATGTTTCAATTAGATTATCTATCATTTGAATTCTCTAATAATGTTTCATTAAGGTGTTTTGTTATTTAGTTCACTTACACATATTTTCCACACACAAAATCAACTCATTAAGCAAGATAAACTTGACAAATTGAACCCCACATGACCGTTTGGCAACCGATCACATCAATTGAACAACCCTACCTTATGCATGCTATCATACAAGGAAAACATTGCAAACATTAAGTCCAAAATCATTGAGTTCTATTGTTAAAATTGAAGGGAAAACGAGGGTGAATCTAATGGCCCAACAATGCAGACTACATTCCCTTAACACTAATACAATAGGGGAGAAGAGCATAAACAGGTTCTAATAGATTCTAAAACTACTTGAGATGAATACAACCAGTAAAATAGATAACAGAATCAAGCATTCACAGATTGACACAAGATATACGTGGGAATACCTTTTCAGGTAAAAAACCCACCACACAAAGTCAAGACAATTGTATTCTAGTAATAAAACAATTACATACAATGTTCGGTCTTCTCTGATCAGCTCACAACAATTCTTCAATTTTTATCTCACTGTTTCAATGTTATCTTCTAACATACAGTTTGAATTACATCTTACATTGTTGTACTTGACTTACAAAGTCATACGTTGCAATTAATCTCTCAACCAATCACCAACCATCAGGTTCATGAATCAGACATCCAATCACGCAATCGATCTACCCATGTCGATCTCCCTGCATTGAACCACCCAAGCATTAATGCCATCACCCAAATCGGGTCCTGATCGCAAGCCTAAGTCAACCTACAATTACTATTTTTCTCGTTTTGGCTTTTGGCCAATCAACATGTTGTCAACCTGCCACACGTCCACCAACTATTTGTTGATCGCATTTGACTCTGAGTCCAACTCGGTCAAACTAGGTCTAAGCTCATCTAAGCTCTCTAAGACTCTATTGCTCCACCACTGAGATGACATTGCCCATCCACGATAATGTGGTGAGCTCGGTCGAGCTCACCCATGCTTCCCTACGCTACCGTTGAGCCCAATCGACCCATCTGCGGTATGAAAATATGATCACCCAAGCTCACTCCATGTCTACACTGCGCTACCAATACCCAGTCAAGGCCTAACCGCGGTAAGGTAGTGACCGGTCTATGAGACCGCTAATAGTCAAACCGCACTACCGCGGGGGCCGATAGGCCACCCTATAGTAGAGCGATGACCGTCAACTAGACCACTGGCGATCTTACCGCACTACCGCGAGGGCCGACAGGACACCCCGCGGTAGAGTGGTGACCATCAGCCAAATCGTTGGTGGTCTTACCATAGCCACCACGGTGAGCAAGCTCACCGTTCACGGTGTTGCGGTAACCACTAGAGCCACCATTGGCAGACAAACCGCGGCCACTGCGGTCAGTTGCATAACCAACTGCGGTATGGCAGTGACCAACAAGATAGGTCGAAAGATTCCAACCGCGGCCACCATGGCCAAGGAAGAGACTACGAGCAGTAACAAGATAACCACCAAGGCCTTCACCACAGTACCACCAACGTAGGAGTAGACTATCATGGTAAAGCGGTTAAGGTAGGAATAAACCAGGTGTAGTATGGTGGTAAACTACATAAGCAACAAGTTTTTCGCCAAGGCATGAAAATAGGGGCTTCAAGCTGGAAGTTGAGACACATTTTCTCAACAAGCTCCCACTTGGCGAACAATTCCAACTCCCCCATGGCTTTGAAAAAATTATTGTCTATCATAGGCCCCAAGGCCCATCGATTCTGCACACCATCTAAACTTGTATGTGCTCACGAGATTTGTTAAGGCATCTGCAACATTCTTCAAGGTGTCAACCTTTTCCAAATTGACCTTCCCATCTTCAACCATGTCCCTCATGAAATGATACTGCACATCAATGTGCTTGGTCCTGACATGGAATGTCAGATTCTTTGCCAAAGAAATGGCACTCTGATTGTCATAGAAAATAGTAATCTTCCCTGCATTAAATCCTATGTCTGAACTCAGACGGTTTAACCAAACAACCTCTTTACAAGTGTGACTTTCAGCCATGTATTATGCCTCAGTCGTGGATAGAGCAACTACATCTTGTCACTTGCTCATCCAGATGATTGCTCCACCATTAAGCATGAAAGTGTATCCACTAGTGGATTGTTTGTTGTCAATGTCCCCTGCCCAATCTCAATCAACATACCCATGAATGCTGAGAGTCCTCTGTGATGCAACCAAAATTCCATGGTAACACAGGGTGTAGTCTGAAGTTCCCTTCAAATACTGGAACACTCTCTTCACAACATCCCAATGTGATCTTCTCGGATTTACCATAAATCGGCTTAGAAATCCCACTACTTGGGAAATGTATGGTCTTGTATAGACCATAGCATACATCAAACTACCAACAGTACTTTCATAAGGCACATTGGTCATGTCCTCCATCTCAGAGTAGACTTTGGACAGTCTTCAACAAATAGCTTTGTTCCCTGCATGATTGGAACAACTAGTTGTTTGCAATCATCCATGCTAAACCTCTCCAAAATTGTTTTCACATACTTACTCTGACTGACCCAAAGCTTTTTGTTTGTTCTATCCCTGGTTATCTCCATTCCAAGAATGTACCTTGTTGCACCAAGACCTTTCATTTCGAACATTACAGACAACTAAGATTTAAGATCAGAAATCATAGACTTGCAATTTCCTACGAATAACATATCATCCACGTACAGGGTAATAAAAAGCACACGATCATTCTCAGATTTATAATAAATGCAATGATTAGATTTTGATCTCACAAATCCAATTGACAACACAAACATATCAAATTTCTGGTACCACATTCTAGGAGATTTCTTTAAACCATAGAGAGATTTATTTAACTTACAAACCAGATTTTGTTTACCTCTTTCAACAAAATGCTCAAGCTGGGACATGTAGATTTCTTCTTCCATCTCACCATGGAGAAATGTTTTCTTCACATCCATCTATTCAATTTCAAAGTCATACACAACTGCCAATGACAACAAAAATTTGATGGATTTCAGCTTTGCTACAGGGGAAAAAATCTCTCCATAATCAATTCCCTCAAATTTGAGAAAATCCCTTTGCAACCAACCTTGCCTTATACTTCTCAACACTACCATCAAGGCTTGTTTTATTTTTGAATATCCACTTACAGCCAATAGACTTTCGCCCTTTAGGCAGTGGTACCAAATCTCAGGTTTCATTCTTTTTCAAAGAATCCATCTCTTCATTCATGGCTTGCAGCCAAGAATTCAAATCAGCCATGTTGATTGCTTCTTTCACAGTCCTAGGCTCATCAGTGTTGGTAATTAAAACGTAGGAACAGTTCAAATTTAACAGTGAGAAACCATACCTTTTAGGTTGCCTTTTTTCTCATGTAGATCTTCTTACAGGCTGAGGTTGTTCTTCATCATCAGAACTTCCAGAGCTACTTGAACTCTCCTCAGTTTCAAGTATATCATGCAGCTCTTCCCTTTCTGGAGTTTGGGGAATCTCAACTACATTCTTCTTCTTGTCACTCTAATCTGTCTCAAGTTGTTGATCAGTTGTTGAAGGTTTCAGCTCATGAAATATCACGCTTCTTCTATACAGAACCTTCTCAATAACAGGGTTCCAAAGCTTGTATCCCTTCACACCAACTCCATAGCCGATGAGAATACACTTGACAACCTTGTTATTCAATTTTGATCTCTTTTCATTTGGCACATAAACAAATGCCTCACAGCCAAAGACACAGACATGCCTCAGAGAGGGCTTCTTACCAGATCCAAAAGGTGTCTTATCAACAAGAGCAAAGCAAGGAGATTGATTTATTAGATAACATGTTGTAGCCATGGCCTTAGCCTAGAACTTCTGCTCCAGGCTACCACCACTCAACATAATCCTTGCCTTTTCCATTAGCGTCCTATTCAACCTGTCAGCAGCTCCATTCTGCTGTGGAATATAAGGTGTCGTTTTATGTCTTTTAATTCCATGATCAATGCAATACCTTTCAAAATCTGCAGAACAAAATTCACTACCATTATCTATCCTCAAACATTTAATTTTCCTTCCATTCTGATTCTCTACCAAAGATTTAAATTCTTTAAACCGACTGAACACTTCTGATTTACTTATAAGAAAGTATACAAATTCCCTTCTCGAACAGTCATCAATAAAAGAAACATAATATCTAGACTTCGATAATGAAGGAACATTAACTGGACCAAACACATCAGAATGAACATAATCCAATATACCAGAAGATTTATGAGGACTAGAATAAAAAGAAACACGGTGTTGTTTTCCATAGATACAATGTTCGCAAAAATCAAACTCAAGATTACAATCATCAAGCCCTTCTACAAAAATTTTATTCTTCGGGGTTTTTAAACCTTTCTCACCTATGTGACCTAGTCTATGATGCCACAACATAGTCTTCTTAGCTAGGATTTTTACCTCCAAAGCATTTGCAGATAGAGAAGTGTCTTCATCTTTCTCTACAGGGACTGATTTTCTTGACTTTGCAGAGGCACTGTTACATTGAATAGGATGTGCATCCAACTTATACAGAGTACCAGTACGAACACCCTTAGCCAACACCATTGCACCTCTAGCCATTTTACATCCTCTACTAGAGAAAGAAACTTCTACACCAGCATCATTTAACTTACTGATAGAAAGAAGATTTCAAGCCAGACCTAGAATGTGCAGTACACCACCAATCCCTTTGACTCTTCCATCAAGAAACTGAATTCTGACTCTTCCTCTGCCAACTATCTCCAGTGTTGAATCACTTTCCAAGTACACCTTTCCACTGGCATACTCCTCGTATTTAGAGAACCATTCTCTATTGGACATCATGTGAAAGGATGCACCTGAGTCAACCAGCCAGACATCATTTGATGCCTGAGTTGTCAATGTTGTTGCAATGAAGGCATCTACATCACTTTGAGAGGATTCATTGTCTAAAGTATTCTTCTTCCTCTCCTCCTTACAATCCTTTCGGATATGACTAGGTTGCCTACAGTTCCTGCATCTCACCTTGAACTTTTTCACAGGAGACTTTGATCTCCCTATAGATTTGGATTTTGAATTCTTCTCCTTCTTATTTCCTTTCTCCTTTGGTCTACCTCAAATAGCAAGAGCCTCTTTGGCCATCTCAAAAGACTTTCTTCACATTTCTTCATAAAGAAGTGAAGCAACCATGTCATACATCTTGACTGCAGTGGTTGTGCTTTCAATAGTCATCACAAGATGATCCCAACTGTCAGATAATGAACACAACAGGAGCATGCAATGATCTTCCTCCTCAGTCTTTACACCTAGAGAAGCTAGCTGAGTAACACACATATTAAATGAGTTCAGATGGTCTGCAACAGATGCACCTTGTTCCATTTTCAAGGAGTACAAATTCTTCCTCAGGAATAACTTATTTACCAGAGACTTTCCTTGATAAATATCACCAAGATTCTTCCACAATGAAGCTACAGACTACTCCTCATGGATGTTCAAGAGTACAAAATCGGCCAAACTCAATCTTATCAGACCTCTTGCTTTTCTATCAGCAAGATCCCAAACCTCTTATGTCATACTTTGTGGCTTAGTTCCAGACACTGCTAACCAGAGGTCTCTATCCACCAGCAAGTCTTCCATTTTGAGTTTCTATAACTCAAAGTTGCTGCCATTAAACTTTTCAATATCTACTCTACCTGATGTACTCACCATCTCAAACAAAAACAAGTTTCAACAATGCAAGACTCCCACTAAAACAGTATTAGCATAAAAAACTGAGCTTTCTCTCAAGGATAACACAACGGGCCAGGCTCTGATACCACTTGAACGGATAACAAGGGTGGATCTAATGACCCAACAGTGTGAAATACATTCCCTTAACACTAATACAATAGGGGAGAAGAGCATAAATAGGTTCTACTAGCTTCTAAAACTACTTGAGATGAATACAACTAGTAAAATAGATAATAGAATTAAGCATTCACATATTGACACAAGATATACATGGGAAAACCTTTTCAGGTAAAAAACCCACCACACAAATTCAAGATAATTGTATTCCAATAATAAAACAATTACATACAATGTTAAGTCTTCTCTGATCAACTCACAACAATTCTTCAAGTTCTATCTCATTGTTTCAATGTTATCTTCTAACATACAATTCAAATTACATCTTACATTGATGTACTTGACTTACAAAGTCATACGTTGCAATTAAACTCTCAACCCATTGCCAACCATTAGGTTCATGAATTAGACATCCAATCACACAATCGATTTTCCCATGTCGATCTCCCTGCATCGAGCCACCCAGGCATTAATGCCATCACCCAAATCGGGTTTTGATCGCCAGCCTAAGTCAGCCTACAATTACTGCTTTTACCATTTTGGCTTTTGGCCAATCAACATGCTATCAACCTGCCACACATCCACCAACTATTCACTGATCGCATTTGACTCCAAGTCTAACTCATTCAAACCAAGTCTGAGCTCATCCGAGCTCTCTAAGACTCTACCACTCCATCGTCGAGCTGACACTACCCATCTTTGGTAATGTGGTGAGCTCGACCAAGCTCGCCCATGCTTCCTCACGCTACCACTGAGCCCAACCGACCCATCTGCGGTATGGCGGTATGACCACCCGAGCTCGCTCCATGTCTACATCGCGCTATCACTACCCAGCCAAGGCCTAACCGCGATAAGGCGATGACCGGTCTGTGGGACCCCTGATGGTCAAACTGCACTACCGTGGAGGCCGACAGGCCACCCCGCAGTAGAGCGGTGACCGTCAGCCTGACCACTGACAGTCAAACCACACTACTGCGGGGGTCAACAAGCAACCTCGCGATAGAGTGGTGACCATCAGCCAGACCACTGACGTTCAAACCACACTACCGTGGGGGCCAACAAGCCACCCCATGGTAGAGCGGTGACTGTCAGCCAGACCGCTGGCGGTCTTACCGCACTACCGCAGGGCCCGATAGGCCACCCCGTGGTAGAGCGGTGACTGTTAGCTAGACCGTTGGCAGTCTTACTGTAGCCACTGCGGTGAGCAAACAGGCCACCCTGCGGAAGTGCGGTGACTGTTAGTCAGACCGTTGGCGGTCTTACTGTAGCCATCGCGGTGAGCAAGCTCACTGTTCCCAGTGCTACGGTAACTGCCAGAGCCATCGTTAGCAGACAAATCACAGCCACCTTAGTCGGTTGCATAACCGCTTATGGTATGACGGTGACCAACAAGATAGGTTGAAAGATGCCAACCGTGACCATCATGGCCAAGGAAGAGACTGCAAGCGATAACGAGATAACTGCTAAGGCCTTCACAACGGTATTGCCAAGGTAGGAGCAGACTGCCACAATAAAGTGATTAAGGCAGGAATAAACCAAGTGCGCTATAGCGATAAACTGTAGAAGCAACAACTTTTTTGCCAAGGCATGAAAATAGGGGCTTCAAGCTGGAAGTTGAGACACATTTTCTCAACAAAAATCATTGAGTTCCATTATCCAAAGTCATTGAATTCTATTGTCAAAATCATTGGGTCCTATTTCCAAAATCATTTGAGTCTTATTTTACTTAAATCATTGTGTTCTTGGAGTATTATCACTTTAGAGGTATAGCATGTTTCTCACTGCCTTGGTCTTGGAAAACAAAGGTTCACTCTAGGTCAACATTGGATCAAAAATTTCACTCTCCCCTCCATCAAATTTCATCCTTCACTTCACCAAACTTTACAAAAATTTCAAATAAACAAACACTTTTGGACTTGGACATCTATCAATCAAATCAACTCCTAATTTAGCTATTGTGTATGTGAAATGTATCCTTTTCCATCCATGTAGTTGAGTTAGTTATCATCTTTGAACTGCTTATCTTGAAGGTCATGAGTCTACCCTAAAGATTTCCAAGTTCGTCAACATCCTTTATGAAACATCAGACATCAAACTCAAGTCAAAAGTCTTGTTCCAAAATGATTGCAAAGATCACTTTCCATACCACCCATCTTTTCATCTCCCATTATCATCATTGCTCCAAAAAGACTTAGAGCATCCCTTTTACCTAGATTTGAGTCAACTAGAGAGTTCAAACATTACAAATCTCAACACAACTCTCCCATAAGTGACCCAAAATTTATGGTAAAGACAAGATCACAATACAAGAGAATCATGGAGAAAACCAAAGTCACATTTACGTCAAGTATCAAAATCCTCTAGAATTTGATTCAAGAAGTCAAGTTACCCCATTGCAACAACCATCGTCTTTGATAGGACCATATGAGATTAAAGACATCACAAACAATCCCTTTGAGATTACTAGGAAGGAAATCATGGAACATCAAGCCTTTGAAAATATAGATCCTATTCCCCATCATTTGTTACACAAAATTTGGTACAAGGCTTCACAACTCCACCATCAAGGACAAATCAAACATCTACTCCTAGTCTTGCAATTGGCCTTGCCCAAGACTTTGGTCTAAATCTTCTATTTGAAATTAGTACACTTGTGGGTACCCTTGATACCAATCCTCCACCTCCAACCACCATTTGGACACCTACCTTTGGTTCTCCTCCCATCTCCAAAAATCCAAAGCAGCTACATAAACCTCTTGACCTTCATTACTCCACCACAACCTCCACCTATCAAGGACACCCCTCTTCATCCACATCCATGAGTACCACAAGTATTCCCACCATCACACAAAGTAGTATGGACCAAATATCTCAAGATAGTACACAAGGGCATGGAAATACTATATCATAGAGTCAACCCTCAATGCAAATGGGGACATCTTTACCCAATCCTCCCATTGGTTCATCCATATTAATGGTGTTACAAAATACATCCAACCCATCTATCATTGACCCAAATCAAAACAACACCTTGGTTACAAACCCCATCAATCAAGGACATACCTTGATCGCATCCCAATAACAAGGAAAACCCCCAAGCATCGATCAAGGGAATCCTTTCAATCAGTGGACTTAAGGTCCTAATTTGTCATTACTATTGCAAGACTAATGGAAACATCCTCATCTTCCCCATGGTCCCCTTCACTATGAAAAATAAAATGGGACCTGAAACCTACATTCCCCCACCTCAGTCCACCATCTTACAAGGAATGTTAAACCAAGGGAACTCCCAACCTCTCATCACTAGCTCACAACACATTTAAAACATCAACGCTCACAATCCATCACAGATGTCTCAACAACTAACCGGTCCTACATTGCAAACTAATACCTTAGCCTTACAACAAGCAAGAAAAGCTTATCAACAAGCCATCCAACAACAACAACAATAGCAAGCAGCCTTATCTACATAACAACAACAACAACAAAAACAAGCAACCTTAGCCACACAACAAGAACAACAACAACAAGCCTATCAAGCATCCTTAGAAACACAACAGCAACAAGCCTATCAAGCATCCTTAGCAGCACAACAACAACAACAACAAGCCTATCAAGCATCCTTAGTAGCACAAAAACATCAATCCCAATAGCAGTCCCTTGGGGTGCAACAACAACATAAATCCCAATAGCAAGCCCTCATGACACAACAACATCAAGCCCAATAGAAAGCCCTAGTGGCACAACAACAACAACAAGCCCGACAATAAGCCTTACTAGCTCAACGGTATGCCCAACAACAACCAAAAAAAAAAAGTTTCTACTATAATCCTCAACATAACATCATCAATACAAACGTGTTAGGAACATATACATCCATACCTCAATCACCTTCGCATAACCTTGCATCATTGTATACACTATACAACACCTTATCATATCAAAATCCCACCTACAACTCATCCATCATCCCAACATATGTTCCTCCACAAAACCTGCAGGATGATCTAGCATAACAACTCAAGGTTTTATCACAAGAAATGCGGGATTTCTGAATAGGAAAGATGAAGAAGCCTCATACACATAGCTTATGCCCATATCTATTCAATTGATACACCATAATGGTACTATTCCCTCCCAATTTTAAATCCCCAAATTCAACAAATAAAAAGGGAGAGAAAGTCATGTGGACCACATCAAAGAGTTTAACGTCATGTGTATGGAGGTCACCTACAATGAATCCTATTTGATGTGCCTCTTTCCACAAAGTTTAGCAGGTCCTGCCATGGATTGGTTTTCACAGTTACCTCCAAGAATCAAAACTTTCCAAGAAATCATTGAGAAATTCATAGATCACTTCTCCTTCAATCTTGACATGGACATAAGATTAGAATACTTTTATACTCTCAAACAAAACAAAGGAGAATATTTTTCCAATTTCTTGCAACAATGGAGGCAAAGAGATAGTAAAAGAAAGTGGCCACTTCTCAATGAACAACAAGTGGGCATTATCATAGAAAATGTTGATCTAGATCTATCATTCTAATTGAAGATGTAGTGCATTACCTCTTACAATGAGCTTGTCCCTAGAGCCCTTAACATCGAGTGAGACCTAATCTCACAGGGAAAAACACAAGTATATAGAGACAACTACCCATCCACTAGTTTTAACGATAAGACCCACTATTGGGAAAAAAAAATGTTACTAGTGATGGTGTTGTTGATGCAAAGGCAGTCTTAACTACTCCTAGACAAGAAAACACCCAAACCATGAACACACAATAACCATACACATCACCGTCAAACAATCAAACAATAATCAACACTGCAAACACTCAACGTGGGCAATAAAGAACAAATAGTGCTCCTAAATGATAATTCACTTCCTTAGGAGAACCTATGGAGGATTTGTTGAAGAGGTTGATAAAATATAATCTTATCACACTCCTATATTTCTTGAACTATCAAGAGCCACAATTCAAACCTTGTAGCTATAGAAAAGATCATTTTTGTGAATTTCATCAATACAAAGGTCATAACACACAAAAATTTTGTAGACTCAAACATCTAATAGAAGATCTTATTGAACAAGGAGACATTCAAGTCGATAAAAAATATGGGAATGAAAATCTGAAAATTTACACAAACCCTATGCTTGACCACACCAAATCAAAAGATTCAAGAAAGGCATCAACCTCAAAAAATGTAAACAATACTCATGATACCATGGTGGGAAATATTTATTTATCACAACATGAGGAATCAGACACACGTCAAGATACTATTTTAAAACAAAGTCCAAAACCATCAGTAGTGTTTAGCACTATTTTATACCGTAATGAAATCATGTGGATATCATATTGTGATATCTCTCCCACATATGACTCAATGATTGAGCATGTTGAAGAAGTTCCAAATGAGCCAGAAATATCCCTTATTACAACCATACCCACAAAATTTTGTGAAGAGTCTTTTACCAATGATATATCATCCACGCAATGATCATGTCAAGAGGAGGCTCTTGAGGACAACGAAATTTACTCTGAATCAAGTCAAGATCAAGAACCCCTATCCCTAGAGTTCCATCAAGAGCTAAGTGAAATCTTCCAAACCATTTTAAACTCCAAATATGTCCTCAATATAACCCCTAAGATTTTTCTTTTTAATGGACATATAGATGTTCTTCATCCAAAACAAGATTCTCCCACTCTTGATATTCCTACACAAGAGTAAATAATGGTCAAGATTCTTTATTCTTAAAGTGATTGTGCATTATCAAAATCTTTTGAATCAGCATCAACATCTTTTGAAGCAATATCAACAAATAATCATGTCATAAAATCAGAGCAAATAGTTCATATTCTTGAACAGGATTGTGCATCATTGACATATTTTGAATCAACACCAACATCTTCTGAAGCAATATCAATAGATAACAATGTCATAGAATCAGAGAAAATAGTTCATATTCCTGAATAGGATTGTGCATCATCGACATCTTTTGAATCAACACCAACATATTTTGAAGCAGTATTAATAGAAAATGATGTCATAGAACTAAAGAAAATAGTTCATATTCCTAAACGAAAGGAACCCATAGCAATATCATGTGTTCATGATAAGTCATATTCAGTGGCTATGGATCAGAGGATACATTATCAGGGAAAAGGATTAGGTATTGATAATACCTTCACAACATTGTTGGAAATCTTGACTACAACAAACATCGACATATGGGGCATGAAGAATCCTTATGATGAAAACATTGTCAATGCTACAACTAGTCATATCATGAGTTGGCATTTACCCATAATCTCATACACAAATTGGGACCAACATAAAAAGAAAGATTATTATCAAAGCAAGAAGAAGATCATCAAAGAAAATGAAGCACTAAAACAAAAAGGACATGTCAAGTACAAATGGATACCAAAGAAAAATAAAGAAAATCATACCTCCAAAACTCCATTAGTCAAAGAAACTATGGGGAAAAATAAAAAAGGGAAATGTATCCATCAAAAGCGTCCTCAAATACAAAAGCAATCTTCTCAAGAAAGGAACAAAGTCTATCCAACACAATTCGTCTCAATTCCATGAAAACCTCCATTCCCACCCATCATTGCTCATCTTACCAAGTTTGGAGAGTTAAAAGTTCCAAACTATCGACCAATCCATTTCATATTCCTTCATGCATGTCACCATACACTCCATTCACAATATCCAATTCTCACACTGACCATGTGTTGGTAGCTACCCTTCATCATAAGGATTCTGAAGGTACCATATCGCGATGTGCACACATAGACAAGATTGATTCTAGTATCCACAAGGCAAATCAGAGTTCTTCAAGGTTGCATTCAAGTGCTTGTATCTTAGCAAAGCAACTTCTTCAAGAAGGATATTATTGGCATGTTATGATAGTAGCATCTACATTAGTACCACCAAGTGGTTCAACATGAGGGTAAAAAATCAAAAAATAAAGAAAATAGTAAAAATAAAAAGCATCCTCCAGTGAAAACCACTACAATGGTGCTTTGGGAAAGTACTATGATGAAAACCTAGAAAATAGGTGTCATGAGTAGAATCAAGCATCTATATGATCTTTCTCAGATAGAATCATTTCATCCTTGTCATGATAAAAATCCAATGTTCCCTCCATCTATCCAATCTAGCTTTATCTAGATATTCCACTTTATCTTGATCTTGACAAAGATTCGGCATATACTTCAACTCTACTCATGGCCAACTTTTGACAAGATCTTTACCATTTTATCTCATGAAGTCCCATAGCCCATATCTATCATGATAAAACTCTATCAAACTCTTCGCATATACATTACCTATCTTGATGTGTTCATTGATCTATAAAACATTGCTAGACACTAGGAGCAGGTTATTGCACTCTTGTTTTCAAATAACTCTTGATCCATTTATTATACCCCATAATGTGACATCAAAATCATGATCTAGGTATCGTTTGCCTCAAAATATCATCGAAAATCCCAAAAACATTCATAAAATGTTCATCAAAAAATCCAAAAATATTCAAAATCCTATACAACTAAAATCCAAAAAAAATCAGAAAATTGTAAAGTCAAAATCCAAATTACTATCCCATGGCATATTTTGACAAGAAGATGTTTCTTATCAAGCTTTATCTCTTCTAGAACATCAATCCAAACAATCAATGTCAGTTGAATCTACCTTGCACTTCAATGTCACATCAAATCATTCAAATCAACTTTGTTCCAAATTGAGCTTCAAAATATTGATCAATCTTATCTAATCAATCCATCATCATCTTGGGATATCCTTCCCAATCCTCATGCTGCTTAACACTATCCTCGCATTGTTGTGTATCGTCAATAATGTTATCATCATCAATCCATGAATCAGATCAAACAATCCTAGCTTGTATTTTAACAAAATCCCAAATAGATCACCAATATCATTGTCAGATATCCATACACTTGTCAAACATCATGTGAAAAAATCCAAAACATCCAGAAAACATCAAAATCCCTAAAAAGGTCGAACATTGAAAATAAAAAAATAGTACCCTTATCGAACTATGTTGTCTTTGAGCTTGAACGTAGGCAAGACAATCATTGATGTGCCCCTGAGACACCCTAGGCTAGTCCTTTAGGAGTCCATCATAATAAACTGAAATTTTCATCACCTGTGTATTTCTCATCTTTCAATAAGTCAAGTCAATCAAACTACGTGGTCTTTATGTGTATAACGTAGGCAAGGCTTATCTTTGATCAGCCCTTTAGACCCTTAGGATAGGTCTTTTAGGTTAGGTTCTTGGTAGAAACTCTCAAAAATCCCAAAACTTCTAGATAATTCAAAAAACCCCTAAACATTCAAATATCCCAAAACTCCCAAAACATTCAAATATCGAAAAATTCCTAAACATTTGGAAAATTTAGAAAAACCTAAACATCCTCAAATAAACCGAAAACCAAAATATTCGCATAAACCTTCAAAAAGATGAAAAACAACTTCAAAACATTTTCAAAATACCAAAAACATTGCAATATTCCAAAAAACCCAAAACCATCCATCCAATCTCGCTTTCACCCGTAATAAACCTTATGCCCATAATAAATCAAGCATCACCTTCAACCTTTGGCAAAGCAAATCGAAAGAAAGTATAGCAAGCCGTATAATGGGAACCTAATTGTCAAAATCTAAAGTCTAGATCATAGGTAAATGTGTTAGTGAAGTTTGTATCAATGGCTTATCATAAAGCTCATCATCATCCTAACATCAAACAACCCTCTGATCAACATGTCCTAGGATGTATCCTTACTACAATGGACATCAGTATCAAAAATCACCTTAATTGTATTTAAATGGGCAAGAGATATAGATAACACTAATTGTTTATCTTTGATCTTTTGTTGTGATGTATCTTAATGACCCATTCCGAGGACCTCTCGATGATGTCTATCAAAATTATTTAGAGAGAAAGGAATGGGCCATCGATAATTATCTTTTGTTTGTCATGCTTGTGGATACTCTTGCAAAATAATCTTGGCACATACTTGTTTGGTTGTGTGTAGGAAGGTTGTTTGGAGTACGTTGTTGACTATTGTGTATTCTTTGGTCCAATATATTCTAACCTTTTAACTTACATTCCAATGAGATTTTCGTATGTCAAGATGTGAACAAGAACTATCCTATTTATTTGTAGAGTCAAATTCCATTACACTAGATACAACATCTTGGTTATCAATACCTTGATGCATCGTGTCTATGTTTTATATCAAACAATAAGGAACGAAGGAAGATCCCAATCCCAAGATATGAGAAAATCATGCATTCATCATCATCATGCATTTCTCATCACCATATCTAATAAAGTCATGATGGATCATGGAATTGTTGGACTTCTAAATCAATATCAAAATCAATGGTCAATCCATACATCTTATTCTTTTTATTCTTCTATCTTTACTAACAATTATATCCAAGTATCGAATATGTGTGATCTATCAGTATATACATGAGGCTACCCATAGCCAATGACTATCTATACATCCTGAAATCTATCTACATCAATATATGAGATAGCACACCAGAAATCCCTCTTCCACAAGGGTAGAGTGGGGTGTCTATATCATCTTAAGCTCAATAGTCTAAAAATTTGCAGCTCTTTGATTCAAAAGAAACCTAAAATCTCAAGAATCTTAAGCATAAGTCTGATTTTCACCTATCGTGAGCCCGATCAAAACACTTTAGTTTATTCTCCAATCGATCTCTTGAGGGAGCAACCAACCATATTTCAATCATATTGATATCAAATCATCTAACAAACTTTGTTCCTAGCCTTGCTAGCAAATATTGATCAAATTATCAAATCAATCATCATTGGTATATATCTTTCCCTACCAATCATCATGTTATTCAACATAATCCTTACATTATTGTGAATCCTCAACAATGTAACCAATCAATCAATCAGATCAATCAACTTTAGCTTGGCTATCAACATATCATCGATATATGTTCTACATCATCATCAACATCAAAATCAACATTATTCTTTGAACCAATGCAAAGAGTACATTATTTCAAAGAGGGGCAAACTGTAGACACCTAAAAATGTTTCAATGGATCACATTGGCTAGCTAGCATAATTTCATCCTCAAATCCATCCTCTTTTCACTTGTTTAATTAAATAAGCCTAATTATTTAATTAAATGCCTCATTTTCATCTATTAGCCTAATTCATCAAATTGGGTTAATTCACCCCCTTTCACACTAACATCTCATATCATTAAATTAAGTAAATCAAAATATTTAATTTAATTCCCTAAGTCTTCTAATTTAATTAAATAACCCTAAGTTATTTAATTAAATATCATTTCACCTTTTCCTCATTCATTAAATCATTTAGTTTAATGAATATTACTTAATTCTTCTAATCCCCTAATTGTATGATTAAACCTTGTTTAATTAACAATTATCTAATTAATCGAATTCCTCCCACTTGCAAAGGAATATTCCAAAAGAATATTCCCCCTTTCATAATTTAATTTAGTTTCAATTAACTAAATAACTTTTTTTCTCACCCATGAATATTCCAAAGAATATTCTTTATCCTCCAATCATTTAAGAAAGGGAATATTCTCACTTAGCTTCACGTGCAAGTTACCTTGTAACTTCTTGTGCAAGTTACCTTGTGACCTGTGTGTGCAGGTCAAAAGTGTGTTTGTTTAGAACAAATGGGAACCCTTGATTAAATCTCATCTTGCATTCTCACCTATTGATGAGAATCCATGAACCATGCCTCCTATTTCCTCCATCCTTGACCGTTGATTAATCTTTTTGATATCAACCCCTCATTTCTCATTTTCTCTCCTATAAATAGAACACTATTTGGAGACAAATGGGTCCATCTCTCAACATCAAACTTATGCTATTGAAATCACTCACACTCACACTCATAATTTGCATACATTTAGCATATATTAGTTTAAACTAACTAGACAATAGCTTAATCTTTCATTAATGGCTTCCATGCATCCATTTAGCTAATTAGAGATCTAGGGTTTGAATATTTTTAGTTTAAATCTCATTTAGATTAGCTTAGCAATTTCATATCTACATATTTTAGCATAAAATCATGGTATATTAGTTTTTGCATCATGTTAATTTAGATTAAAATCATGTTTTCATACATGTATCTCATCATGATTTCACTAGTTTTCTTTAATAAAACTGGGTGAAACAAGCTCGTTTATCCATGGGATTGGGAAAGGGTTGTCATTCCACATCAAGGAAACGCCACTCCCACAGCGAGATAAGTTTCAAATGGATTAAAGTAGACATTTAAACACTTTCATAGTTTAGAATGCTTAGTTTTGATAAATGTTTAGGTTAATCTTCATTTGATTGATCCTATTGAGATTAGCATTAGTGGCCTTGTTATGCTTCGATTCTTCATGGATCAAGCATAATCGGCCCATACTATTCCACATGTCACACTATCCTTTAATTTCATTTGTTTTATCTTTGATGGCATCCATTTGTATTCATTTTTGCATAAATGGGTTCATTGTTTGAAACTGAAATGCATCTTAACAAAAGAAAATTGCATTGTCATTCTCTTAGTTTCTTTTGAAAAATTCTCTTGAGGTAGTAAAACGCGAGGTTCATGAAACCAAGTAAAATACCACCGATGGTTTCAGAAACCACTCAAACTCCCACCCAAACTTGAAAACTTCAAAGATCCATTATTGGTGGTCTTTTTGGCCAGTTCACGAACTTGAGGTATAGACCGCCAGCCATCAAATTAAAAGACTTAGAGTGCTCAAGAAGTTATGAAAATACCATAGTATGCCACCCATGAGAAAATAAAGAATAAATTAAACAAAGTGTGGTAAAGGGGGAGTTAGATGAACAGGGGAAATAACCGCCCAAGTTAGAAAATCTCATGAAACACCACTTGACTTATAAACTTAACCAAAAATTGAATAGGGGTGTCAATTTTGAGAGCGGTGACCAAAATTAAGGTAGCACTTTAAAAGTAGTATATACAGATCTAATCTTTAGATTTGTCTCACGTTACCTATTTGTACAATATTTACCAAGAATTTCTCAAACCATATTTATTGGATAATTTGTACCTTTCCTTTTTCATTTTCAAATTATATCTTTCACACAACTTTATAAATTTACTAGATGCTAAAATAAGTATATCTCACAATCAACTTGTCTTTAGCATTGGTACTATTTAATTAAAAATAATCCTTGGAAAGAGAATTTATCTCCTTATCTAGAATAATGTGTCCCCTTATTTACTATTATTTATCATCATACAATATAAATTATTCATTCATAAAAATAGACATAGAACTAGACACTAAATTAAGATTGTAAAATGCATACCTTATTGGATAATCCATATATCCACTAGATCTTTCAGCTCCATCACTCTTTCTATCAAGGATTTTGAATAATAAATTCAATACTTCTCTACTTCCTTACATGATTTGGAACTAAAATTTGTCTCTAAGAGAGTAGTAGAACCAATGGTCAACATCATATGTGCCACAAGATCTAGAACTAGAATATGTCTCTAAGAGAGTAGTAGAACGAATAGTCAACATCATATGTGCCACAATAATGTTATTTTTTAATTTTTCCATTATAAATAAGTATTAAAACATTTAAAATAGCTAAATAATATGAGTAAATCATGCCTAGCTAAGAAATCCAAAAATTCAATCCTATGATTTTCCCTCTTCTAAAGCCACATCTCATCGATTTGTTGAGAAAATATTTAAAAATATAGAACCTTTTTCTATGTGTTCAATTTTATGAGCATCCTAATGTTACTATTTCATGAGAAATAATTATGGATTTTATTTTTCACCTTGGTTTCATTTCCACAAAATCCTAGATTATCTAACATTCACTATAGTTAACCAAAATGGAAGTCTTTATAGTCTTATAATTTAACCAATGCATGTTTGGATGGTTTCTCTCAATTACTTAATTATCAATTAGCACAATTTTATATACACAAAAAAATTGAACCCTCAACACAAGAATTTGATTATTTAAAAAAATTATAAATCAATTAAAGTGATACATCAATTTTTGTAGGTAATTATATAAAAAAATCAAAATACTTAAAAATATTGGAGAGTATCCATAGCTCAAGATAAAATATGATTAATGGAAAAATATGCATCCTACAAATAATAGCTTCTAAAGTGTCCAAATAATAGAGGTACTACAAACATGAGAAATAATGAAAGTGCCATACTTTAAAACATATTTAACACATAGAACTAAATTGATGATTACATAAATGTATTGATGCCTACTAATTAGCTATCAAACCAAATAAACAATAAAAATAGAGCACATAAGTTATGATATTTATATCTTTATTGAAATTCATATCTAAATGATACAAAGACTTAGTTATGACATACCATGTCAATTTATTACACCTACTATTATGTTGAAACTAAGTATTTATATCATTCAACCATGAATTTCAATAAATATGTAAAAATTATCAATGACATTGATTGTGCAAATTTGAAGTAGAGCACAAGGGTAATTACTTGCACATCAACATTGAAACTTGAGGCTTGATACTATCAACCAAATTATCAAAGTTTTAGGCTTACTAAATCTTATTTAATTTTTGTTTAAAAAACCCCTGTTTCTTTATTGATGTTCATTGTTATGTTTCTTCAAAAACAAAACTATATGAAGTACATTCTAGGCTTTGCTTTTAGGGGATTCACTTAATAAACCAATGGTGCAACATGTGTATTTCTAGGTAGTGATATAATTCATTTTTTAACTATTAAAATTCATATTTTTGATATCCCCTCTACATATACTAGTATAATTAAAATTCCTTTCTATTTTCATCAAATATCCTATGTACCTATTTTTTCTGACATTTTTTATAGCTCTTATTATTTCTACCATATAAACCAAGGCCAATACCCACACTTACATATAAATCAAAAATAGTTTTGATTGCCACAACATACATTAAATCCTTGGTTAAAAAAATCATATGAGCTCTAACAAATATATAATCATGCAAAAATAATAATTTTAAAGCACTTATACATCTCAATCCCTAAACTCCAGCCACATCAACTTTGATATTGAATTCCCCTATTAATAAATATCTCAATTGTAGTGTATAATTTAATCTAAAATATAATGGAAGGATTTAAGAGATACCTAATGAGGGTAAAATTTCATAATTGTGTCACATTTTTTACCAAAAAATGATTTTCGATGAAATTATTTTTCCCTAAACAATTTCATCTAAAACTACTTGGCACCTATATGTAACAAAGAGTTTCAACTGAAAATATTTCTCCTTAAATTATCAAATCAATATAATTTAATTTTAAAATTTAAACTAGGTTCAATTCATATGTACTATTTTCTTGGGATGGTCACCCTCCTATTCTTTCTTTTTTTCCTCACCTCCAGTCCCTTTGTGATGTTTTTATTGCAGTTGGCTAGGATACCATGGAGCATTATAAGGTTGCACAACATTGTGGATCAGCTATAAGTTTTTCGTTGGAAGCATCCTTCTGAGTGGCCACCTGAAGGGTCTGAGGGGGATAGGTGTGAGCTTTCCTAGCTTCTGGCTTCTCGTGCTTGTAATTATTTGAGGGGACCTGATGTCTTGGCTTGGGATGGTTCGTATTTGTCTGAAAAGTACTCTATGTCTGTTGGTTATAAGTAGTTGGGTAGGTAGTTGCTTGGGGACATTGAGGTCCCTTGGTGGAAGCAAAATTGGCACAAGTTGTCATGGCCTAAGTGCAATTTCTTCATCTGGTTAGTGGCTCAAAATCAGTGTCTTACTTGGGATAATTTATGTAAGCATGGTTTCCAAGGCCCTTCTGTGTGTGTCCTATGTCGTGGTTGTGAAGAGAGTGTCTCCCATCTCTTCTTTCAATGTTCCTATGCTAGGGAGATTTGGCATTTCTGGTGGAGGGTGTGGAATAAGGCCTGCTGGCATGTCTCCTCGTTGGTAGAGTTCGTGGAATAGTGGGGCAGGGCCCCTGTTTCTACCTCCTTTCTTCAAGTTGCTTGGGCTCTTGGCCCTTCCTTTATTATCTGGAACCTATGGTTGGAGAGGAATAGGTAGATTTTTCAGGATGTGTTGTTGATGGCCCCTCACCTGTGGTGGAAAATTTTGCATTCTTTGGGGGAAATTATTGCGGCAAAGTGTGATCTAACTGAGCCGGTGGACCCTCGTGATGTTGGTTGTTGTAATTTTCTTTATCTTCCTCCTCTGCAACGACATATCATGTGCAACAAATGTAGACATCCTACCTCAAAGGTGAATAGGGAGGGAAGATGGTCCTCTCCTCCTCAAGGAGTCCTAAAAATCAACCTGGATGGCTCTTCTCATGGAAATCCTGGTCATGCTAGAATTGGTGGTGTTGGTCGAGATAGCTCTGGAGATGTTCAGTTTATATTCTTTGTTTATAAGGGTCTTCATACTAATAATTTAATGGAGGCTCGCCATTTTATTGGTTGTGGAGTGGGGCAGTCAATTGGGATGGTGAAGGATCATATGTGATTCTAATTCCCAGGTTGTGGTGAACTTGTTGAATAGGTGGCATTTAGATGATGTGAGTTGGTAGTTGGCATTGATTGTTGAATAGATTCTCAGTCTTTGTGCTTCTCTAGATTATATTACTTTCACTCATATTCCTCGAGAATGGAATGGTGTTGTTGATTGTTTGGCTAAATGGTCTTCTGATCATATTCATGATTAGAATTTGGTGGATCAGGGTCAACTACCCCTAGATTTTTCTCAACAGTTGGATAACTTGGTGGAGCTCGATAGGGCTATTTAATGCCCTTGCTTTGTAACCTTTTCTTGTTTTAATAAAAAATTGACCCCTCCTTGTTGTTAAAAATATATATATATGTACTATTTGGTTGGACATAAGAAGTTGATTTTGCTTTTAGTGGAAGTCTCATGGAGTGAAAATTCCTAACAAGAATAGTACATATTTCATAAAAAATTGTGTACCAATTTAGGAATGGGAACCCAAACCTAAACGCCTACTCGTATCCAAAATGAGAATCTATTTCAATTTGGGATCCCACTCCCAAATGAGTATGCATTCTAAAAAATAGGTACACATTCTAAAATTAAATGGGTACTCATTAATATTTAAACAATGTACTCATTTCTATTTAGACTACATACTCATTCCATTTTAGAATGAGTACATGTTTTGGAGCAAATATGCATTCCATA
This sequence comes from Sequoiadendron giganteum, assembly GCA_007115665.2. NCBI lineage: Eukaryota > Viridiplantae > Streptophyta > Pinopsida > Cupressales > Cupressaceae > Sequoiadendron > Sequoiadendron giganteum. The sequence continues at coordinate 441,860,679 of CM021104.1, forward strand.
AATTTTTTAATTTGAAACCCATAGTTTTATATTTTTTTTAGGCTTGCAAGAGACTTAGAAACCCAACCCTCGATCTTGGACCTACAAATATAATGTCATGTTACCAACAAAATAAAATATGACTTTAGCAATATGATTGATGATTATTTTTTCAAAAAAATTGAACCAAAATCAAACTCATTACAAATGACAATGTCTAATTCTCATTAATGTAATTTTTTTACAATTATTATTTTATATATATAAATTATTTTTTAAACAAAATGACTTATAAACTTGAAATAACATATATTATTATTTTTTAATAACTTTTTAATTTTGATTTTTTTCTAAATTTTTTTTGACCAATCTAGACATCATTCTTTACATAGTAAAAAAAAAAACATGTTACAATTATTATAGCTCAAATTATGTTGCCCATACATAAGAGATTTTAAAAATGATAATTGGGGCCAGTTAAAAATTATTAATTAAATAAATATTGACCAAACTTCACCATTAGAAGTATCTTTCCATAGGAAATTTAAAAATACTTTAATTTAGGTCAAATTATGCAAGTAATACACATGCATTTTTTGGCCCAAAACATATGATTTTAAAAAACCACTTTTGTACATCTTATACAAAACCAAATTTTATCTTGTAGGTATTAGAATAAATTACACATTTAAAAATTAGAAAAAAAGCCTACATCTCATATTTTTACATAATGTTATTATTATATGCATAAGTGCTTCAAATTGTTATTGAACAACTATGACAAACTTTGACTTTCAAAAAAAAGACTTCCAATTTCTAGCTAAAAGGTTAACCCAACTTCTCACACTCACCCATTTGACTAAAAAAATGGGCAAAAAGATTCTAGTCTAAGCACTTTTGTCCAAAACTAACTTTGTGGCAACCTAACCCCTCTTTTGGAGAAAATTCAATAAAAAATCAACTTCAACTCCAACTCCAAATTCCATAATTGTGTCACACTCTTAGCCAACAAAGTAGTTTTGGACAAAATTGTTTCATCTAAAATAGTTTCAGATGAAATTATTTCATCTAAAACTATTTGAAACTTACATGACATAAAGAGTTTCGATTGATTCACTCAAAACTATTAAATTGATATAATTTAATTTTAAAATTTAAACTAGATTGAATTTATATGTAATATTTAACTAAAAAATGTTTAGACATAAGGGTTTTAGTCAAAGAACTTTTTTCCCAAATTGTCTATGTGGCAACCTAACTCCTCTTTTGGGACAAATTCAATAAAAAGTTAATTACAACTCCAAATTTCTCTAACCTATGATACTTTCATGAAAATTTGGAAATACCTTTTAATAGAGCTTGAAAACTAGAAACTAAAATATTTTTTTTAGATATTAAATATTTTTTGTTATGATTTTTTGAATAATCAAGCATGAGGTTGTTTTAAAAAAGTTAAATATTAAAATATTTGTAAATTTTTTAAAAATACAATGCACTAGAGAAGAGTATTCTCTCCAAAATAGTATAATTATTTTAATTATAAAAAATTTAGACAAAAGCTGGCATCCATGAAAACTATGACATTTTGAATAAATGTCATTTAAAAAAATTATTAAAAAATAATTATTCATAATTTTTTTGTCTCAATGCACTAGATTTTCAAGTTATCTATGTGAATAAAAAATCAAATAACAAATTTAAATTTAAAATACTTTTTGCAGCATCCCATTGATCTCACTTTAAAAAAAAAAATAGTAATTAAAATAATTATTTTAAATTAATTATAAAACTATATCTAACTAATTTTTAAAAATTGAAAAAACTATAAACATAAACTACATTAAAAGTTCCATGTGATTAGTTTATATCATTTTAAAGTTCAAAATATATTGTTCATTTTTAGGAGGTCCAAGTTGAAAAACTTTATTTGTGTTAATCATTTTGGTCTTAAAAGTGTAACATGGTTTTAAACTTTTCCCAATGTTTCTTCTAGCTAAGGTCATGGAATTACCAAAAGGTATCTAATAACTAGTTTTAGGAAACATAGGGAGGATTGTATTGAACCTAAATGATGTTGTTGTGACTATTATTTCTTTTTGTTAATTATATTAGATTTGATATTGAGCAAGAAACCTTTGAACTATAATGTTCTAACACATTACAAGTCTATAGGGTGTAGAAAAAATATGTAGCTTCATGATCCTAGCAAGACCAACATAGTGAATGTATTCCCTCTCATTGACTTGTGGAAGTGATATGTGTTGAATTTGAAATTCCATTTATAAAAACCTCACCCCCTTTTTGTACATGCTTTCTAATCCCAATACCTACCATATCCATTAACTAAATTATCCCCTTTCCTCCTAATATTGAAGTGATATATTGGGTTACTTTTTTATTATTTAAAAATACACAATATCCATGCACACAATAAGTTATTACTTGGAGGCGAATTCCCTAAGGCTTTTCTCATTTCATTTTGTCCACATAATAGGGAGGATCACTACTTTTTTTCACATCTACAATATGGTGTTGGGCTACTTTCATCAATATTTTTCAACAACATCCAACTCTAATGAGTAGGTAGTTCCTCCAGTTGGGTTGCTAAAGAATTTTGTCAACAAGATCTTATATATACTTCCATCTCCACAACTATAGTTACACTTGTGTCTTAAATATAACCACAAATATAAAATCAAAAGAAAATTTTCTAAGGTGGGCTTCTATAAATCTAAGAATAGCCTCATACATATTCAAGCCTACAATTATGGTTATTGAACTTTGTGAGGGTAATATTGTTCATTGAGTACATTAAAATTAATCTGTTAATGATAAATATGGTATTGTGAGAAACATTATTAGAATGATCAACCCTGTAAGGTTCAATCCCAATGCATTGTTTCCAACTCGTTGTTTAATTAATGATTTCATTTTCAGGTTGAATAGTTTATTTAAATTGATCTTTTTGTTGTGCCAACTTGTTCATAAAATGAAATAGAATTAAAATATGTATCATTTCTATTCATAGAATTGTAGACAATTAATAACGTCATAGTATACAAATGATATCAATAGTTGTTTGTGTGAAGATTATTCATCATGGTCCATAGGACTATGTATTCTTATGGATGGAAAATTGGGATTTGGACTAACAATTATTGTGAATGGAGGTGAGTATGATACAACCTCTTGATTCAGAACAAGCAAAAGGGGTAGAGCTATTCATGGTGTTCGCTTGAGGTAAATGAGTAAGTTGGACTTATTTTTTTATGTTAAAATGTTATGTGAATATGATTGTTAGGATATGGAGTTAGTTGATTTCAAATAATTTTGTTGTATTTATTTCTAGATGTTATAATCATAGAAATACTAATGATGAAAGACAAGGATGATGCATTTTAAGTTTCAAGGTCAAGCTACAAACATTCAAATGGTGTTGACCAAGCATGAATGAGGTATGTAAAAATTAATTATTTCAAGTTAGAAAACCAATTGTCAATGCATATATATCTATTTATCAATTCAATTATTCATTTCATGGAGTACTAATAATTGAAAAAGTGTAAATGGCCAATGGGTGGAATGAGAGGTTCAATCAGGACCCTAACTTTACTTATTGTTAGAAATTAATGTGCTTATTTTGACGTGGCTCGAGGGTTGGTGAGAGACTCCATGGCTTGATGACCCATATGGTAGGGTGGATGAGTGTGTTTTTCTTCCCATTTGGCTATTCATTGGTAGATATGTAGGTTGTTGTTGAGTTCTCTCTCTTGCTGGGTTCTCTCCTCACTACTGAAGTTCATAAATTGTAAAGATTGTTATTTACAAAGTGGGTTTTAGTAAAGATAGTTAATTACAAAATGGGTATTAGAGGATTCTGTAAATACCTATAGGAAGGGTTGTATCTGTGTATAGTTCTTGCATTATTTTAAATGTAATAGAAAAATTTAAAGCTTATACTAGGAAGGGAAAGTTGCGGGTATTCATTCAGATAAAGGATTTTATCTCTCAGAAAAGAAGCATGTTGCAGTTGCCCGGTTGCCTCAGCATTCATTGTTGTAGTTTAATGTATGCACTTGTAAGTTGTCTCAACATTATGTAAGCTGTAAAGACCTTCATAAGTTAAATCACATTATTTCCATAAAAAAAAATGCATAATAGAATCTGCAAAGTATGAAGAGGGTTGATATATTTTTAAACCACTCTCCCTTTCCTTGTTTGTGTAAACCCACATCAGATTTGAAAATAGAAGAAAACAAAATTGGGGTTGCAAAATGAGCGTGGAGTTAGGGCATTCTATGTTCCTCTATGATCGAGGCAATGTGTAAGAGCATATTGACAGCTATCTTGCACCTGTATCAATGCTTGAGGATTAAACGAATCCCAGCCGTTCATCTTTTCTCAGCCATTTTTAACGAATCTCTACCGTTCATATCACATCTTTTCGTGCTTGGCTAGCTCTTGCCGTTCTCTGCTGCCTTTCCACTGCTATTGGTTTTCATTCCTCCAAACTCTTTCTCACTGGTATTCACTTTTCACTCCTCAAAATTCGCGCGCAACAGCCTAAAATAAGGTTTCGATGAGGGCTTAGAGTATGTTTATTAAAAATTTAAATTAGCCAAGATATGGTTATTGAAATGAAAATTGCGGCCAAAGTTCTTAAGAGTATGGTTATTAAAAAGAAGTGTGGGGCCAAGATCCTTATGATAATCATAGTTTGCTTTGATTACCGTTAATAAATAAATGAACAAAATTTTGTCCGCATACCATAAGGGCATTCTTATACTTTAAGGTTAAAATAAATAAAAGAGGACCCACCTATTTTTCTTTTTCAAAAAGGAGTGCATTCATTTAAATAAATTAAAGACAAAAATAAGTGGGGTACGTGTTAGTTTCAGATAAAAAAAGTAAATAAGCAAAAATACAACACACAGATCAAAGAACGTAACAAATTAGCTTGGTAAAACCCTCCTTTTCGAGGTAGAAAAACCCAACAAATGATATTCTCTTATATATTGAAAGAATAAGTGCATAAATCTGCATACAAAATCAGGCCCTCAAATTTGGCCAAGTCTCATACAATAATATATGCTACTTCTCCTTGAGCGAATGCTAATATTTCTCCAAAGAATCGGAACTTCTGCTAAAAGATGTGAACTGTTGCTAGGAAATGTGAATTGAAGAGAGAATGATTTGATGATGAAATGAGAGGTCTTCACCTTCCTTATATACAAATCTAGGCGACCTCTTCTCTAGTTCGGCCCCTAGAAAATATAAAATATGATTTGTAAATCAAAAGGTTGACCTGCCTTGGAGATTATTTATTTAATTTTATTTTGGAAAAAATATCTCCTGCCGCTATAAACATTAACACTCCCTCTTAGCTAGGGAGTAATTTTCTAGATATCCTCATCATGGAGTCTCTCAACATGACGCCCACAATGGCTACACCCATTTGTCGAAAACCACATCTCAGTCTCAGAGATGTACAAGAGTTCATCATGGAGTCTCTCAACGTGATGTCGTCATGGAGTCTCTCAACATGATGTCCACCATGGCTACTCCCATGTGTGGAAGGGAACACATGTACAAGGGTTCATCATAGAGTCTCTCAACATGACGTCCACCATGGCTACTCCCATGTGTGGAAGGAAACACATGTAAAAGGGTTCATCATGGAGTCTCTCAACATGATGTCATCATGGAGTCTCTCAACATGACGTCCACAATGGCTACTCACATGTCTGGAAAGAATCACATCTCAGTCTCAAAGATGTACGAGGGCTTTCACCTCATATTTCTTTGTCTTAGAGAAATATGCATTATGACAAATCTCAATGATGCTAAGTCTCCCTCTCAGCAAGGGTGACATTCTCCACTACCCCAAGCTTGTCTTAGAAATGTGCAAACTTCACTCTGGAAAGAGGCTTGGTGAGAATATCAGTCGTCTGATCATTAGTGCAAATGTACTTGAGTTGAATTTCTTTCCTCAACACCATGTCTTTGATGTAATGATACTTGATCTCCACATGCTTTGTTCTCTAATGAAATACAGGATTCATCGAGAGTTTCACACAACTTTGATTATCACAATGAATCACAGTCGGCTCCAATATTTGACCAAAAGATCCTGCAAGGATCTTTTCAAGCCACACTGCTTCTCGAGCTGCCACACATGCTACAATATATTCAACCTCTGAAGTGCTTAGTGCCACAGAAGTCTGCTTCCTGCTACACCAAGAATTCAATATGGCAAACCCCAAATTGAAGCAACATCTAGAGGTGCTCTTCTTATCAGTTACACTCTCGACCCAATCATAATCAGAATAGCCTTGTAACTTCATATCTTCACTAGAAGTATATCTCAAGCCATATCCCGCAGTGCCACACAAGTATCTCAAAATATGCTTTGCTGCAACTAGATGTATTTGTCTTGGCTCACACATGAATTGATTGAGAGCACTTACTGCATAACAAATGTCAGGTCTAGTGTTGACTAGATACATCAATGATCTAATCAATTGTCTATACATGGTCGGATCTACCAAATCTGAATCAACTGTTGAGTCACTCAACTTCTTCAAATTTGTCTCCATAGGTGTAGACATGGACTTGCAATCCATCATCCCAAATCTCTTCAAGATGTCTATATAGTGTATTTTCCTTGACTTAGAATAATCTCATCAGATCTTTGCCACACTTCAAGTCCCAGGAATTAATGCATAAGACCAAGATCCTTCATCTCAAACTCAAAGGCTAACTCTTTCTTGTATTTGACAATGAGATACTCTGCTCCAGTGAGAAATAAATCATCAACATAAAGAACCAATATCAAAGCCTCACCATCAACTATCTTGAAGTAAAGATTGGAATCTACATCATTCTTGGAGAATCCCAAGCTCATCAAATATCTATCAATCCTTTCATACCAAACATGAGGTGCTTGCTTGAGGGCGTACAATGCTTTCTTCAATCTACACACATGAGACTCCTTCCCATGAATCACAAAACCATCCGGCTGCTCAATGTACACTTCTTCTTCAATTACACCATTAAGAAATGCAGTTTTTACGTCCATTTGATGTAACTTCCAGCCTTTAGCGGATCCAATAGCAATAATTTTCCTAATAGAAGTGTATCGAGCAATAGGAGCAAATGTCTCCTCATAATCTATTCCCTCCTTCTGAGAGAATCCTCTTGCCAAAAATCTCACCTTGTGTTTCTCAATGTTGCCATCAACTGCATGCTTGATTTTGTAGAGCCATTTGGAAGACACTACCAATTTCCCTTTAGGTCTCGGAACAACATCCCATACATCATTCTTAATGATAGAACGATACTCTTCTATCATTGCATCTTTCCATACCTGCTAGTTGGATGCCACTTCAAAACTGGAAGGCTCGGAATCAATGATGTGACTCATCAATGCTATATAGCCTAGAAACTTCTACAGTCTCTTGCTTTCTCTAAAGGTGCCTCGAGGAGCTGCATACTTTTTTGCCTCTTGCATAGTTTGTCGAGCCCATAGAGGCCTCCTCTGACCTATGACAATGTCTCTAGGCCCGTCAGTTGGTTCTATAGGATCAACTAGATCAATAGTCTCGGTTGGTTCATTGGACTCCCTCTGAATGCCAGGAGTATGATTAGGAGATATGTCCATATACTGAGGAGTCTCCTACTCTTCACTGTCTATCTCCATGTAAGACCCTTTAGATCTTTTTAAGGCTACTTCCTCTTCGAAGGAGACATCCCTGTTGATCTCAAATCTATTTTTGCCTTGGAATATAAACTCTGTAGGCTTTTGAAGACTCATTGTATCCCACAAATATACCTTTCTTTCCTGAAGATTCTAGCTTTGATCTTTTATCCTTGGGCACATGAATGTAAATAGGACAACCAAAATTTGTTAAATGACTAACCTCAGGTTTCACACCTGTGAAGGCTTCTTCAGGAGTCATTTTTCCCAATATTCAATAAGGGCTTCTATTTTGAACATACATGACAGTTCTAGAAGCTTTTGATCATGAATCATAGCCTTGGCTTCCTCTACTATGTATTTGTTCTTTCTTTCAGAAAATCCATTTTGCTGAGGGTTGTACGAAACACAAAACTCCCTCTTGATCCCTGCCTCAATGCATAAATTACGAAAACCTCCAGAAGTGTATTCTCCTACATTATCTAATCTAAAAACTTTAATCCTTTTCTCAGACATGTTTTCAACTTGAGCCTTGAATTCTTTGAATCTATCAAGTACTTCTTCAAACTCCTTAGATTTCAAGAAGTAAATCCAAGTCTTTCGAGAATACTCATCAATAAGAATCACATAGTAGAAAATTCCACTCAAGGATGCCATAGACATGGGTCCACATAAATTAGAATGAACAATATCTAAAATTCCCTTAGATCTATTGCCACTACTATGGAAGGGACTCTTGATATTCTTACCAAGTTCACATCCTCTACAAATGCCATCGTGCTCCAGACCAAGCTCTGGTAGACCAATAACCACCTTCTCCATAGATGGAAGGGCTCTGAAGTGTAGGTGAACAAGTCTCCTATGCCATAGCTCACTCAAACTGATAGAGTCATGTAATAATGCCTGAACTAGTCAAATTGATAATCTATATAGGCTCTCCTAATGAACGCCAATTATATGAGCTGATTTTATACTAGAGTTCTTAGGCCAAGCAAGAACTTTCCCTTCAAAAAAGGCAATCTTGTATCCTTTGTCCTCCAAAGTTGAAATGGAAACAAGATTCCTTTTGATCCCTGGTACAAATAGAACATCACTCAATGAAGAGGGATACCTGAATCTAGCTGGAAAGAAGTGGCCCTAGCTCCCTTTACGAAATAACAAGCATCATCTCCAATTATCACTTGCAAGTTAGTCTCTTTCTCTATTAAGTTTGTAAGATGCTCTTTGTATCCTGTAATATGATGTGAAGAACCACTATCTATCAACCAAGTGTCACTGTTAGTTGGAACATTTCTTGAAAGAGCGGAGATGAATAGAAATCCCCCTGAGTCATCTCTAGATTCCTTTTGAGGTGACACATCATCAACATCTATAGTAGAAGCATGCTACTTTGGTTTTGATATGTAATCTCGAGCATAGTGACCATACTTGTCACACCTGAAACATTGAATGTGAGAGAAATCCTTCTTCTTCTTCGGATCTGGAATAAAATATGATTTTTTGTCTCTATTCCTCTTGAAATTTCCTCTTTTCTCTTCTCTTCCTTTTCTTCTAGAAGCATGTGCAACAAGGACATGACTTTTTTCATTATGATAATTTCACCCGTTTCCTCTTGTTGACAACCTGGACTCTTCTTGAATGCAATCAGCTCGAAGACGATCAAACTTGGGAAACTTAGATCTCCCACTAATGCTTTGAATAAAAGGATCCCAAGATTGAGGAAGAGAATTCAATGCCAACATAACCAGATCTCTATCTTCAACTATGTCTCCAATAGTGCATAGCTAATCTCTCAAATCAAAAATCTTCATGAAGAAGGAAATGACTGAATCTCCTTTAGCCATTTTTAGATGATGGAGTTGTTGTCTCAAAGAAAGGGCTCTGTTGGTATTGTTGATCTCATGCAATCCTTGTAAAGCCTCAAACATTTCTTTGGCTAACTTCATCTTGGAGATAATCAGAACTAGATGATCCTTCACAGAGTTTATCTATCATGATCTTCCTAGCCTTCGTGCCATTTTTCTTCCATTGAGTTTTCTCTACATCATCGGATAGCTTGGGCACATCATTATCCATGAAATCTAGGAGATCATTTTATTCTAAGGCAATAAGAACTATGGATTTCCAAGAGTTGAAATTTGATGCTCCATCAAGCCTATATTCAACCTTGATGTCATTCACCATCTTTGTTTCTTTGAGAGATTTCTCTAGACAAAGGGTTGTCTTGATTGCTTAAACAAATCTAATCAGATCTTTTCTTAAACCCGCTCCGATGCCATGTTAGTTTCAAATCATAAAAGTAAATAAGCATAAATACAACACATAGATCAAAGAACACAACGAATTGCCTTGGGAAAACCCTCCTTCTCGAGGGAGAAAAACCCAGTAAATGATACTCTTATATATTGAAAGAATAAGTGCAAAAATCTACATACAGAATCAAGCCCTCAAATTTGGTCAAGTCTCATAGAATAATATATGCTACTTCTGTTTGAGAAAATGCTAATACTTCTCCAAAGAATCGCAATTGCTGCTAAAAGATGTGAATTGCTGCTAGGAAATGTGAATTGAAGAGATAATGATGAAATGATGAAATGAGAGGTCTTCACCTTCCTTATATACAAATCTAGGTGACCTCTTCTCTAGGTCAACCCCTAGAAAATATAAAATATTATTTGTAAATCAAAAGGCCGACCTGCCTTGGAGATTATTTATTTTATTTTATTTTGGAAAAATATCTCCCGCCACTATAAACATTAACACTACGTGACTATAGTTTTAAGAGTGGGGAAAGGTAAACATAGCAACTTTAAATATAAAGAAACAAAAATAGGGCTTTTAGTTAGTAGGCTAAATGTTGATTAAAAAAAAGTCATTAAAGGGCACATATTATGATTTTTATTTATTTTTAGTTTTCCATAGTATGAATTACTTTTTAGATTTAAAATATCTTTAATTCATACTTTGAATTTAATTTAAATACATGTACTCCTCTTTTAAGAAGTTCTCATATTCATATTATATTTTAAGATTAATTTTATTATAAATGTTTTATTTATAAGATTTATTTATCATAGTAAATTTAAAATTACAACTTTACTTGGTTAATATAATATAATTTTCTTATAAGAATTCTTTATTAAAGATAATTTAAATTGTAATTTTAGGATTAATTCAATTATATTTATATAATTATCTTATGATAAAAAAAAATTTATTAAGTAGGAAAAATGTATGTAAAATGAATCGATGTTCAAATTTTAGAAAAGTTATGAATGATATGGAGAGAAACGTTGACCTAATATGCAATATGTCACGTTATGTTGGAAATTTGGTATAACTAATGCATGAAATTTTTTGCAAGCATTAATAATATTAATGTTAAAGACCTTGATGCTGAGGACAATATTTCCTTGGAATAAAATTCACATTAAGTTGTCATTTTAGAACGTGCTTACCATGAGCTAGTGTCATCCTTGACATAGTTAGGGTGAATGTAACAACATTTTTATGTTCTAACATGTTATGATGATGCTAGGTCTTTATTTATGATGCAGTCAGGGTGGTGTGTAAATATAATTTGAGTTTTGTCAAGGGTTACATTAGTAATAAATTGTCGCTATGTAACATTGAATAATGTTAGAATCACTTGATGATCCAACTCCAATGTAAAGAACTGTATCGAGAAAAAATAATAATTTGATGATAAAAGTTATTAAAAAACATTAGTATTATTTATAAAATGAGTGTTAACATTAAGGGAGAACTTAAAGATTATAACTGATAACATTCTGATTAAATGGGGGTTTTCGTACTAACTTTTACAATCATTAAAACTCACGATATCTCCCTTACGATGTAGTTATCTAATAAGATATTAATATCATTCAATAGAAATATCCAGTTAGTTAGGCATAATATTAACACGAGTGGCTATAAGCTTGAACTCACATTTTACTGACATCACCAAGAATTGTTGTTAATATTATTATTTTTCATCTACTATGAAAATTATTATTATTATTGAGGTATTCATACTTAGTTAGTGGCTTACGACTAGATTCATATCGGGTTCCTCTGTCAAAGCTCGTTAGTTTAGTACGTTATGTCTCAAAAAAAATTAGTTGTGTTCATGTCCCTAGTGTAAAATTTTAGGGCATGACAAACCCAATTGATGGTCATCATCAATAATATACCCTTTGGAGCTTAAATTGATGGATGGTGTAGTATATTTTTCACATGCACACCCACTTTGACTAATCCATGCTACAATAGATAAATTATTTTGATTTCTTCTAAGTGATGTATTCGTTGATCCTTGGATCCTCCTTATGATCTATGTGTTTGTTTCTTAAAGTCTTAGATTATTCAAGCAATCCACACAACTCAATGAAAAATTTGTGTATGACATGGTGTTAGTGAAGCCTTTCTTTAACTTAGTGATTTAGTGTCATTTACAACCTCCTTTAGTGATATTGGGTAATTCCTTAGCCTAGCCTTCCAAAAAGCATTCAATATCAAATTTTAACAATTCTAATTGATTTCTTGCTTGTTAGTTGTAATGTCTTATTTTCAATAAATTTGTGTTTGTTGACCGAAATCCAATTTCCTTTTTTCTATGAACTAAGCCTAAGGGATCCCAACCCCATAATTCTCAAATATTCTAAGTGTGGAGACTTTATTTTCAAATTTCTAAGGAATGTGCTTTGTCAATGTATTAAATTTTACCTTCCCAATGTGCCTTTTTGCCTAAAACACTAGCAATTTACTTTTAGTTTCCTTTCAAAATTAGAGTTTTGGCCTTACCCTTACCCTTACTTGGATACCTTGAAAGGATCATCCCCAACTCCCAACTCTTGACTCAATATTTTCACTTACTTTACTGGAGTCAAATTTGTATCCTTACTTCTACCTCAGTACATGTTCTTTGTCATTGCTAAATCCTAAACTCTAACGTTTCCTTTATATATTTTTTCATGGTCACATTTTTTCTCATCCCCTTACCCAAGTACTTAAGCATACCCAAACCTTGATGCCCAATAAACTCCCTTCATACATCTCATCGGAGTTGGAGGTGTAAGGATACCCTTAATCTAGTACTTGGTATGTTTGACCTTTAATCCTAATTTCCTACCTACATTCCCTCTTGTTGAGATGTTAAAGTTATCCATCTTGTCATCCCTTTCCACTAAAACCAATCCTTACCTTATCTTTATCAATGAATCAAACTTCCCCTTACTAGTATGCTTCACTCCTAAACCCCAATTCTTGACTTGTGGTAAACATCATGGTATATCCCTAACCTCTAAACTTTAACCATTAACTAGCCATTAATCTTTGGTGGCATCCAATAGTGTAGCTCGCTTCAAATCACTTCCTTTTGTACTTGTAGGCTCAACTCCATGGTCAATCCTACTCTATTTTGTCCATTCTACTTCCAAAAATTTCTAAATCCTTACAATTGTTATATGAATAGAGCATCTTATGTTAAATAGATTTAATTAGCAAGACTTGCAAGTTCATATTTATAATATATAAAGAAAAAAAATTGTTATTGTAATATATATATATATATATATATATATATATATATATATAAATGGAAGGATGAGTATCATTTGCAAGTATATGTATATAGACATATTCATACAACCATAATGTATATAATATATTTCCAAATTGATCATTTCATACATGTGTGTGTATATCAAAGTTGCATGTAATATGTGATATGAAATTCTACAATGGAAAAGTATATAAATGTATCAATTGTAGATTGAATATCAAATTGGTATTAATAGTTTTGAAAATTTTGACACACACATTTAGAGAAACTAAATCATTTATCTAAGGATAAAATAATAATGACATTAAAATTAATCCATTATATATAATTATATATCATGGTTTTCCATGAAAATACATTTACTTGAGGCTTTTTGTCAACCACATCATGTGGCATTGCTAGTATTCTTTTGAATGAATCTATACTAGGACATTTAATTAAATTCCCTCATTCCATTACAACTAGAAATATAGTAGCAAAATTCATATACTTGGAAATATATAAAAAAAATTTATTGAATCAAATATAAACAAAAGAATTATTGAAAAAAAAGATCCATTTTCTAAGCAAATTCTATTTTGTCTAAAAGTTGCGATTATGGCAATCCATGAGTCTACAATCCTTGAGAATTTTTTTCAAATAGTTCATGTGTCTTGTGTATGGTTCACATTTTGCAAACATGTTGAACAATGTAGTTGAAACTCCAACATCTAAGAAAATATATATTTCTTTATGAATAGATGGATGCCCATACTTTATTCCAAAAAAATCGCACAAGCAATTTAATCAAAAAGTGAAGTAGTAAAGGTGAAGACTTTAATTTTAAGAGTATATTATGCAGGGTAAAAATAAGAAATTTAATTTGCATGTGTTGATACAGTAATTTTTTTTTGAAAAAAGTACATATATTCTTGAAAATCATAAAAAATAAGTCCAAAAATACTATCCGGTACACTTGTCAATTTTAACAATAAAAAATTATCACTTCAACTACCTAAATAATTGCAACCATCCAATTTGACAAAATTCTTTCAGTTCATCTATTTAAATAACTGTGACTACAACATTTGACAAAATTATTCTATCATGGTGTCCAATTCATGTATGTAAGTGGTTGTAGCCACAACATTTGACAAAATTCTTCTATCATTTATGATTTGATGGTGTCCATACCTTGTAGTGAAGCAACCAACATCTTCAAAAGAAACTAGTGAACACTGGAATTTCTATATCCACAGAAAAAAATAAATGGTAGAAAGATACTCTACCTTTTCTAGAAGGAAAATTTAGAGAAGAGAAAAGTGTGAAGAAGGTGCATCTGCCTCTAGGAGAGTCATGTCCCTGATGTTAATTCATGATAGTTGAAGTCTTTTTTTCTTGCATTCATGTCTTTGTGCATTATCATCACTTACTTGCCATGTTGTTGTGTCATGCCATGACATCAATAGTGTGTGAGCATGCATTACAATGTAAAAAATTGTTAGCATGCATTTTAACCACTAATGTATATTCATAGGGCATTACATTTGGTATCATACCCAAGTTGCAATACTGGGAGCTATGGGAATGGTTTGGACTTAAATTAACAAATATATTAACTCTTGCATTGTATTGTGATGAAAAATGCCACCAAGGGTTAGGTTACATAAACCTTGCAATAGGGATCAAAAAGTCACAACTTAAGCTTAACAAGGCAAGCCATCATTGAATGCTTAAGATGAGACACCACCAATCCTAACTTCAAAGTAGGATGTGTTGTCAAGAATCATATTAAAAATTCTCCATTAACTTTAGCATTTAATGATGCGGGTTCAAGAAAACCTTGGAGAGGAATTCCAAATCCAATCAAGATTACATCTCAAACCACAACCCTCTCCTCAACATCATGCACAACCTAACTAGCCCAGGGATCAACTTTGATAAATTTCCAAAGTCCCTAAACATAAAGGAATGTTTGTGACCCACTATGACTTGTCTCATGTTCAATACTAGTAGGTGAGGGTGTGATAGGTTCATGGCACCCTCTTAGAGTTTGATGCATGACCTCCCACCAACAATTATTTGTTGATGCACTCATCCTTTTGGATTCCCCCTTTCAATCAAGTATTCAAGAAGAAAATTTATAATAGATGATAGTCCACCATTGGTAATAATTAATTGTGATCCTTCTAAATTGATGATATTCTATTGATAACTATCAATGATGGTGGATCCTCCTCTTGTCGGTGGTTATTAGAATTTGTGTTCCTTGTTTAGCCCATGTAGGTTGGTTATATAAAAGTTATTTATATTATACATAAGAGGTGATGGTCATGACTAAGATTTATCATCATTACACTTGATGGTATCATAAGTGAAGTAATATTTAAAAATAGAGGGTAAATGAGTTGTATTCTAGGATATGTTTCCATTTACCATTGTAGTATCACATATTCCTAAGCTAGTTATCTTTTGATTGATATGTGATAGAGAACTAGTGTTGTATGGATGTGATCTACCCTATCACTTGTATAGATATAACTATCATTACTAATTCATCTTCTTCACACATGATATATAGCTCTTCGTATTCGATTCTGGTGTAGACTCTTTGTGTGGATTAGAAAAATAAGTTATTAATCCTTAGGGGTGTTAAGATAGTTGAAGGATGTATGGATATATGGTAGATGCATGCTTGGTGAGAGTTTATGTGTGAATTAGTGCAATGAGTTTTGACTACATTTCTATAACTAATCCAAGGATTTATTTAGTTGTAATTTCTAGCCAATTAGTAATTTGTTTTCTTGTGGGGTCTCAAAATTGACAAATAGAACACCTTTTGTGGCATATGCTTTTATCCAAATTTGATTATATTTTTTGTATGTATTATCAAATTTCCCTAGAATAGTTTTTAATATCTTAGAATGACATTAGATCATCATGTTGTTTTATCCATTTCAATCCCCATCACTGGGTAATTCCACAACAATGAGTTCCACTTTTTGGCCAAAGTAGGACATTGATAACAATATTTTTAACTAAATTTCATTTTCTAAGACCAACAACAACTAAACCGTTAAGCATTTGAAGATGACACAAACTAGTGATTTATGGCGATTTGTTTGTAGATTCTATTTTATTATTATTTTTGAAATAAATCATGAATCTTTCTATGTAACTTTTAATAACTAGTTTTTTATAGTAAAAAACATTTTTAAAAAGTAATGTTTATGTCATCACACATTAAAAAAATTAGAAAGGATAAAATTCTAATTTTTTAAATATAGATTTGTAACATCAATATCTAGTGCATGGATGTTTTTCATAATTATTTGTTACATATTTTTTTAATTAATTTTTGAAGTCGGGGTATTTATAATTTGGAAATAGGTGTATGTCTTCACACATAACTTGTTGTGTATATATTGAATTTTTTTTGTGGTGAATCAAGGATATCAATACCTAGTGCATAGATATTTTTAATATTTTTTTTAATATTTTACTATATTTTCACATGTGTAGAACAAAGAACTTGATGTTCGGTGAAAAACCTATGTTCAATAAAAATTAGAAAATGAATACATAATAAAACATTTGAAAATATATTAAAGTTATACTTTTTGGAAAGCTTGTTTTGAGGACAATGATCTTGAAAATTATCTATTCAAGTTAATTACATTTGAACGCCTAACCTAAGGTTTGAAACTAGAATTTCTAAGGAAATTTTGAAGCAGACACTGAAATTGTCTTGCTAAGGCCCTTCGTTCTAAGGTATTCAAGGATTTTTTTTCAAAGGTACTTTGTTTCCACAAAAAAATGTAAATAAACCTTCCAATGAAGGTAATTTCCAAAAATGGAAAAAAGGGACCTTCATTTAAAGGTCCATTTTTGGAAATTACCTACGAGCAAAGGTACTTTTTGGCATACCTTTGAATGAAGATAGTTCAAAAAGAATTTACCACTCCCTTCCAAAAATTTCATGTCCCAAGTTTGGGACCTAGTATTGTGGGATTACCCCATTGAGATATTATAGAGACAACTTTTAATCAAGGTCCAATTAGCTATCATTTGAATTTTATTTTTGAAATTATTGTTCAATCACCATTTTAACATTAATTAAAAGAAAATAGTGGTGTGATTGCTAATGAAATTATGGGCAATTGAGGGAAAAGGGTGGTTTGATCCCTAATGAAATTATAGTGAATTTAGGTAAAACGTATATAATCACCATGAAATTATGAGAATTTTAGATTAAAAAATTATTTTTTTGTCATTCATAGAAACTTGTCTCATCACCACAAAATTATATGTAATTTAGAGTTAATGTATTTAATCACCCATGTAAATGTTACTAAAATTTTATGGGTTAGATGACCAAAAACTTAATATGACTATGGATTCCTATTTAAGAAAAAAATCTCCATTCACTTCACCCATTTCTCACATTGTAAATTTGTAATTTATGGCCCTCTTAGAGATTAGCATTTGATTGATCTAATATGAACTATGAGACAATAGGGCACTTTCTTAAAAAGTCAACGAATAGAAAAAGGATGCAACTCTACTTCAATCTCCTATTTGTAATGAGTTGCAAAGACATAATAATAATTTTTCATTATATTTTGAATTATATATATTATTTGATCAATCTCTAGAACCATATTTCTCATGTAGATCTACATATTTCTCTTGTATTGATATTAAGTTAAACGTTATCATTGCATAGACCTACATACTATTTTATTGTTTATTTCCCATGTGTTGGTATTAATATAAAACATAATTGATTCATTGCATATACTTATGTAGTGCTTTCTCATTATTCTATATTTATTTTTATATAGATTATATTGGTGCTAAAGGGAGATTAGTTGAGTAAAGTCCCTATTATATTTTCTTCCAAATGAATTAATATGGGATATTGCATGGGATTTTATTTTATTTTACTATTAAATACTTGATATTTAAAATTTTAGAGTATAGATTCTACTTTCATGCTTGTTTTTCTCCATGTCAATGGTTTTTCCTTAGTGTCACATCATAAACTAACTTTGTGGAAGGAATATTTTGTGATCCTAGCCTAACCAATCTACCCTCACTTTTTTGTACCCAATAAAAATTCTTTATTGATACTTTTAACCATTGAAATTCCTCATTGTTATAATTTATTGGTGACTTGTAGCTAACAATTGTCATGACATTTAAGTTAATTTTTTCCACTTTGAGACAAATGGAAACTATTTTAATGGATAGGGTATTTATTTTTAGTTAATGGCTCTACCAATCAACAATAATTTATCATTGACTTACAATCAATAGTCATCATGCCAATTTTTTACTGCTTTGAGATAATTGACAAGTTATTTTAATTGGGTTGTTACAATTAACAACTCTACTAGTCATAAGCCTTAATCCTACAATTTTTCAATTTTATAGGCTCCTTTATACACCTAGTTATTTGCACACATTACATTTATCCCCACAAATAAATGAGGCATTATTCAAAAAGTTGTTAGGATTAAGGTGTCATCTACCTTGTAAATCCTATGTCATGGTTCTAACATCCTTGGAAAGTGTACCTAGGCACTTAGAGTGTATTGGGAAAATATTTTCTAATATTTATTCTCACCATTGTTTGTAATACATTCATAAGGGGTGATGGGTTCCACTAGCAACGGTAAATGTGACTTATGACCATGAATATTTAATATTGTTTTTCATACATGTGAATTCCATGAATGATATGGTAAAAGAAAAGTGAAGTATAAAAATGGGTAACTTTTGGGCTTCTCCAAGTGGGCACTTGGAAAAAGTCTACAAGTGTCTCTTGGTATTTTGTATTTTGTGGAATTTAATGTAATATTTTATTTTCAAGGTTGGGCACCCAAGTTGGAGGGAAAGCATTGGAGCCAAAACCAATGTCCTTTCACATTTTGAGGAGATAATCCAAGGGTTTGGAGGTTTGGATTGTATATTAATCTTTGGGCATCATGTGTGGTGCTTAGGACCTCTTCATAAGTCTACATAATCAGCTCCTTAGATGTAGAAATAAGGAGAAGCATTTGAATGTAGAATTACTTTGCAAAAATAAGGATAGGTTGAGGCATAAAGAGGGTTTTCATAAGTACACAAGGGCTACCATGTTGGAGGAAAAGAGGATAATGGAAGTGAATGTATATTGTAATATCATTTATTTGAAGATAATGCATACTTGGCCTCTCTTCTTGGTGGAGTTTTTTTTTCCACAAGAGTTTCTCCACATAAATCATATATTATGTGATATCTTTTATGTTACTAACTTGTGCCTCTTTGCTACTATCTTATGGTGATGTTATGTTTTATTTATTGTTTCTATAAGTTCACATAAGGTGGTGTTATTAAGAATGCTATGTTGGTTCATTTTTAGCATCATAAAGGAGATAGATATAATCATGGTAATTCCATATTAAGGTTTATTGGTGTGAATAGGGGTATTACCTAACTAGTTCCACTATTAGGTCCCTTTCAAATATTATCAGTTAATTTTACTTAGGATACACATAGGATCTTATCACTTTATGTCTCATATCATAAGAGTAAGACACTTGTCATAATCTAATATTATCTTTTGTCATTTAATTCTTATGTACTATGTCATTCAGTATTAGTTGTCTCATGTCATAGGATTAAGACACTTGTCATGATCTTGTTTAATCTTGTGTCTCACCTTGGCTATATAACCAAGGGTCTCTCACACATTGCACATCTATTATATTTTGTGTTCTTTGATAGGAGTATAGAACTTTATTCATGTCATATTGATCTCTAAGTATCTTGTGTTTTCCATAGGCCTTTACGTATTGGGTGGTTATCTCTGTAGCCAAATATTACATGGTATCTAAGAAAATTGAGTTCCTTTGGTTAGTATTTTAGGAGATCTTAAGTGTAGATCTTGTATTTTCTTGAAGAATTGAGTATTCTCTTCTCTTGCATCATTGAATGATCTTGAGAACCAAAAAGGTGTGATAGAAATACCAAATTTTTGGGGGTTTCTATTTTTCCTTTGTATTAAAATTGCATTTTAAGAGTTTATTAGATTAGATCTAAACTCGACACTATGTCTGAAGTTTCTAAGAAAGTCAGATTTATCTTTTGTTTCATCCCAATTGGATATTTTAGGCTAGATCTACATGGGTTTGAAGTTGGGTGTTGGTTTGCTAGATCCAGAAGGTAGCCATACTTTCAAATCATTTTGGGTCAAATTTGACCCTACCATCACACTCAAAAGGCCCAAGAACTTGTATATCAACTATCAAATTGTCGATTTTAGAGAAAATTTCCCTTTGAAGAAAAAAAATTGTTAGTCAAGTCATATGGCCCAACCCCTGCACAATTGTATGATTCTTCCAAAAATATTGCAATTTTTTTAAATATTTTTAAAAATAAAAAATAAAAAACTATATATTAATTTGTAGCTTTTATTTTGTAATTTTTTTTAATATTACAAGGTACTCGATAATACCATGTGAAAGGTTGTTGGGCCCTATACTAGAGGCCACAACCCATAAAGATTCTACAGACCCCCATAGAACTATGAGCCCTATAAAGGGCTTGACCCCTTTAAGTGGGGCATAGAGTGTGGCCCCATGTGGCCTCCCACATCTACACTTTTAAATTTATTTATTTTTAAATTAAAAATTAAAATATCAAAATAAATAAATAAAAATGAAAAACATTAGAAAAACCTATTATCTAGTCCACCAACTTTTGCAGGAAATTTGGTGGACCTACCAAATTTGGTAGATTTTTTTGGTTGGATATTTCTAAAAATAAAAAAGCTTAAACTAGCTAGCGTAATTCCACATTTGGTAGCACCTCCAAAGTTGGTGGCATTTTTTCCAAACATAGTGGTGATGCAATGATGACATTAACATGAGTCTTTTGATTTTGGCTTCCCCTCTCCATTGCAAGTTTCCATTTTGCAGTTCAACTTTGGAAGCTGATATCTTGGGCTCACAAACTCCTTTTTCAAAACAATATTTTTTATTTGGGCTAATTTTTCATGCTCTACATGTTGGTACAGGTAGTTCCTAATTTTGGTGCATAGATTTTCCAAAAATTGCAAATTTTCATAATTGTTGTTGAGTTGTTCTCATTTTGGGAACTTTTGGGGCTTTGTTCAAGTTCATAGGGACTTCTTTTCAAGTACATTTTTTTTAAAGTGTATAATTTTTCATTTAATTCATAGTGGTTCTCTCATTTTATAATCATTGAGAGAGAATCCAAACTTTCAATATATAGCCTTATTTTGGTAGTTGTTTTTATAATTGTAAGCATTGAGATACAAATTCTGCTTAGCTTTTTTTTTGTAAGTGGAAATTGTAACTTCACTAAGTATAAAGTGCCAATTCATTTTTATTTGGAGGGTGCTTTGATTGAGTAATTTAGAGGGGTTGTGTTGTGTGATTGTGCTTTTCTGTCTCTCTTGTGCTCTCAAATTTTATTCACGGGTCATCCTAATTTTCATGTTTTAACTCCATATAACTATGCAACATGGAAAATAGAAGAAATGAGTAAACTAATGGGAAAAAGAATTAATTCACTACATTGATAGATCCATTCTAGAACCCAAACAATGATAATTTAAAAAGTGAATGGCTCATTAAAAGTACTATGTCTCTTGGAACTATACAAAAGTATGTTCAGATCTTATCTTTTATATTGATAAGTGCAAGACAAATAAGGATGATTGGGATAAACTTGCTCGATTGTATAGAAAATTGATGAGATTAGGGGATACAAAATTGATAATGAAATCACTAATTTAGATCCCAATATTTTTGACACTATCTAAAACTATGTAATGAAGTCCAATGAATTAAGAGAAAAACTCAAGGATTATGGCATTGCTAAGAAGGATGAATAATTGGTCTTTGTTAGATAAAATTCTTTCAGAGTACACAACTTTTATTTAAGTATCTAAACTCATTGATTGACTATGGGAAGTTCGTATAATACACCATCATTTAATTCATTTACAGAGATGTTGATGCTTGAAAAATTAAAGGTGATATTTATGGGTATTCTTAAGTCATCCAAGTCACAAGATTTAGTGACAAGTCATAGGATAAAACCAATAAGAAACAAAAATAATCAAAGGAAAAGCCACACAAAGAGCACAATTATCTTATCCTACACAAGGAGACTCTTCATCCTCTTCCAAAAGGGGTATTCATAGAAGGAAAGACCAAATTGTTCATACTCCAAGGAAGTTGGTCATAATGAGCATCATTACCATACTAAGACAATTGATGAGTTGACAAACATTATTAAGAAAAATAGCATCAATTTGTCATCTTCCTACAAATATGAAGAATCTCCTTCCATTTCATCAAAATTAAGGAAAGGGAAAGGAAAATCTCTTTTTGTAGCCACCAAATCTTCACAACAATAGATACTTGACTTTGGTGCTACACATCACATGGGTTTTGATCGAGAAATTTTTTCTCCATTGGAGCCTTATACAGTGCCACACATACTTACAGGTGATGATACTCATGTGGAAGTTGTAGGAAAAGGTTTGGTTGACATGGATGATGGGGAATTTGAGAATTTTCTTTGTGTTCTTTACTTGTGTGTCAACCTTCTTTTAGACTACTAAATAAATCATCTTGGGAATGGTAAGAAAGTTGAGTTTTCTCTTGATATAGTCGTGTTCAAATATCTTGAAGATGATGCCTTGGTTTTTAGTAGGACAAGTCAATCACGAGTCTCAATTATATTCATTCTCCCACTTTGTGTCATGATCTCCTTCTACAACATTACTCACTCATCCAAATTCAGTGAGTAAGCTATGGAATGAATGGTTTGACCATCTTAACTATTTCTATGTTCAACAACTCATCTCATAGGATATGGTCACAAGACTCCCTTGAATCAAAATTTCAAATGGTGTGTGTCTAGGTTGTGCTATGGGTAAGTGCATTTGGAAGAGGATTTTGATAAAGGGAAGTCTTGGAGAGTTTAATAAGTCCTTCAAGTTGGTTCACACTATTATTTCAGCTTCATTTCCAACATTTTCTTTCAATAAGGCTCTATATATACTTACCTTCATTGATGACTACTCCAAATACACTTGGGTCTACTTTATTCACCAAAAGAAGGAAGTATTTAACAAGTTTCAAGAATTCAAGGCCCATGTTGATAAGCAATTTGGAAAGTATGTCAAGATATTTTTCACTAATGATGGTTGATAATATTTGAACCATCATCTTGTGAAATTATGTACTCTTGAAGGGATGAATCCTCAACATTTTCAATTGCATACACACCATAGAAGAATGGTTTTTCTGAAAGGAAGAATAGGACCCTGAAGGAGATGTCTAGTTGCATGATTCATGCTCATTCTCTAATTATAGCATATTGGATTGAAATTATTAATTGTACTACACACATTTAGAATTGAGTTCCCCATAAGGCATTGAAAGGTATCACTCTTTTTGAAGATTCGTGTGTTTGAAAACTAGTTGTGCGAAATTTTTTGTTAGTGTAATTAATATTTAATTGCACTTGCATAACTTTACTTAGGTAATATTTACATTCCTAGGTTAATTATTGTCATCCTTATCTTGTTGATCTATCTTGTTGCTCAAGATAAGATTAGGGTTATGCATACTTTGCTTTTATAAAGCAAATCATCTCATTGTAATCTTTGAATTCTGAATATATCAATTTGCACATCTTCATGCAAAGGTCTCCTTTTTTATTGTTTTTCTCTTCTATGGAATTTGCATGTCTGATCTTGGTTTCTAACATGGTATCAGAGCCTTGACATGCAACCCCTTCTCAAATTTTGGAGAAAATCATTGCAGAGTTCGTTCGGGGTTCCTCGAGGATTTCATGCCTTGAACCTATCTATGCAGTGTTTTGGATCAGATCAAGCTTCACCATTGGATTCAG
This sequence comes from Sequoiadendron giganteum, assembly GCA_007115665.2. Classification (NCBI taxonomy): domain Eukaryota; kingdom Viridiplantae; phylum Streptophyta; class Pinopsida; order Cupressales; family Cupressaceae; genus Sequoiadendron; species Sequoiadendron giganteum. The sequence continues at coordinate 441,884,837 of CM021104.1, forward strand.
ACTATTGGAAAAATACAGGATTGACATTCATTTTTTTGATTTTGGTCATCGTTGAAGAAATTTGTGAGGGTTTCAAGTTCGTTGATTTTTTGCAAGTTCTGGAGGTAGCCAATTTTTCGGAGCATTTTGAGCATGAACGGAGGTCACCATCGCATTCGTAGAGCCAAAAACCCTAAGAACACCTGTCGTTTGGTTGATTTCTAAGGCAAAAATTTTTTGCCAGGGAGGTCATACGACTTCCATGACACGCTTCACGAGACAATTTTTTCTCAAAAATCATGGAAAAATAATTAAAAAATTCATTTTTTTCTATGCCTCTAGTGTTAAACGAATGTGCCACCCAGTGGCCATGAGGCGGCCATCGGTCTGCCACCACCGGGTGGTGCCCCACCAACCCGCCACTTCCTCCTCAGCCCCTGTGGGCCCTATCTACACCTGTCACAGTCACATGGGGGACCAGGCGCTATGCGCCCAACCCCGATCGCCTCTAGCCTATGCCATGGTCATATCGCCAACTAGGGTCTCCACCCTAGCCCCCAATCTTCCAGCCCCTGGTCGCCCACAGGACCAAGAGCCAAAAAAATTTTAGCCCCCTGGGTTGCCTGGAGGCCTTATTGGCCAAATCAGAGCACTTTCACCAAATCGGGCATAACTTTTGCGTACGGAGTTAGATTTTTGCAAACGAGATATAGTTGAAAAGATGGTTCTGAGCCTGTTCTGTTGGTGTAGGTATTTTTTCCTGATGATGCTCCAGTTTTATTTTTCAGGTCCTTGAACTCAGATGTTGTTGTTTTCACTCCGGAGGGCATATCTTTTGACTCGGTGATCCTTTTTTCGCCATTCTTGCAGCGTTGGAAAGCTGGTTCAGTCCTCTACATAGATCTGAGGTATATTTTTATTTCATATTTATGAATTTTTAGGCATTATCTCCTTTTGCAGTCATTGGGTATTGTAATAAATGAACTGATATAAAGTTCCATCAGGGGGGTTTCTTGCATAATAATCTGATTAGAGTGTGCATGCACTTTGATCTTATCTTGTTTTTTGATGACAACTCACATGGGTTGTATCTGGTTTCTTAGTTTCTTTTGGCCACATTTTGTCTTAGCTTGACACATATCAAATTCATATTGGTTCACACTTTAGATTGAAAGCCTATGGTTAATGATCTATATCGGATCCATCTCAATTTGAGGGCCACTAAATTTTTGGTTAATGTTCTAGAGTCTTCATGGTACTTGCTCCTATGGATCAGTTCTAGTCATAGTTTGACATCGGCATCGAGATACATGGCTTCCAGATGCTGTCATCATATCATCTACTGTTGCTTTATGGATTCCAGGTTTGTTCCCTTTTGGAGTTTTCAAGTGTTCCGTGGCATTGGGTCTGTTGTTGCATTATTATGATTCCGATATGCTTCTTGTAAACATAAGTATCTTTCCTTTCTTTTCGGATTGCGGTTCCAGTGTTCTTCCAGTGCTTCTTTGTAGTAGGTCATCTCATTGTAGGGGGGTTTTGTCCCACTGGGTTTTCCTTCTCTACCTCATTATTGCATTTGTACATGGGTACCTGATCATGCCTTGTTGTCAAGACCCATTCATGATTTCTTGCATTCATCTTAGTTTTAGGTGCATGCTTATTTAGTCTCCCTAAGTTTCACTTATGGGGGGTGTTAGTGTAATTAATATTTAATTGCACTTGTATAACTTTACTTAGGTAATATTTACATTCCTAGGTTAATTATTGTCATCCTTATCTTGTTGATCTATCTTGTTGCTCAAGATAAGATTAGGGTTATGCATACTTTGCTTTTATAAAGAAAATCATCTCATTGTAATCTTTAAATTATGAATATATCAATTTGCACATATTTATGCAAAGCTCTTGCTTTTTATTGTTTTTCTCTTCTATGGAAGGCCTTTTGGTTTGCATGTCTGATCTTGGTTTCTAACATTTTTGATTTTTTGTCTCTCCTACTTGGGAATGCATTCCTCCAAAGAAGCACAAGGATTTGAAACCACAAAAAAATCATTGTATCTTTGTTGGTTATGCATATGGTGCCAAGGGAAATTATCTCTTAGATCTAGATATATATGAACTTTTTATTGAGATGAATATTCACTTTGATGAAGCTCTCCTAGCTTGGCCTCTACTCCTCCTCATCATTCCTCCATAATGGACTCATATGATAATAACTCAGTTGTTAGTGACTCAAATTATTCTACCTCGCCTCACACTCGTAAGATTCAACCTCAATAGGGTTCACATTCTAAGATTGAATATTATCATCCTTCATCCCCATCTTCCTCATTTCTACAATGGGATCAACAAACTCTATATTCTATAGGAACATTTTTTTAGGATCCTTTAGACACTCGATGGGCTCAATCATAGCATCAAAATCTTCCACATCTCTAAATTGCCTTTGTTTCCAATCCATAGTCATTTAAGGAAGCATTAGGAATTATTGATTGTGATTTAGTGATGGAGGAAGAGTATAGTTCTTTGATGAGGAACCACATATGGGATCTAGTCCCTCTTCCTATGAGAAGAAAAATAGTTTGATCTAAGTGGATCTACCGAACCAAATATGTAGTGGATGGAAAGCATGGCTTTTGGCCAAAAGATTCTTGCAAGTTTCCAATGTTGATTACACAAAAACCTTTGTCCCCATTGCTAAGATGAACTCCATTTACTTTACTCTTGTCATTTCTTTAGCTCATGGATGGATTTGAAGAGTGCATTTCTTCACATGGATCTTTAGGAGGATATTTGCATAGAGTAGCCAGAATTATTTTTTCATGATTCTTTGTTGGTTTTTAGGTTGAGGAAGTTTATCTATGGTCTCAAGCAGGTATCTTGGGCTTGGTATGCCAAGTTGGACCCCTTTATTCTCTCAACAAGATTCTTTAGGTGCCACTTGGATTTGAATGTCTACATTTTATGACTGAATTACTCTCATTCACTTCTTGTTCTCTATGTTAATTACTTAATTATTGTAGGGAGTTCATCATCCATTATTGGAAGAGTCAAATCTTATTTGCATGAAAAATTTATTATGATTGGCTTGGGCCCTATGCACTACTTTCTTAGGATTGAGATCACATAATCTTCTTCTAGAATCACTCTTGCTCAGCCCAAGTATGCTCTTGATCTACTTGCTTGGTTCCACATGGTTGATTGTAAGCATAAATTGTCTCCCTTTTTTTTGGAGTCAAGTTTGAGGCCAAGTTTGAGGCCAGGTTTGAGGCCAAGTTTTCTACTCCACTAGTTGATTCCACTTTGTATCATCAACTTTTTGGAAGCCTCATTATTTGACTCACTCACCCTAATATTTATTTTGTAGTTGGAATGGTTTCATGCTTTATGAAAGAACCACATGATCTTTATTGAAGGGAAATATTCTAAATACATATTACATTACATATAGGGTACTCATCGATATGGGATTCACTATGTAGCAGGTACCAGACTAGACTTAGATATATATATTCTAATTGGGTTGATGATATTTATGATCGTAAGTCCACATTTGGTTATAGATTTCATCTTGGTTTAGGTCACATTTATTGGAAGATTAAGAAGTAGCATGCCATTTCCCTTTCTTCGATTGAGGTTGAGTATCAAGGAGTTGTTTATGCCACCACTAAGGCTATTTGGATTTAGAATATTTTGATTGAGTTTGGCTTCACCATTCCATGGCCAATTTTCATCCTTTGTGACAATCAAAGTGCTATCCATATCTCAAATAAGTTCAAAAACAATAAACTAAACACATTAATATTAATATGTACACTACATTTGAGAGTTGATACAAGAGTTAGTCATTGATTTGTGGTATTGTCCTACAACAGAGAAATTTGCAAATATCTTCACCAAACCCTTCACTAAGAGTAAGTATCATCACTTGTGAGATCTCTTGGGGATACATGACATTTATTTAGGGGGTCACCTAACCTTATCTCTTCATTCTCTCTTATGGGGGGGGGGGGATTTTTTCTCACATGAGGTTTTATCCTTCTCATCTTCTAGAGAGCATTTTTTCAAAAAAAATATTTATTTGGGAGGATTTTTGTCCCGCTGGGTTTCTCCTTTTCCTTGTTTGTGAGAGATTTCATTTGTACTTGGGTACCTCATTAGGCCTAGTTGTTAGGACCCATCCTTGAATGTTTGCATGATTTTTTTCTCCCTAAGTTAAATACTTAAGGAGGGGTGTTTGTGTGAATAGGGGTATTACCTAATTAGTTCCACAATTAGGTCTATTTCAAATATTATCACTTAAGTTTACTTAGGATACACAAGATTTGATCACTTTATGTCTCATATCATAAGATTAAGACACTTGTCATAATATTATGTTGTCTTTTGTCATTTAATTATTGTGTCCTAAGTCATTTAATATTAGTTGTCTCATGTCATAGGATTAAGACACTTGTCATCATCTTGTCTAATCCTATTTCTCACCTTGGCTATATAACCAAGTGTCTCTCACATATTGTATATCCTTTCTAGTTTGCATTCTTTGATATAATTATAATTTTTTTTATCATATTTATTTTTTGAGTATCTTGTGCTTTCCATAGGACTTTAGATCTTGGGTGGCTATCTCCATAGCCAAATATTACAAGGTCACTTAATTTTAGATTTTCATATTGTAGTAGTCCAAGCCTTGTATCTCATCCATTTAATTTCGTAACTTTATCATTTGGATAGAGATTGAAATTTTCTAATATTTGGTGAAGTGTAGGAAAAAGTATCCATTTTTCACACTTAATTTGAGAACAATTAATATTAAATCGAGCCTAATGTTGCATTGATTTAGTGTTGTAATTTTTTTACCCATTCACATTAAGTTTAGGGCCCTTTTAAACTAAATGGGCCTAATTGTGCCTTATTTAGGGTATTGTAAAGTGTATCTTTACACTTTCACACTAATCTAGGACTTTATTAATTAATTTGGCTTCTTTATTCTTTAATTTTCCCTATTTTTCATCCACAATCCTTATTAATTGCATATTTCCATGGATAATCTTGACACTTATTAAATAACCAATCATAATTCAATGTTTGAGGTTGTGTGTTCTAGATTTGGTGATCCGGGACTCATACGCCACCTTGGAAATATGAGTCCCACCTAGGTCTTGGGACCTGATTTCAAATTTCACATTAAACAAGACAATTCTTGGAGTTTGTGTCCCATGTTAATGGTATTGGGACTCATACACCCCAACTGGCGTATGAGTTCTGCTTTAACCGAGACCTAATTTAAATCAATTTTTTGGCAAAATTTTATTATCCTAGATCTGATGTTGGCTTGTAGTGTTGTAATTTTGGGAAATTTGGCATAAACAAGTATAAATACAAGGTTATTTCACATAGTTTCATCCTAGAATTTCATAAGCAATCAAGATTACTTTTACAAGAGAATTCAAGAGAATTTCAAAGACATTCAAGAGTAGATTATCAAGGTTTTATTGTAACAATCAAAGGTCATTCTATCATGTCAAAGACTTAGTGCATCATGCATGTTGTTCAGATATCATGTTGATGTAGCATTGAAGATCCATTTGCAAGCATGGTTTTACATCAATATTCAAGATCAAGATCTACATTGTTCATAGCCATTTCATGTTTGATTGCTGATTTACATTCCAAGACTTCATCCAAGGTATCATTGTTTCATGTTTCATGTTTCATGTTTCATCATAAGGTCTAATTACCAAAATGGGGTTTGACCAAGGAAAACACCCACTCTCTCTCTCTCTCTCTCTCTCTCTCTCTCTCTCTCTCTCTCTCTCTCTCTCTCTCTCTCTCTCTCTCTCTCTCTCTCTCTGTGTGTGTGTGTGTGTGTGTGTGTGTGTGATTACAGGTTTATAGGTTGAAAAAAGTGGATTTAAAGCCTTCAAAAGTACCAAAATGACAAAGTTGTAAAAGTTGTAAATGTTTTCATAAAAAATTGTCAAGACTCGCGAAAACTTGGATCTAGAGAAAGATATCCAACCTATTTACATGAAATTAGTGGGAAAGTGCTTATTTAATCCATCTTCAAAAGCTCAAAAAGTTTTGCTTCAAAACTTTTCTCTTGGGACACTTTGCGAAAAAAAATGGCACTTTGCAACAGTCTAGGCGTATGAGTCCTAGTACTTTTTTACCATATTTCAACAGATCCATATCAGTCACTAACAGATTCCAAATCATGCCCAGAAACCCTAGACTAGGACTAAATCACCCAGTCTAGCATATGAGTCCTAGTACACATCAAAAGCAACAAATTTTAGTGTTTTCAAGCCTTGCTTAGTCATATTCATTTCTCTAGGTACTTCTCTATTTTGTTTTTTTATCAATATGATTACATGCTTTTGGAATTCCATTTTCTAGGTCATAGAGTTAGATTTTCATACTAAATTCATTTCCTTCTTTCTAAGCATTTTCTTAATGGTGAACTCTCTTTAATCACACCCAAGGAAACCTCCCTAGTATCCCTTCCCTCAATTGAGTTTCTTTATTGAGGTATCTCTAGGGTTTCCTAATGAACTAAGAGTGAAATAGGTCCTAAACCCTAGTTCCATCTCCCAAAAGATGTAATGCTATTTCCTTGTGTTTATTTTGGTGAACCTGACCTTCGAACCCCGTATTTCTGATTTGGAGTGCATTTCAGTCCTAGATCTAGCTTACATTAACTTTGTGTTAGATCTTCCATGAGTTAATTTGTATTTAGGTATTCTAAATCTTGCATTAGTGAAAGTAGATATAGGTTGCATTTTTGTATCTTAGATCATTCAATTTCACTGAAATTCTACAATTGCAAACAATCAAGATAACATACAAACCAAAAACCTTAACATTCACTTAGAATTTGTTGAATTTAGTGTAAAAACCCTAATTCGAGAATCATTCACCCCTTTGGGTGATTTAGTCCCTATACAGGTGGTTTTTCTAGATTTCTGAGAATTCTATGTTGTGTATTTTTTTAGCATTTGAACCCTTGAAAAACTCTAACTGAGACTCATATGCCCCTCTGGGTGATTTAGTCCCAGATCAGACCTAAAACTATCATTTATAGCATTAAAAACATCATTTCTATGTTTTTGTTTGTTGTTACCAGATAATTATTTTAGTTTTTTGAGTTTCTATTAGATTCATTTCATTAGATCTAGCTTAATTCAATTCATTTTGTGCATTGATCAATTTCAAAATGGTATTTACAACATTTCATTTTCAGATTGTTGCATAGTGTAATCAACAAATTACCTTATTTAGAATATGAAAATTGCATTTACACATTTCATTCTATTTCATTGTGTTGTATTTTAACTCTCTATCCATTTTGAGTTTGTATAGTATAAACACTTAAAATTGTCCTGAATGATACTACACACTTGAGTTTTCTAGTGCCCCTCATACTATACTCTGATAGATTGACAATTGATTTGGTCTGGGATGATACATTATGGTACATTGTTTGATGTTGGACTTATTGCTATGATGGTGTTTGTAATGAATTTTCTATTATATGCACATAATATGATTAGTATATGGTTTTATTCGATCATGAGTATTATGTGATTATCTTATCATGACTATTGTGTGATTATCTTGTGACTGATCATATCCTGATTGTTCTATGAGTTGATGCAATTATTTGGTGGTCTTATTGATGTGTTGGTGAAGGGGAAAGTGTCGTACCACTCACTTGTGAGTACCCTGCGATGCTGCAATTTCCTTTCACAGTGTGCCTAATTATATGTATATGTAAATGCATGACTGTTTTGTGTGTTGCAGGCTGCAAGTACTAGGCACGAAATCCACATAAATTGGCAGGTTTGACTGTGCCTCAAAACCTAATGGATAAGTTGATCAGAGATAGCACTTGGTCCCTTAATTTGGCCATCATCCTTGAAGAGGATGAGTATCCATTTTGACACCCCGTCAGTGTTGTTTGTGGTCAAGTATTGATTGGAATTTAGTTCATTTGATTTAGGATTGCTTGATAAATGCTTTTGACTAATTGTCGCATTAAAATAAAATTATTAAGTTAATAGAGTACTTTTTGATAAGTAAATATAAATGCTTTTGTGTAATCATAGTTTAGGGTAAAAAGGTAAGTGCACCAATCTGTGACACAGTTTAGGTGCCAAATTGAAAAAAGATCAAAAAAACCCCAAAATAAGGCCTTTGGCACACGCCAAATGGCTTTCTAGACATAAAATGCAAAAGTCGGGTTTGGAACCCTCATTTTGTCTTCAACCTGTGGCTCGAGAAGGAAGATTTCAAGTCTGCAACTCGCGCTCACCAAATCTCCTCCATTCTTTGCATCCTTAGCTTTCCATTTTCCACAAGAATTCCGCCAACACATCGGAGAGGTCGAAGATTGCAAAGAGGTGTGTATTTTTATTCTATTTATTTTTAATTTGATTTGGAATGCAACTTTAAATAGATTTTTATAATAAAACTTTCTTCTAATTCTCAAGGAATGAATCTCCATCTCAAAACATTGAGAATTCACAATCACCCCCTCATCAAGAGCATCCTATACAAGAACAACCCGAAACCCCTCCATCAATTCATAGGCATCCTCAAGGAACACAAGAAAATATTCAAAATCAAATTGAAAACAATAAAAGAGACATTCAACAATTAATTGCAAGATTAACCGAGCATGTCGAAACCCACCCTTATGGGAGAGGGATTGCTGAATCATTGAAGTCAATTTTAACTCATGTAGGAGAAATGATCGAGCAAATGAATTTTTGGTCAACTAAGAGAGATGAGATGAGGCAATTTTATGCTAATGGTTTGTCATATGCAGATGTCAAAAAACTAAAAATTAGCAAAGTTGAGTTGTGTGCCCTATTTAAAGACCCAAAAGCCAATGAACCTTTGTCCCATGCATGCAGGAGGTTCCCCATCCATTGGTGCCACCATGATTTAATTAGAAATAAATTTTGGGAGCGGTGGTGGATGGTGTTTGACCAACCTCCATGCAATAACCATGAGGTTCCGCAATACTTTTTGAGGAAACTCTATTGCGAGTTTGTCCTCAATAAAATGCCAAACTATTTTGACATCTTAGACTTTCAAGGTAGAGGTGGGGGCTCCACACACGAGAGACCTGCTACACGACGTAATCCACAGTCGGCACCAAGAGCCTTGGGCAGACCCATGGTGGAGCATGTCATTGTTCCTTCCATTGTTAAGGACAATGTAGAGGTGGACACAATGAAGTCAATTGGCTCACTCACCCAGACCATTTTATAGTGTGCAAGTCCTCTAGTAGAGCCTAGTGTGGAGGAGACGTGTAGGCCCCAATCTCCACCCCACCATTGTGGCACTTGTGGTGTTGTTTGCACGTATGATTATCAAGGTGCTCGTGATGCAGTTACATAGCCTACATTAGTTGAAGAGTTGATGGATTTCACAGATGATATTTTGAATGATACATTTGGCATTGACACTTAGGTAAAATTTAGAAAGTTATTTTAATGTTGTTTATTAAAATATATTTTGAAATTTAAGAATAACTAAATTAGTAAAATTTTGATATGATGAAATTTTAGGGTCGCACTGTTCATGAGGGATGCTCTATTCCTACAGACCCTTAGACATTCTCGACGATGAGTCCACAGGTATGCAACTAGTATTAAAGATATTATTATTGCATTTGAACAGTTGAATGTTATATTTGAATGTTTATCTCATAACATGCTTTGGATTTCAAACATTTTCTTGGTGCACCTTCTTCCTCCACACCTTGCAATTCATATCCTCAAACAACGTACACTTAGGTAGCCTTTATTCATTAATAGGGTTGTAAATCTATGCTAGCTAGTTTTCATAATTTTGCATATATACAAATCTAAAAAATTGATGAGAAACACAAACATTGCATTCAAGTATTCCTTGATCATGTCACATTAAGTTCTCCTATATCAACATGATACTTGAGATATTGTTTCATTTGCAGTTGTTGACAAGAGATAGCCCTGGTGATGTTGGTGGCACGATGGACCATGGAGTTGCTACAGCAATAGCCAGTTCTGATCCATTGAGAGAGGTACGGAATAGATTAGTCGATTTGACATTATATTTTCTTTTTTATGGTCGATTAAAGAAAATTTTCATGATAATTTTATGTAGTTTAATTTCTATCTTCATGGTTGCTACAGGTGGTTGTCACTCCAGATCGTGGACATGGTGATGCTTTAAATGTGCATGATGACTATATGTATGCGGTAAGTGATTATACTTTGTTATATGCCATTCCATAATTCAATTTCTATGTTTTAACATCTTTACTTTTAATCGTATCAGTTGAAGGTATAGAGTGAAGAGAGGAGGAGTAGCAGGCGTTTTTGAAAGACAAGACAAGCAAGAGTCACTCCATCCAGCCAAATTTCGAAGGCAGCACGGGATCTATTTCCTTCCCCTAGAGGGAAATGACTATGTATTAATGTTGTTTGTTGTATGCCTATGTGGCATTTTGGAACATATGTTTTGTACTATTGATATATATACGTGATATTTTATGTCCAAATGGCTCCTTTGTACTAAGCCTATATGGTTTTTTTGGATATATTTATATACTTTTATCAATATATATCATTGGATAGCCTTTTAGATTTTTGATTAAAGAAACTCTTATTTTGCTACTGCCATTCTTGAATGATGTTATCATGCGTATCGTGTAAGTTGTATGCTTGAATTTTGTAGGCATGGATTTTGTTTATATATAATGCTTAATTAATTACTGTTGAATGCTCAATAAGCCCCATCTAAAGCGTATTTTATAAATAAGCTCCATTCATGGTGGTTTGTATCCTTTGGAATGCTTCAATTACTTGTGCCTCATCAATGCAAAGGCAAGGAGGCTCAAACCCAATTAGTCTAACAACCTGCCTTCAAGGGGATCCTAACAAGATTAATACAACCTATTTTGAGCAATCTACACAACCTCAAAGCCCCATCAAACCAAAATCTTCATTCAACACCTTACCCAACAATCCACCCTTGTAGCACTTTGATGTAGAGCCAAGGTGGAGAAGACTCACAATAATGGAAATGCCAATTTTCAATCAAGAACTCTTCTTCATAATGATTCAGCCTAATAGGCATCAACCCACCCTCAAGGGTCTCAACTCCTCAACCTTGCAAATGAACAAAAAGACTCCACCAAGGCCCTAAAAATACCATCAACATTCATACAATGACAATTGAATCAATTGACAACAATCCCTAAGTCATATTCATCAAGGTTTCCAAAACTCACATTTGTGACTGGTTATTCTTGTAGTACTCAAAACTTAGTTTTAGCTAGATTTGTCCCAACCTTTCCAAAACACTAGACAATTAAAAGATGGATTGAGATACCATTTTTAGGGCTACACAACATACCAAAGAATCAGTGGTCTCTCTTTTGGACCGACATAGACTTTCATCACACCTCCTTCAATTTTGGCTTCACAATTAGCCCTTTTTTTCCAAAGGGACCACCCTTCCAACTTTAGGTATCTATCCAAACACCTTGGATAGTCTTATTTCATGGTGCCAAACCTCAAATTTTTTCATTATTTTGTGTTTACAGAGCCTCTAACTCACAAAACCCAAGAAACCCTCCTAAACCTTCACAAAATCAAGGGTTTTAAAAAAACATACAACTCCAGACCTCTCTCAACACTTCCAAAGCACAAAACACCTCAAAATACTTCTGCATAGACTCATCAGACCCTCACATAACCCTTACAAGCATTAATTCTTAAAAACCTCTCTTTGGTTCCTCACTTCCATGTTGGAAAACCCTTGTTCAGTCTTAGAACAGTCACAAAAACACCACATAATTATGACTCCTTATTTGAAAATGAGTTGAAACACTTATTATAACATGTTTTCAATCAATCCACTGAGATACAGTAGCAAACAATAGGTGGATTGATTGTTACATCACAAATTTCCCCTCAAACCCTTGATTCAGCAACAATGGGACAGTCACTATTTGTGTTGGTTCTCTCTACAAACAAAGATTTAAGACACCAAATAAAAAATAAATGAATTAGAAAACATATAGAAACATCCTCTAAAATTATTAGACCATGAAGAACCTGTATGTGCCCGTACAACACTCAAAAAGATCAAGAAAACAATATTTTTCTAGAAAATTGCTCAAAACTGTGGTGTTTATTGTGTAAAACTATTACAAAACTTCTTCCACTCTCTCATTCAAGCCTTGGTAAGGATTTTTAAAGAATTTTACAACAACCATCTTCTCCCCAATTCCCATAAGCAACCTTGGGATTAGTTGGTCCCTTAATTACATTTGTTTGTGTTAAAGTTGCTTTGTCAGCATTTTATGACTTATATGATTTCTAATTGACTTCTAAGACACAAAACACCCTTTATTTTCATTATGCTTGATCTCTCAAAGATTATTAGACAAAATAAACCTAAAGACACTAACATTTCCCTATTGATGTATTCAAATAAAAAAAATTGATGATGTGGTGTAGGTGCTCCTGCACCAAACTCAAAACCCGGTCCAAGCCTAATTTCTCCCAACCTTTCCAAAACACCTAAACATTTAAAGGTGGATTAAGATACCCTTTTCAGGGTTACACAACATATGCCAAAACCAATAGTAACTCTTTTGGACCAACATGAACTTTCAATACACCTCCCTCACTCTAGGCTTCACAATTAGGCCTAATTTCCAAAGGAACCCCCTCACAAACTCACCTCCAAACCAAGGAAAATTGAAAAAATCTTAAGGATGCTCACCAAACTCGGGATTCTCCAATTTGAAGAGCCCCAAGGACTTGTTCTATTCCTCTACTCACAAACCGTCCTAAACCTTCACAAAAACAAGGGTTTTAAAGAAACTCATAACTCCAGACCTCCCCCAATCCTTCCAAAGGTCCAAACACCCCACAATACCTCTACCCTAACTTAAAGGACACTCACAATCCCATTCCTTTCAGTATTTCTCAGATTCACTACTTGAGTTCCTTACTTTCATGGTGGAAACACCCCTGAGCAGCATTAGAACTTCACACCTCACTGAGTTTATTCATTCTCTCAGCCTCCAAAGTATTCATACACCAAACTAATCATGGTACAGGCCAATCCACCGAGCAATAGGGTCAGAACAGTAGGTGGATTGGCTAATATGTCATGGTGTTGCCCTCAAAACCCCTAACACAGAAAACATAGCAGTAACCAAGTTTGCTGATCCCACACACACCAACGATGGATTTAAACCTTCAAAACAAATTCAAAGAGAGTAAACACATATGCAATCAAGTATCCAAAGCCTCAAGTCATGATAGACTTGTATGGGCCTGTGCAAGGCAAAGAAAATTCAGGAAAACAAAGAAAACCAGTGATCAGCATTTTCAAGTATATTTTCTTATTAGAAACTGAAAAAAATCAACCCTCAACTCGGAGTATTACAGAAATATATCTTGATACCACCTTCCAACTACCCCTTGAGCCGATCAACCACCATAACCACCCTTTGTTAGACTTCTAAGATGGCAATTTGCCAATTTTGCTCTTAATTACCATTCATTCACAACTTGATTTTGGAAATACCACCTAACTGACCTATTAAGCCTTTTAAATACAATTGCAAGGTATTTATATAACATATAGAAATATAGAGAGAAAATACAATAAATATTTTAACTAATGAATTGTAAAAAATGGATTTTTGTAGTTTATATTCATGTCATTGATTACATTGCATTGCACATCTTTCAAAGTCAAAGCATTACTTTACTTTGCATAACTAATAAGTAGATGTTGATAGATGCCAAAAATTTAATTACAATATAGTTTGAACAAAGTCAACCTAAGCAGTTATGCAATTTCTTCACATTGCATAACTAATAACTAGGAGGAACTGCCAATTGCATTTTCTTATCATGGCATTCTATGAGACCAAATTTCTCTGAGATATTTTTTCAAATAGTTCCCTGCCTTGTCTATGTTACCACATTTTTCATACATGTCTACCAAAGCATCTTCTCAAATAGTTCATTGCCTTGTTGCTATGGCTAAAAGCCTAAAACAAGTGATTTTGAACAAGCTATGGATGCTTTGAAAAATATATCAAAAGCATAATAGTAAGCAATAGCATAGAGAAGGCAGTGAACTGTTTGAAAAAATGCATCAAAAAAATTGCTTTGAAATGATAAATTTAGTTTTGCTTTCACTCTTTTTTAACATTGTATATCTACTCCTTTTTATAACAAGAGATAAAAAAATGTAAAAAATTGTATAACAAGAGATAAAAACTATCTTTTTTGAAATCGAAAGGCATTTCCATAGCATAGAGATATAGAGAGCAAATAAAATAAAGAGTTTAACTAATGAAATGTAGAAAATAGATTTGTGTAGTTTTTATTCATGCATTGTACATCTTTCAAACTCAAAGCATCACTTCACATTGCATAACGAATAACTAGATGCTGATAGATGACAAAATTTTAATTACAATATAGCTTTTGACAAAGTCAACCTAAGCAATTATGCAATTACTTCACATTGCATAACTAATAACTAGGAGTAGCTACCAATTGCTTTAGCTTGTCATGGCATTCCATGAGACCACATTTCTTTGAGGCATTTTTTTAAATAGTTCATTCCCTTGTCTATGCTACGACATTTTTCATATATGTCTACCAAAGCACTTTATCAAATAGTTCATTGCCTTCTTGCTATGGCTAAAAGCCTAAAATAGATGCTTTCAAACAAGCTATGGATGCTTGGAAAAAATCTATTAAAGCATAATAGTAAGCAATAGCATAGACAAGCCATTGAACTTTTTGAAAAAATGCCTCAAAGAAAAGTGGTCTCATGGTGATGGAATGCCATGACAAGCCATAGACAAGGCAATGAATTGTTTGATAATATGCCTCAACTACTTGCATTTGACAACTTTTTCCTCGAGTGAAAATTCACCACCATAGGAAAAAGCCTCTGAGATAGCAAAAACCGAGCAAGGTTATTGTAGAGGGGCCCAACATGATCCCATAGGATCAAACAAGAAGTTTCTAAGCATCACGATGTCCGAGTAATAGCATGTTGAAGTTCACAACCATTTTGCACTTTGGACCCTTAAGGGATCGATCCGATTGAACGTAGCTCAAAGCGATTCCGTGTGTTTAGGTATGAAAGAGGACCATGCCTAGCATAAACATACGTATTCAGATGTGTTGGAACAATTTTTTTGGTCACATGAGCTACAGAACGAAAGTTGTAGCACTTTGCAACTTTCAACTACTTGCATTTGACAACTTTTTCCCCGAGTGAAAATTTGCTAGCACAGGAAAATACCTTCGAGATAGCGAAAACTAAGAGAGGTTATTGTAGATGGGCCCAACATGATCTTGTAGGATTAGACAATAATTTTCTAAGCATCACGGTGTCTGAGTAATAGCATGCTAAATTTCACAGCCATTTTGCACTTTGGACCCTTAAGGGATCGATCCGGTTGAACGTAGCTCAGAGCGATTCTGCATGTTTAGGTGTGAAAGAGGACCATGCCTAGCATAAAAGTACCCACCTGGATGTATTGGAACAGTTTTTTGGTCACACGAGCTGTAGAACAAAAGTTGCACCACTTTGCAAACTTCAACTACTTGCATTTGACAACTTTTTCCTCGAGTGAAAATTTGCCACCATAGGAAAAAGCCTCCGAGATAGCAAAAACTGAGAGAGGTTATTGTAGAGGGTCCCAACATGATCCCATAAGATTAGACAAGAAGTTTCTAACCATCACGGTGTCTAAGTAATAGCATGCTAAATTTCGTAGCCATTTTGTACTTTGGACCCTTAAGGGATCGATCCGGTTGAACATAGCTCGGAGCGATTATGCGTGTTTGGTTGCAAAAAAGGACCGTGCCTAGCGTAAACATACCCACCCAGATGCGTTGGAATAGTTTGTTTGGTCACACGAGCTGCATAATGAAAGTTGCACCACTTTGCAATTTTTAACTACTTGCATTTGACAACTTTTTCCCCAAGTGAAAATTTGTCAGCATAGGAAAATGCCTTCGAGATAGCCAAAACCGAGAGAGTTTATTATAGATGGGCCCAACATGATCTTGTAGGATTAGACAAGAAGTTTCTAAGCATCATGGTGTCCGAGTAATAGCATGCTGCATTTTGCATCCATTTTGCACTTTGGACCCTTAAGGGATCGATCTGGTTGAATGTAGCTCGGAGTGATTCCGCGTGTTTAGGTGTGAAACAGGGCCATGCCTAGTGTAAACGTACCCACCCAGACACATTGGAACAATTTGTTTGGTCACATGAGCTGCAGAATGAAAGTTGCACCACTTTGCAACTTTCAACTACTTGCATTTGACAACTTTTTCCTCGAGTGAAAATTCACCACCATAGGAAAAAGCCTCTAAGATAGAAAAAACCGAGCAAGTTTATTGTAGAGGGGCCCAACATGATCCCATAGGATCAAACAAGAATTTTCTAAGCATCACAATGTCTGAGTAATAGCATGTTGAAGTTCGCAGCCATTTTGCACTTTGGACCCTTAAGGGATTGATCTGGTTGAACGTAGCTCACAGCGATTCCGCGTGTTTGGATGCAAAAGAGGACCGTGCCTAGCATAAACGTACCCACCCGGATGCATTGGAATAGTCCGTTTGGTCACACGAGCTGCAGAATGAAAGTTGCACCACTTTGCAACTTTCAACTACTTGCATTTGACAACTTTTTCCTGAGTGAAAATTTGCACAAGAAAATGCCTCTGAGATAGCAAAAACTGAGAGAGGTTATTGTAGATGGGCCCAACATGATCTTGTATGATCAGACGATAATTTTCTAAGTGTCATGGTGTCTGAGCAATAGCATGCTAAATTTCACAGCCATTTTACACTTTGGACCCTTAAGGGATCGATATGGTTGAATGTAGCTTAGAGCGATTCTGCGTGTTTAGGTGCAAAAGAGGACCATGCATAGTGTAAACGTACCCACCTGAACGCATTGGAATAGTTTTTTTGGTCACATGAGCTGCAGAACGAAAGTTGCACCACTTTGCAACTTTCAACTACTTGCATTTGACAACTCTTTCCCCAAGTGAAAATTCGCCACCACAGGAAAATGCCTCTAAGATAGCAATAATCAAGAGAGGTTATTGTAGAGGGGTCCAATGTGATCTCATAGGTTCAAATAGAGATTTTGTAATCACCATGGTTTACGAGTAATACCCTGTCAAATATTGTTTCCCTTTTTCACTTTGCACCCTTAAGGGATCGAGTCGATTGAAACATAGTAGTTGTTTTGTTGAATGTCATACCCTAAGGTATGTTAGAGATGACCTAGGTTGCATCAATTTCTCTGAGGCATACACTGCCCCTACCTTATCACTTCATCAAAGGACAATAGATTTCAAGGAAGGTTATTCATTAAGACAAGCATCATGAATGTATGAACACAAGGGAACTGTGAAGGGTCACTATACATGGCAATGTGCAAATGAAAAGGACATATTAGAAATGAGTAGTGATCAGTTGTTAAGTACAGTGAGTGTATGATTATAAAGTGCTTGAAAATCAAATTCACTCACCACAGTCAATGTCCTATGACTGTCAAGTCTATGTCAGTCAATGTCTCAAGACTCTAAGAGCTATGGTTGTGTATGCAGCAATAGGTCCTTATGAATGTGGAGTCTTCAAAAAATACAGTAATTCAATGAGAAATATTACAATAGTGATGGAAGAACATCTTGAAAATCTTCCCATTTGTCAATACTTGTAGCAATACATGCAGGGAAATAATCCTCCCATTTCCAACACAAATCATGAAATATATTGTACTTGAGAAAAGGACAAAAGGGGTCGCTGCCCAGTTTCATTTTTCCATTCCACCTCAGCTAGCCCAACTATTTGCATTCCAAAATGGTTCAAAACATGTACATCCCTTGCTCCCTACAAATCAAATGGATAGTAGCCTCTCTATGGTTGTGTAGTATCATAAGAATTTGGTCCACAAAAAACCTGCAAAAGCCTCTCAATCTTAGACATAGACTCACATAAAAATCATTAAAAGAGAAATAACTAAATAATTTCAGTCATACAGCTGATGAGACCTACTATCACCTTCATGCATGCTAGATAAGAAGGTCAATTGAAATTCCTACAATGGTGATGTTCCCCTTCGCTACTTTATCATCTCTCGATGACCCTACGTATAAATTTCAAATATATCACTGAGAGGCTTAACATAAAACATGTAGCATATAAGAATCTGATAAATCTAGGAGATGGAAAAGAAAGAGAAGCTTGACAACCAAAAAATGCACCAGTAACCGATGTTTCTCATACCACTAAACACTTGCACCAGCAACTGTTGTTGTTCTTTTCTTATATACTTTGACAAAATTCAGTATGACCTACAGTCACAATCAGAAAAGGATCAATGATAGTCATAAATGCATGACATCAAACAGTAATCGTGAAAAAGCCTTATTGCAAGGTGTTGGTCCAAAAGAGTGATCAATAACATGGCTTTGGAAATTCAATGTGCATACTCACAAATCAATCCAGGGAACCATCTAGGTCTGCTCTAGTCTTTATTGTGTCGAGTATTGCCTCATGGTTAGACTCACACACTTTCCACAAGTTCTTGTTTGCAGGTCTACCCTTATATTTGATCAAATGAACATTGGTGGCGACGACAAGGTTCGAATAGTGAAGAATTTTCTGATGCATGTCGAAGTCCTCAAACAACCAAACTGCAACATTCTTAACTGGATACCTTCGAAGCCATGTTCTAGTAACAACCACTGAACCTGTAGGATATTCTATGTTTTCTTTGTCTATAACTGGGGACTCCAATTTCTTTTTTCCCTCAATACAACGACACAAGTAATAATCTATACCCTCTTCATTGTCTTCATCTGCAATCACCGCATAAATGTGCCCTACATTGATATGTTCATCTTGTTAGATTTATTTACTGAGCAACATAATAAAACTTGTAAGTAAGATATATTACCTGGTTCTAGTAGGTCTGATACATGATCAAAGTCAATGGATGATTGCATCTTCATGATTTGTAGAGCCATCGGGAGCTGATAAGTGTCAAGTGGGGTTAGAATTCTTACAGACCATTCATCAACCCACTCTATTGACTCACAATAATTCCATGATTGAAGTGTACATGCATAACAAAAGCATGCCATCTTCCTTGTATGGATAGTCCATGTACTTGCATTGGAGCTTCTAAAAGAGTGTAGCTCGCTCGATCCTGTTAGTGTACAATAATCCTCATATTTTTCAATGTTATTATCATCTACTGAATGAAAAAATATATGAACTAAATAATTACCTTCACTACCTAGACCCATTGAACCATTGCACCACTGGACAATTGATCTTGCACTTATCAACTTTACACTGTTTGTGTACTTTAACTCTTCTCATGCTAGGGCTCTTTTGATACATGCACCTGCTCCATCATGCTCCCCTTTTCCATGCCCGACCTCTGAGAAGTTCCACATATGTTGAACACCACTAATCCTATGCATCCTGCTCAACCAGTAAAACATTCTGTCGTTCTTGAATTGTGATGTACAATTATCTGACCATATGATATGTTGACTAAATGATATGCCCCTGCTAGCCAGATTAGCATAGAACATATGAAAGAAACCTTGAACAAACTCTATAGAATGTGTGTGATCATCACTGATGTAAAAGTGATACTCCCTCAATACTTTCCTATTTTCCTCTGTACTATCATTTGCATGAATGAATGCTATATGTACAAATATAGAAACCTACATAGAGTTGTAGTACTGTGATTGCACCTCGTTCTGTGGTTGTAGTGTGTAGTTCTCAGTGAAGTCGACAACTGAAATGATATGACAAAGTGGAAATGTGTCCTTGCATAACTTGAACTGTGAGTCCAACCATTGTGCTCTGTGTGTATGCATTGCATAATCATAAACCACCTGATCATGAAAAATGCCCATAAACTAATACACTGGAATCTTATCACTGACCAATTCACACTTCTTTGCTTCTTTCCCATCTTTTAGACTGTATGCCACTATCCTATATTTGCCAAATTCCATAATTTTGTCTCCAATTGTGTGTGTACTAGCCATGTGTTGGAAAATTGGAAAATGTTGCATGCCACCACAATGATCACATGTGCCATCCAAACATGATTTTTTGTAAAAAATTTGACCATCCTCTCTTTCACATAAAATGGAAGACAAAAATTTCCTTGACAATTTAGGTGGAGGCATTATGTTACATTCCTGCAAAACATTGTCAGTATGCATATCTACACATATACATCGATAAACATCATAATGGTTAGAAAACTCAATATGAACCCTACAAAAACAAGTAGTGCGTGTGTGATTTATTTTGACATAAAAAGGCTTTAGCATTTCAAAATACCTTTGACATATTTTAATTTTAGGAAACTTTTGTACAAAATCAGCAAAAAATTGGGTTTGAGTGGTATCCAAATACTGCATTGGATGTGGCTTATGGTTTTTACTACCAATTCTCCTTCTTACAACATCTCTTTGTTTAGGAGAGTTCCTTGTGTAATCCTTCCAATAATTCACAATTAAAGATCTCAAGCCTTGAGCAATTCTTGTGTCTTTTCGTGGCACTCTACCTGAAAATGCCCATAACTCATTGCTATTTGGATCCTCCACTCTTTCACACCTTCCTTTGGCTCTCATTAGAGATGGTCTACTTATTCAAAAAGACTTACTTGCCTTTGTAAGGTTCACCTTGTTCCTTGTTTGACTGCTTAACAGTGTTGTTGTCATCACACGTCGTGTGGCACAACTATCCTTCGTGCATGAGGTGGAACCCACGTTCTTGTATGCACTCATCAAGTTCTTTAGAATGGAATTTTCACTTGAGTCATTCAAAAATATTAGCCCAAGAGCCTTCATGGTGGGCCTAAATTTGAGTTGCCTCATCATTTCAAAAAATAGTTGGCATCTTCCACCCTCACTTAGCTTCGCAAAAAACAAACTCCATATCCTTTCTGCATATCTTTGACATGTATGTTTTGGAATCTTATTAGGCATCCATTTCAAAACATTGGAATCAATATCAATCAAAAATGTAGGTTTTTATGCAAAACTCTAGGAGGAGTTCTCAAATGTAAATTTGTGTCAATATTGGGAAGGTCAACAACATCGGGGATAGATCGTGTACGTTCAATTGGAGGTGCAATTGATGACATACCTTGAGATTGACATGTAAATGATGTTGTACCTCCAACTTGAGATGTTGTTTGTGGAGTTCCTTCAAATAGAGATGTGTTTGCTGATGTACTTTCAAAATGCAATGTTTTTGATGGTGTGTCTTCAATTGGAGATGTGATTTCCGATGTACCTGGAAAACCACACGTTGTTGTCAATGTGTCTTCAACTAGAGATGCGCATTGAGCTTCACCTATGGTTGATGATGTGCCTCCAACTTTTGTATCCATTCTTGTCCTTCCACAAACTTTCCTCATTCGTGCCCTTTGTTTTGACAATTTGACATCTCTCTTAGATTGCACGGGAATTTGTGGATGTATGGGCTGCAATTCCTTTGCTTCACAAGCTACATTTTTTGATTCTCTTCTCCTTGCATTTTAACTGCACGTTCTTCTAGTGTTAGAGGCTTCGGTCATTTCCTCGACATGACCTTGAATGCTACATGTCCACAAACACACATAGAACAAAAGTAAGTAATGCATCTTACAAAAAAATTGATGCAGAGAGGGGTGGAAACCATTCAATACAGCAAATCAATGAGAATCACAAACTTAGGGTATAAATTGCTGCCACCTAAATGAAAATTAGAGACTCTTGTGTTTATTTTTCTCAAAACCAAATTTTTGATTGTCAACAAAGTCATGAAGAATATGGATTCAAAGAATGGTTTGTGATGCTATATCTTATCATTATTCACTATTTCTTTGGCAATGAGGTTTTCCAAATTAGATGAAAATAAAAAATTTCCAAATTAGTTGAAAAAAGAATGAAATACAGTGAATTCCACTAGCCATGCTGGAAATGGACTACTATAAGCAATGCAAATAGAATTCATAAGTAAATTTATGATAAGTAAATGTCATGTTTTTTATTTTTTTTGTTCTTCAAACTCATAAAAAGTGAACTTTTTTATGCAAATCCCATCTAATTCAATGTTGAATTCTAAGTCCAATTGTTATCATTAATAAAATCATTAAAGAAATTTAGTTTATATTTTCAAAAACAAACAAATATACTAAATACAAACATTTCAATTTACCAAAATGAATATATTACCTCAGATAATGTAAAATGATGTAGAAAATTCTAAATATCTTCTTCTACGTTGTCTACCATGTAGATTGGTGGTAAAAAGGTGATGGATCAAGCATAGATTGGTACAATATGAAGTCAACTGCAGAAAAAAAGGCATTTCTGACTCGAATAAAGCACTGAACCAGACAAACATAGGAGAATGTGGGCCTGAATCATGGGGTCAACCCTTATTTTTACCGTTTCAAGGTAAAATCCATTTGGCGAGCGCCAAATATGTTCCTCTGAAAAGGAGAGACTTCAGAGAGAGGGAGAGACACAAAGTGGGAGAGAGATAGAGAGAGTGAGAGAGAGAGAGGGAGTGGGAGAGAGAGAGAGGGGGAGGGAGAGGGTGTGGAAGGGAGAAACCTAAGAGAAAGAGGTTGGGAGGGAGACACCTAAGAGAAGGAGAGGGAGTCAAAGTGGGAGAGAGGGGGTGGGAAGGAGAAACCTAAGAAAGTAGGGTGGGAGGTAAGTGAGGCTTAATCCCTCAACCCTCAACCCTTAACCCTTAAACCCTAATCCATAGAGAGTGAGAGAGAGTGAGAGGGAGGGAGGGAGAGGGGTGGGAGGGAGACACCCGAGAGAGAAGGAGAGGGAGACAAAGTGGGAGAGAGGGGGTGGGAAGGAGATACCTAAGAGAGTAGGAGAGAGAGGGAGTGAGAGATAGAGGGATGGGAGAGATACAAGGAGTGAGAGAGAGAGACTTGAGAGATAGAGAGGGGGTGGGAGGGAGAGGGAGTACTCAAGATAGAGGGATTCGAGAGAGATGGAGGGGGTGGGGGGAGATACATGAGATAGATGAGATAGAGGGAGAGAGAGAGTGGGAGGGAGATATCTGAGAGAGGGAGAAAGATAGAGTGGGAGAGAGTGAGAGAGAGGGAGTGGGAGAGGAATGGGAGAGAGATAGAGGGAGTGAGTGAGTGACATACCTAATAGAGGGATTAGGGTAGAGAGTTTAATTGGGTTTAAGGGTTTAAGTGTTGAGGGATTAGGGTTGAGGGTAGAGGGTAGAGGGTTTAAGGGTTTAGATTTAAGGGTTGAGGGTTGAGGGTTTAGGGTATAGGGTTGATTGTTTAAGGTTTTAAGGGTTGAGGTATTAGGGAAGAGAAGGTGGGATGTATGGAGGGAGAGATGGAGCGAAAAGTGAGATAGAGATAAGGAGAGAAGAGGAGGGAGGGAAAAAGATAGATGAGGGTTGAGGATCCAATGTATAGAGTAGATGGTTGAGAATTGAAGGTATAGGGTTGAGGACCTACAGGGTTGATGGTTTAGGGTATTGGTTTGAGGGTATAGGGTTTAAGGGAGATGGGAGAGAGATAGATGGATTGAGTGAGTGAGAGAGACA